>CM035803.1:30859100-31041600 GCA_020466265.1 Siphamia tubifer | reverse complement strand
CTTAAACAACTTCAGTGGATTGTCGTAGTGGGACAGAAAACCTCTCTGTGGTCCTCAGTCAGCTGAGGCAGGTGTTTCCAGTGTTGTTCTCACCAGGCCTGAGCTCTAAGGGTTTAATATACTGTAGTGCTCCAGCTCATTGGCTGTATTTATAGTAACACAACATAAGAGGGAAAACACAGAGGGATGCCAACCAGGCTGTATCAATAAGAAGAATCAGTTTTATTGAGACTTGTCTGCATCCACTTTAACCTGGTATTTAACATTGTTTTTTTTTTGGTGCAAGCTGCTGACAAGTCATTGTTCAAAGCATCTTGTCATTTTTGGATGATCCGTACCTGCCACTATTTAAGACAAACCACTGAAACATGTGGTATTCTAATGGAAGTACAAAATATTAGGTGAAAGTCATCATCATTTTAAAAACCGTACCCATCCACGTTCAGAGTTCTGTAGTTAAGTCTTACTTGTGGTGGTTGCTGAGCTGTCATAATTTCAGCCGTGTCACTTATTCTAGTGACATTCTTTTTTTTTTTCTTTTTTTTTCCCATCTAGGGTAGATGATGCTAACGGATGATTGTCTGGTGTGGCTGGCCTTAATGTTCACTCTCATGTCCCAGCATGTCTTTGAGTGAACATACTTCATTAATTAAATTAGATAATGAAGGAGCTGAGTGGAAGAGATGCAGTACATTTCACCCTGAAGCCTGTGCAGCAGTGATGATTATGCACGTGACGGCAAAGTTATAAGCATTAAACTTTGAGAATGTCATTGAATGATGTAAGCATCTATGATAGTGGACTAATGAGGGCATGTGGGTAAATGACACTTGGGAAAGTTATGTCATTGCTTGCCATAAGTACTGAAAGCAGACATTTGATGGATACTCCCTGAAGTATATATTGGTCTGTATAGTTTTGAGCTGAATGCTTTAATTGTAGACTGTTAGCATCCAGTCTAAAAAGACTCATGAAGCTATGTGTACATGAAACATAGAAGTTATTGAAAGCTTTGGTTTATGTCTCCTGAGCCAAAACGTCCAGTGCATAATCTGAAATTAAATGTGCATTTTAATAATAGCTAGAATCTGTTGCAAATGTCCTTTTTCTACTGTATGAAGGAGAAGAGATCTAGTGAATCCTACATAATTTCCAAGGGGCTGTTTTTTTTTTTTTTTTTTACACAGTTTGATTCATTTGTGCAACATACTCACGCTAGTTTAATTTGTGGCAATAAAGAAAAGGCTGTATAATTAAAGGGGATGGGTAAGATTCAAACAAGGACTCCTACAATTAGAATAACAGCAGGGTTTGCTAAAAATATCCTTCTCCACCCGCCATGGTATGTTGCTTGGTTTCATACAAAAACATTGCAGTAAGTTTGGAACAGAGCAGAGCTTTTACAGGTTAAAAAACAAGATTTAATGTTAATGTTTCATAATCACTATGTAACACAACAATGAAGGCAGCCATCAAGGTTTTGAGTGTGAGGTTTTTCCTATGGATGAGTACATTTTTTTTGTGCCTATGTAGAAAAAGGGATCATGTTGCATGTTGCGGCTGTGCTACAGGTGAGCGAGATATGTCTTTTTTTTCCTGGCGTGTGAAAATGACAGCTCAGTTTTAACACTGCATTAATTTGTCTTACTCTTGAGAAATAGGACTCACAAGTATCCTGCGGAGGTTCATACTCATACATCCTATTGAACATATTAAAATGTATGTTTCCATTCTTGAAAGCCATCTACTTTCTGTCACTGCATGGGTCATTATCTTGTTTATCAGCTAAAATTGAGGTAAAACACTACCAGACGTTGCTTCATATAATAGAAGAAGAAGCTAACTTTAACTGGTATTCAGTAGATTAAGGCATTAGAGATATCATACACTTTTTGAATAAACTAGTAACTACTGTACTTTAAAAGGGCATAGCTTTCTTTGTGTCTGTCTAATGCATCATTTTCTAGATAATTCATACAAACAGTCTGATCTAAGAAGATTTACTCACACATTGAGCACAAGATAGCTGACAGACAGTTTTATGTAAATAGATGTTTTGCAGCACAACAACGTCTGATACTGTATATTCATACCAAACTAGTTAAAGGCCAAGAAAATATCCTGACAGAGAACTGCAGAGTAAATCGAAGATTAGTTGATTGCTTTGTGATTTGAGCCATGGGTACAGTTTGTTACCTGTGGTGCGAAAGGTAACTGTGAGGAACATCATGCGGCACAATGAGAATGACAATGTGATTACTGTAAATGATGCTGATTTATCAGAAGAAAAATGCTGTGTGAGGCAGGGTTTTTATTTTTATCTGACATTCTTTCCACAATATACATAATCAGAGTACCCTTGATGCCAAACCTTTAGTAACAAATGATCAAAAGCTTTTTATACTTTTCCTTTCCACAATATCTGTCAGTAGCTTTATTTTTGCGGTTGTGGTGAGTTATGTTTGACACAGAGAGCTGAAATTGGCCATTTGTTGAAAAGGTACTGACATGACGTTGTCAGATTTGAAGGAATAATTTAAAGTCTTCTGGTTGCAGGACCACATACCATTTCAGATAGAGTAATAAATTGTGTCTATTGTCAGTTTTATTATCTCTCCTGTCTTCAATCATTTGGAGCCATTTAAGGTGAAATCCTTAGTCAGGCAATGATCTGTTGACAAAAGTAAGTAAAGCTGAAGTGCTTGGTAGTATTTTGGCATCGCAAGGTAAAAAATCCATAATTACCTTTCAGTATATTGTAATTTTAGTCTGTAGAAGATCTATCTCATGGCTTAATATCTCATAAGTGTTTTTCAGGTAAGTAGTAGGTTCAATATATTGTTGGTACCTGTAAGTAACAGATCGCTGTTTAGATTCAGTGACATGTAACTCTTTGGGTCTAGTCTGTGGTTCAACACTGACGCATAGAAAAGTGTTCTTCATTTTTCAAAGTGGTGTGAAAAGGAATCAGGTCATGAATACATTTATGTATATTTATTGTTTTTGGACAGAGAGGAAACAGTTGCAGAATTAAGGTGGTTTTGATTTGACTTCTGCAGCTTTAAATGTGATGCAGCTATAACTCAGATCACTAACTCAGGTTGATTTATGTCAGTGTTTCTCAAACTGTGGGGTGGGCCCCCTTGGGGAGGCATGAATGCATACCAGGGGAGGTCATGGGCTCACTCCTGGGTGTCTTTTTTTTGTAGGTTGGAACATGTAGCAGGTAGAACTAATATTTTAGTGTTGGAGGAACCTGGATATATATTTTAGGGACATGCAACAACTTTATTGTCATAGTTGTAAGATAGTTGTGCATTTGCTATTTTTATTTTAAAAATATTGTCTCAGGATGCAGTTGTGTTGCGTTTATTGTTCAAGCAAAAATCTAAGTTATTTTAGTTAATTTAAATTTAAATTATTCAAGGAAAGGCAAAACGTATTTTTAGAATATGTATGCCTCTTTCAATTATAACTTTCAATTATAACTTTCAATAAAAGTTATAATTGCAGCATGGTTAATTGTAAGCCATACTGTATGTTGAGTCTGGTCTAGTGTCTTGGAAAAAATGAAGAAAATTGATTGCATTGTATCAGGTATAAAAATATGTGAGTTTAAGGTTCATTTTTAGACCCAATGGTATATAAATTCATTTCAAGGACTTCCTGAATTTCACTGACCTCACTTGTTTATAACTGACCACGCACACAATTCTAATAGCTCTATTTTTTCTAGGAACACTGGGAAATTGAGGTGCATCTAAAATAGTCATCACATCAGGATAATATATCCTCAGCTTTTCCCCACTTGGTTTCCTGCCCTGTGTCTTATGGAAGCTCCATAAATCATCCTGTAATTTGGCTCAATCCTTGCCTTTAATAGTGGAAGCTGTGTGACACTTTCCCCATGTTCCTGAGTGGAGATGTGGCTTTATAGAGAAGCAATGGCATAACACTACCCAAAGCAGGTTCTTTCTAACACACAGCACATCTTACTGCTAACTATTTCAAAGATCCCCGGATCCCTGGAGATGCTGAGCTCCTGTGCTGAGCTGATGCACTGCACTCTGATTCACAATGAAGTGACAAAGTGATGAGCATGATAGAGCAAGAGCAAGGGATGCAATGCAAGTGGAGAATAACATATGGTTTATTTTTTTATTTATTTTTATTATAAATACCTACTTTAAAACAGATATGCCCATGGGTTGCCACAAATATAGACCTTATTGTTATCATCACTGCCAGAAATGCACAGTGAGGTGTCATAAATGCCTCTGTGCAACACTGACGTTAACATTGTACAAATGGATGAGCAATTTTAGTAGGTGTGTGTGAAGTGCTTTAGTCTTCAGAAATAGCTTTTATCTCTGAGTTTAAGGTATGAACTGATTGCCTTGACAGTCTTGTGTAATGAAATCAACATTGTCAGATAGAGGTATTTAATGGCTCTATGCACAATGTGCCATCTGTTACTGTAATAATACCAAGATGACAGGTACTAGACCTCATTTGTGGTGAAATGGAATCAATAGTTTCATGCATTTTTTTTTTTTTTTTACTATTCTGTCAATGTGAAAGTGATATTAGTATTGACAGTAGTAAAGCATCGATAAAGTATCATTCCCACTTGTCCCCCGTGACCTATTTTTTGTGCCCTTGCTGCAGTTCTTCTCCATTCTAGAGGGAAGTGGTAACAATTTCCCTTAAATACTTCCCCTCACCCACAGACATATCCTCTTCAGATTGAAAGCTGACATAATTACAGTGGAGATGTTCTTAAGGAGAGTAGTTAGCTTCCCCTGAAAGAAACCCATGGAGGGGTGTAATTTCAGAGTTTTATGTACAGCAGGTATCATTGTATGAGGGTCTATCTATAAGTAGTCACCAGAGGCACAGCCTGAGCAATACTGACAAAGTTCATTGATTGAATATAAATAGATATTTTTCAAAGGAGCAGGAGTTTTCATTCTCATTTCATATCATCATGCAATTGTTACATTTGTTACTTTTTTTTTTTTTTTTTTTAGAATGCCCATTCAATGTCTCAATTTTAGTCCTCACGCTTCACCAATGTGAAATCTTCAATATCCTTGTCACTTCATTTACTCTTCTCATCATTTCCAGGTACTAGCTTAGTGTTCCACACTCACATTATTTTGGATCCTTGGAATAAGCCTTAGCTAAGGTTATAAATCTCCATGTGTCATGATAAGATGCTTTTTATTTTATTGTGTCATTTAAAGAGCAATAAAGTTTCCAACTATACATTTCCCTTATTACTTTTCTATAATACCAGTACAGATAAATTATATAAGGATCATTTATGAGATAAAAATGCCTTATGTGGTCAATAATCATAAGGGCTGATGGTTATTTTCTGCAGTCAGACTCAGGTTTACATGTTATTCGTTTGGCTAAAATTATGTTTCCAACTAGTACACACTTTTATTGAATAATAAGACCTGGGTGTGATTTGCTGGGGGGGACAAAGTGGTTCACCCCCCCTCTGGTTTTGGACATCACCATAGGGTCCTGTGGTCTATGAGTCTTTCTGACGGCGTCAACACAAAATACCTGAAAGAGGAAATTCACATGCAGCAAAGTCTGGGCAGAGGGGGGGGGGGTGTAAAGCTCGCTGCCAGACCCCGAAGCCACCTTCCTGTTGACCATTCCTGGTCCACTCTGAGCCAGTTGCGGGTGCAGAGGGAAAGTGCCTGGCAGGGTCAAAAGCCAGACCAGGGGGGAGGGCCAGGTTCAAACATGGCCCGTCCGGAGACGGGTCTCATGCATTCAGTTTGACCTGATGTCAGCCCGAGAGAACCGAACCCCGGTCCCAGACTGCATCCTCGCATACGGACAGCAGAAAAGACCACATGAACTGCAACATCAGAGAAAACTATTGAATAAGACTATACTGTATGTTCTTGTGGTGTATGTAATTATAAAATACTTGTTTGTAACAAAAGCTAATAAGGTGACTTTGAAAAGAAAAAAATAGGAAGATATTTCCTAATGCCAATATGAGTGCAACATATAAACTCTATGACTTTACATGTTGTCCAGTTCTTTGGTTAATCCTTACAGCCCTTCAACATTATGACAAAACCTGAACCATAAACACAATCAGATGCATCCACAATGCATACATCATGAAACATGTTCAATTACCAGTAGGTATACAGCCAAATGTATTCTGTAAAGTCACAATAATTCTGAACTTTGGCCAAAATCAAATATTGGTTAAGTCCAAGCAAATATTTCTGGCAAATTTGAAGAAATTCCATAAATTTTTCCCTGAGATATATTCTGATCTAGATGTGAGTTCAATATGAGCTTAACCTTAGATCTTTGGGTAACAATAACATTTCAGTTAATGCTCACACCTAAAATGAACCAATGAATGAAAGAATTTTCAGAACCTTCTTTATCCTCATTAGAGTCACAGAGATCACTGGAGCCTATCTGCGCTACTTATGGGTGAAGTGGGGGGGGGGTTACATCATCCTGTTCAAGGTAATTTTTTATAACCACACACCACACACAAATTCCACCTCTTCTTTTAGAACATGCAGGAGTGCATTGCAAAATAGGAGCAGCAAGCTTGTCATAGCAGGGGCCTGGGGAGCAAAAGAGGGTTCATGCCTTGCTCAATGGTACATTAACCAACAAGTTTTTCAGCCAGTCACTGGACTTGAACTGGCCACCCTTTGGTCACAAGCCAACTCTTAATCAACCAATCACTATCACTCCTATGGACAGTTCAGATTAATGTATCAGTGCATGTCTATGGATGGAGGGAGGGAGGAAGCTGTAGAATTAGGAGAGAACCCATGCAGAAAGATCCCACCCCCATCCCACTGACTGATCTTGGAATAGGTAGGTTTCAGTCACGTGAGTAAATTGACATCGCAACATCAGCTGGAGGGCAGGAAGTAACCATGTACTACTATGTCGCTATGGAAGAAACAATGGAAGAGAGTGCTTATTGTTCGGATTCAGATCCAGTGTGGAAAACGAGATTCATACAGTTAGTTAAAATGTATTGGACATGACCCGTATCTTATGATAGATTTTGACGGAACCCAAAGATTTGGATATTACTAACTACCTGGTCCTGCAGATATCTAGATGAAAGTCTATAAAAGTTTTGAGCCATAGAGCGTTTTTGTCAGTGGGTGGGTCCACAACCTCGGCTCAGTGATCATTTTAATTTGGTCTTTGCCAGGGTGAGTGCTTTCTTTGTAAAGACGCAACGTCAAAATGTATTGCATGTTTGCTTACATTAGTTGCTGCTAGCTGCTAGCTAGTAGCAACGCATCTTGGTGTGTCTTGTTAAACCATATTACAACAGTGTAAATGAACATTTAACCACAATCTAATGATATATAGCACATCCACAAAAAAGTTAGCTTTGGAACATACCTCTGATAAAGTGGCGGGCTGCATACACAGGCATTAGCATTAGCATTAGCAGACTCTGCTGCTCTTGACTGCAAACACAGATTTAAAATCCACTTTTTACAGTGTTTTTCTGTTCTGTCTTTTTCCATTTCTCACCTTTGTGAATGGCAATATTTGGTAACTAAAAAAACGATTTTCCTTCGATCAGAATGATTGGTGCACCCATAAACTACACAAAACAAAGACATTTTCCCAAAGGAAAACTCACTCGGCTTCACTTCCTGTCCTCCATCTGAGAATCACAGCTATGTGACATCACATGAAACCAACCTATTGAACCCAGGACCTTTTTGCTGTGAGGCATGAGTATTATCTACTGCACCACCTTAGACCACACTTAAAATGATTTGTGCCAAAAGTTGTGCCTTTCTATCAACTGTTCCTGACACATGACACTTTAAAAATAATGGAGACACAATGGAAGAGGACTGAGACACACAATCAAGGAAAAGATGTGGGTTTTCCATTAAAAAGGGACATTTATTTACTTTAGTGATAAATATTTAAAAGCATGTTTAATTTAATCAGAGTTTAAAATCCTGCCCTCTCAGCCTTGTTCTGAATGAATGTCAGTGGATGAAATCATAAACTACTCAATTTTAAAGACATGATTCACAGCAGACACGCCAAATGAGGACAGTCTGAGGAAACATTGTTTGACAGGGCCTGATGGAAATACAAAATAAAAGATTAGGAAATCATATTGATGCAAATGAGCCTATGAAATGAAATAAGTCCCAGGCAGAACAAACAAACACTCCCAAATATGAAACTGACAAATACTGAAGTAGTTTATGGATATCAAATAACACAATAAGGTGGGCAGTGGCATGAAATCAGCACTGATGGGAAGCATCAGTTTCAGACAAAATTATTATTTTTCAAAAACCTCTTCCTGATCTGAAGGTTTGAAGGATGACAGGATGTTGAGTCACTTTGTTTATTATGTCATTATTATTGTCTTAACCTCTTATGACCCAGGAACGTACAACTTTTGACTTTTTGATATTAAATAATTACCTTTTTTTTTAAACAGCCCAATGCAACAGTTTTTTTCAGATGCATTTAGTTTAAATGATGGAATGTCTTTTGCAGTGGACAACATTTTTTCCCTTTAATAAAGCTGTGAAAGTCTTATCCCTGAAAGAGTACTCAGGGTCTCTGGAGGCTATGGTTGTCATCTTCTAGCTGGAAATGATCAAATCATATTAATATGTTGCTGGTGCTGTACAGTAAGAATGTTCCCCATGGCTTTGGTGACAAGGATGTAACATGTTTAACCTTTAAGCACATAACATCGAACATGCTACATTGAGTGTGTTTACGGTATTGAGCCACATTACGCGCTACTGCAAATTATACAGCCAACGGTGCACTGTTTAAGCGATGCTGTGTGCTGTTATAGAACAATGAGGAGTCCTGGAGGGAAGCACACAGCGAGGTCAGCTGATTCCACTTCTGTCCCTCATTGAAAGTATATTTAAATGATTTGATTATGATTGATTGCAGATATGATTTCATGATTCACTGTTGGCCTGTAGCTTATTTATTACAGTTGTCCATCATCTGACTGTGCTCCCTATTGGCTCAGTAACCCAATCAGGATGCTCTCCCTTTCTCTCATTCACTGACTGTCTTTCTCAAATGTATATATAAATGTATTTAATTGGCATGACCACCATAAAGAGGTATGATATTGACCAAAAAAAGAGAGAAAAACCCCCCACTATATATATATATATATATATATATAATTGAATCTTGTAAAAGCAAAACACATACTGTAATAATAAAAATATCATAAAATCTAATACTAAAATTTGACTGAACACAGTGTAAACCATATGTACACTTGCCAAGTCTGAATAAATCAAATCTCAATGGCCAGGTTGTGTTTATGGCCACTGTGTTTCTTCACTTATTCTCATTACTAGATGTTGAATTTGCACAGGGTTGTGGATGTCTAGTGCTGTGTAGTACTTTTCTACTTATTTGGCTGTAATTGAGTTTGTCATGATTGGAGGGCTTTGTGAGGATCAGGATAGAGGGGACCTTTCAGCACCTTTCGGCTATGCAGAATTTTGTCAAAGCAGAAGCTATAGGGTCGCTGACTTTTAATTTGGTATTTTCCTAATTGTAAGACATAATTGGCTTAAGAAAACACTGTCTAGCATTTGTTGCATTCATAGTTCATAGAAATGCTGCTGTCCAGTTTCAAGTGGGTTTCAGTTTCTCCCTCAGTCTTGTTTGGTTTAATGCTTGTGTATTTTCATCGTACTCCCCCTGCTTTTTTTAATGATGTGATTCACTTAATGAATATGTAAAACATCATTTATTTATATATATTTTTTCTTTTTAGATTTCTCCATGTTCTTCAATCATCATAGGTGCACTAGTCACCCATATGTACAGTGTCTTCCTCAGTCTGGCTCTGTCATCCTGTCTGCTCCATTCAGCATTCAGGGGTCTGTTCTGTGCAGTGCTGGAGGTTGTGTGGTGGCTACGGTATACTGTGTAGATTTTTGCTGCAGTGCAGCAGGCAGTATTGTGCTGCCACTGCCTCTGTCTTTCCACTGCTCTCTCCCTCTCTCTCCTTCTGTATGGATTCATTTTTGTGTACATTGTTTGTGAGCAGTGGAACACTTCCAGACAGTTTTGCTGTAAAAAGAAAAAAAAAAGGACTAGCTCCAGAGCTTCCATCTCATTCATCACTCCTAGCCCAGCACTTTGTTGCCCTCAACTCGTTTTTCCTTGGTAGTTGCATAGCTTTGTCAACCTTTTTATGATGACCTTTTGCAAGTTCTTATTTTCAAGACTTGTTTTCACCTTGTGCACCTCCCTGTCTTGAAGTACAGTTTTAGGCTTGTTCCCCCTGGGGCTGTTGTCCTTTATTCTGACAACGACGGAGAGGGGGTGAATGAGGTGATGTGGTGAGCAGTGACTAACCTGTTTGTTTTGGTGAGTGCTTGGGTCCCTGCGCAGAAACACCAGTTGTTTTCTGTTACAGATACTGAACTGGAGACAGTGTGTCAGTGACCAGACATATTCAACACCAGACGACAGACTGGAAGTTGAAATGCTTCTAACAGAGTAAATGCAGGCAATTTGTCTGGTATTTATTATTATGATATATTTATTTTGTCACATGGGTCTCATGCACCAACATTATCTTACAATTCTCTTATACAGTATTTTTCCCTTAATTTTTCCTTTTCTTTGTGTAACTCTAGAGGAAATAAAATCTGTTGCAGCAGATATTTTAATCAATAAAGACCTAACACTACTTTAGTGGAAATTCCCAAATATATTTTTCTCTGTATTTAACACTATCATAAGTGATTCATCACCTCTAATTATAATATTATCCTCTGGGTTTAGTGTTTTCTTTTGTGCAAATTAGGGATTTTCTTATTTATATATTTATTATTTAACCTGCTGATCATGTTGATGTTCATTAAAGCATAGAGTATATCCAAAAGTTATTAAATTACAAACAGAGAACCCTGAAGAAAAAGTGATATTTTCAACATTTATATCAATAATTGAGCATAAAAACGAGTGTGCCGATCAACTAGCATTGATCAAATGCTATGAGCTTTACTGGTTAATTAATATTATTGTCTTGAATCAAGACTCAGGTGTCATGTTTTGTCTTATTTTTTTTGTGTCTTCCTGTTTTTTCTGTCATTGTTGGTGTCTTGTGGGGCCGTGTTCACCTTTCTGGCTTCACTTCCTGTCACTGGTGTTTTCCCCGTCCATTACTTCATCCTCATGTGTCCCACCTGTTATGTGTGGTAGTTAAACCCCTCCTGTGTGAATGTGTGCTGCAAGTTTGTCTGCCTTTGTCTGTGACTTATGAGCGTTCTGATATCTATGGTTTTCTCAGCTTCTGAAGTGTTTTGTCCAGTTATCTGGTTTTCAGTTTGTGCTTGTCCTCTGTCTGTCTTGCTGTGGATGTTTTGTGTTCTGATTTCTAGCCTGTTTTGGACCTCTAGTTAGCCTAACGTTGTCAGTGCCTCAATCTTTCTCGGACCCTAGGCTTGACCCATTTCTGGATTTTGGTAACAGTTGTTGGATTATCCTTTTGTCATTGTTCTGATTACCTGGTTTTGAAAACTGCCAGTCTGACTCTGACTCTCCTCCCAGTTGCCACACTCCGCGGTGCCACATTCCACCAGATGGAAGCTCCAGGAGAGATTACATGGCTTATTAATTATTTAATTGTTAGTAAATCTTTTGAATCATATCAAGGGTCTCTAAGTCCTAGCCTAGCCGTACTCGACCCTCCTAGTAGCAACAGATATAATGTGCTACCGTAGTAGTCTAGTTACGTTCAATGTAACTTTTGGCTAGATTTCCCTGAAACTGGCTGACGAATCACAGTGAAGTATAGTCAGAGGGCGGATGTAACAAAGTGATGCTTCAACGATTCATAGACAAACAACCGGAAACAACCATAGAAGAAGAACAACAATGCCTGGCGATTTCCTTTTATCAATGATGAGTGAAGAATGTGAGAAAACATCAGCAAATTTGAAATTAGATTTACACAAGCAACAACAGTGGTTAAGCTCCATAATCCACCATTTTGTTTAGTCATTCGTAACTCACTCTGGACTCCTCCATGAACTCTAACTACGTCATCCTAAAGATTACGCTGATTGGCTGTAATACCGTCCTATTGCAGACAGATGGATTTGAACGACAACCTTTTATCCCGCCTCCCCTGATTATGAAGCATTCCTAGGCCTATACATGTAATGAACGGCTAGGCTATCTGAGTCCTGCATTTGGGTTCATCCATACACCCGAGTCTTGTCAGTTATAGAAAACGACATGATTCACTTTGGAACTTCTGAATGTCCAAATGGGTCAAATCTGATGACCATGAAAAGACCACAAACCAATTATTTATTGACTTTATCAGACTTTTTCCCCATTGAAAACAGGTTGAAACCTCACTTTTAGCAAATGTTACAAATAAAAGTGAAGTTGCATTCAACATGTGGGTGTTAAGTTTTTCTTTTAATCTCAGACTATAATAAAGTGTTCGGTGCACGCAAAAAAGTCCCCCCCCTCACGCCTAAGCAGTAGCCCCCCAAAATGTCTGTGCATGCCACTATTTACATGGTTTTTTTTATTAGTGGATGTTTGGGTTTTTATGTGTTAAATCATTAAAATCTATTATTATGCAGGTGTACTGAGTGAATTCCACTTATCATAAACTACAAGCATGTGAGCAATTGTTTGTTATTAGCATAAAAACCCTTTTGAGACACTACAAGTTTAAGAGCAGAGCTGTGTTCCAGTTGTTGTTTCAGTTCCCCTCATTAACTTCCTGATGGTCCTTGGTAATATGCATTGATATAAATCATGCAGAATAAACACAATGAATCTATCCCTGTTCACTTTCTGCATAAGCAATCGCAGATCCATCACAAGGTCTAGGTGTAATGCTGTGCTGATAATCACCAATAGCAACTGTAAAACAGGCTACACAACATCAACACAGGCAGCAAATGAGTCAATACCCATGTTGTAACTTCAGATTAAAATGCAACATAAGCTGGGTAATATAAAAACTGAAACACATATAGGACTAGAAAAGCACTCAGAGAGCGAAGACTCCACCAAGGCAGATCCATTTACCACCCCCCTAAATGAAGTAAATCGCAATAATAAGCAGTAGGTTTCACTTTCACTTCTGTAAGCATCAATCTGTCCCGACCAACCAAATGAAACACACACGTGCCCCTCCCAACACACACACACACACACACACACACACACCTCCATCGAAAGGTAATCATTCGTTCTTTGTGGCAAAATCAACATTTCCTGAAAATGTCAGCCAAATCCATCCATAACGTTTTGAGTTATCTTGCTAACAGACAGACAGACAGACAAACACCAGTAAAAGCATAATTACACTTGTGTATTGCCTGTTTCATAGTAATTTAGTTGAGTTCACACTTTATTTACAAATTATTCAAAATAAGTACTGGAACATTCTTCAGTTATAGAGTTCAAATATTTTGACTCATGCCAAATTTGTATGATCATCAGTGGTATGGAAATAATTATACTGGAATATATTTGATGGAATGTCTGTACAGGTGTTGCTGGAAACTCACAAATAGAAAACATTGTTGGCAAAATATTAGTGATATAGTAAATCCCATGTGAGCAGTGGAATTCACAGTAACTGAAATGAAAAGAACACTATATGAGATGAAAAGCAAAAAAATACTACACTGCTCAAGCCAAAACCTCCATGATGGCAACTGGAGGAAGATGGGAGGCGGTGGTGGTGGTTTCACAAGGAGAGTTAAAGAAATAATTGGAGAGGTATCAGTGACAGGTGTCCAGTCAAATGATCCACTTGACAGCAGAAACACTCCATTGGACATAGGAAGCAGTTTACGCAGCCAAAGATACATGCATGGACCATCAGCTTTAATGGAAATCAATGGACAGCTTCTTTTCCTTTTGCTCACAAACTTTATTTTCCAGTCCGAATAATTACATCAAACTATGTCATGGGTTATTTTTTGTATGTACTGTATGTAGTGGTTTTTTCCAATTTATTTTACAGTTCCCTTACCCTATAACACCAAATGTATCATATTTGATAGATGAGTTTTGAAACCCTCAACATTACCAGTGTAATATTTTTTTCCTTGGAAAAACCACATCTATAAAATTAGATACTTGGAATACATGGATAATCCACCAGGGGGGAGGAATTCATTCACCAGCGGCCTTTCCAGCCACACTACATGCCTGTCCTTAATGAAGAAGGCAGAACTTTGAAGAGGAAGTATCCATTTGCTAAACATGTTCATGATAAACTTTGTTGGTGTTTGTTCAAAATTAATTATATTTGAGCATTGAGAACCAACGTATCTATTATGACACAAAAATCTAAACTCATACATGGGAATTTATATACATATATATATATATATATATGTGTGTATATATATATATATATATATATATATATATATATATATATATATATATATATATATATATATATAGTTTGGAAGGACCAATAGAGGCTCCATTTTCAAAGAATTAGAATTTTCTGCCAATGTTTTAAGGATTCTGGCCTTACAGGGATGAATGTGCTGGGCCATCACGTGAAATATTTCTTCTCATTTTAATGAGAATGTCATCAACGATTTATGGATACAAAATTTCTGGGAAATTGTGGATATGAACCAAGAAAAGAGTGCTGCTATTTCTTCCCACATGAGTCCCATTGTCTCTAGCGTGCCATGCAGTTGTCATTTTACCAACACCATTTAGCCATGACATGACAGTACTTGACATTTTGGGTGGGTTACCTTCAACCCTCTGAGAAGGTGTCTGTGCAATCAGTGGGATATGGTTATCTGCATGTCGGACGGTTCTGGCACAGAGATGGTGGTGGGGTCTCTACAAGTGGGTGACAGCTGAGATACAGCATGTATGAGAAAATATGATATGCATGTGCTTTTGTGAATGAGTTAAAAGGTTGTTCCATGGGGCGTAACCTGTTCAGCTTCACAAAAGAAACTTAGGGACATTGTGTTGATTGTAGTGTTGAAGGTGTTGAGAAATAATGCACAAGATTTTTCAGCTTGACCCGGAAACAACAACTTTTGCAAAGATTGTGGAGAAGCGTGTACGCAAGGTGCTAAAGACTCAAGGACAAGATGGTGAGTCCTGGTAGAGAGATTGGTATGATGATGAATCTGAATAAGGACATGCATAAAGATCCACTTGTTTCTGCAAATCTCATGATGGTTCATAATACTGTATGATTGTTACCTGAATGTAGCATGTAAAAGAAGCAATAGGAGGTGATGTGAACCTGATGAGCAGTGGGAAAGTCTTATCGATGTTGTCTGCTCCCACACCAATAAAACTAATCACTGCATTGCAGATGATCAAACCTGAAGGTCATACTTTCTAGGTTGTGTTTGCATGTGAACATGTTAACATGTCTAGAAGCATGTAGTGGATTTGTCAATTATTTTATGTTGCTGCACAGCAAATAGGAAAAAGTGATTTCATTATGTATGCAAAGCTTCTGGAGTTTATTTTGTGTTATTTGGCATACATAAAATATGAACCTTTATCAAGGCTATGTACATTGATGCACAGTGGATCTACAGTGACATCTTCTCTTGTCTCCTCTCCTCTCCTCTCCTCTCCTCTCCTCTCCTCTCCTCTCCTCTCCTCTCCTCTCCTCTCCTCTCCTCTCCTCTCCTCTCCTCTCCTCTCCTCTCTCCTCTCCTCTCCTCTCCTCTCCTCTCCTCTCTCCTCTCCTCTTCTCAGGAATAGGGACAAGTTATATTTCGGTTTATGACAGATGTCTTTCAGATCTGTTCTCATGTTCATATAAAAAAACCCAGATAGATCATATTAAGTGTGGTCGCACGTTGACACATTACCTAACATGATATAAAAAGTTGTTTGATAACAGCCAATATAACACTCAGTTTGACAGCCCTGCTCATGTAGCTGCAGAGTCACGATCCACTGGTCCCAAGGCCACACATCCTTGCTGTCTTTCATGATCTCTCAATAGAATCATCTCAAAACACATTACACAATCATTTTATCCAATGGAACTCCACAGTATGTTAGAGGCAGACAAACAAACTGATGCCTCTGCTGACACTCAACAATGTAGTTTGACATGTTACATTGATGCAGTACTGGTGCAAGGTTATTGAACTTTTTCATTATTTAAAATAGATGATATTGAATTGTTTTTAAGATATTTAAGAGATGCAGTGGTGTCCCCTGGTTTGGAACAAATGGAAGGCCCCCCCCTGGGAGTAAGATGGGGACTCTCTGACATTATTCAGTCATCTGTTTTTGGTGCTGGGTACAAGGGTGTTGAAGACATGATCAAATTTAGCAGCCATTTAACAGTTCAGTATCAGATGTCTCTTGTTATGAGCCTTGTTTCTTTACAGTTACACACCTTTTCCACCTCAATACATGTTTAAGAGCAATAAAGGTGGGAGGGAGGTTATTTACTATATGGAATAATTAAGGTCATATGATTTGGCAATCAGTCCACCCGGGACTCACTCAAGTGCTGTGGAAAAAAACAAACATTTTCCCCTGTTGCACAGTAACAACAATTAAAAGGAACAAACAAATAATTTACTGTATCTGTACACGTTGACTAGAATAACCTGTGGAAAATATATTGTTAAAACGATTTCTGAGATTGAACAATGTGTTCAGAATTTTACTTAAACTCAATCAATTTGGCAGAATGAAGAAATGGTTTCATAGTTTATTTGTTGATATGAGTTTGAAATATTGTATGAAAAATGAGTGTCTTTCTATGTTCCATTATTATGGGTCTAAAAGGAGCTTTTATGATGATCTCAGAGTCTGTAGTGGCCTCCACATGCTACACCGGTTTTGTAGTGTGAATGTGGGAGTGAGTTTTAACGCATCACATAAGAGAGAGAAGCCTTAGTCAAATAGCAGGTGAGGTGAATAGATCAAGATATGTGAAAGTCTGTGTGTTGAGGATTTCTACTGTCTGCCAGTCTTTCAGAGCAGTATACTGTATAACAATATGTTGCACACATTGTATTACACTCCTTTTACTCTATGGCTTTCTTAATGGGTCATATTAGTTATTATTTTTTGTGTCTCGAGGCTAATGACTCCATTCAATATCACCTTTATTGACTTTTATGTTAAAGTTCCATCATGTGACCATGTGTACTGTGCTTATAATGTATGTATGATGTTTTAGTATGTCTTATGTACGTGCTTGCATTATCTATATTGGTACTGTAATTTCTGGAATGTTCAGTGGCGCTGATGTTCAGCAGTCTGTTACATGTATGTAGCTCCTCTACTGTTGTTGTAACCAAAGAATTTCCTGGCAACGACCAATAAACTATTTATTCCATTCTTCTTTTCTATTTTCACTTTCAAACAATGCTGCAGTAAGGCAGAAAAACATACTGCATTCAGCAATTTAGTATTTATTTTTTGTTTTAAACACTTCCAAATGTAATGCGCACAGTATCATATAAAATATCATATATTAATTACATTACCACAGACTTTTTTATTGTTTCGTTTTGTTTTTTTAGTCTAAGATCTTCAATGATCCAATGCATATATTTAGGTGAAACATTATGGTTTGAATGGTCTTTGATTATTTGAATGTATGTTCAACTGGAACAGGAAACTAGAACAGATTTTGTGTATATATATATATATATATATATATATATATATATATATATATATATATATATATATATATATATATATATATATATATATATATATATATATATACCAAACTTTTCAACACAGTATTCTACAGTATCAGTTCAGCAGTAGTTCATAAAAAAAGTCAAAAGCTTCCATCCATCTTGATATTTCTCATCATTTCTGCAGTAATTGATGACCATTTTTCAGTGCGGTTCATAGCTTCCCTAGCACTGAGGGAGAATATAGCATTACCGTGCTGACCTAATTGTCTGACCTCCATATGCTATTCATCTTTGTGAAATAACCCTTTACTCTTTCAAAGGAGATCAATAGGGAAGCAACCCTTCAAGAACTCACAGAAGGGAGTACTATACTATTCAAGCTGTACTGATTTGTAAGATATATTGACATTATATTAAATAGTTATTTCATAGACTAATGTCTAATCCATGGGAATGACATAAAAACGAACAATGACATCTAAGGGCAAAACCAGTGAGTAACTTGTCTCCGATAAGTGTCTATTTGGAGAGTTAAATTTAGAAAGCAGAGTGGAAGGGAAGAGATAGGTGGGTAGTTTTC
The DNA here is from genome assembly GCA_020466265.1 of Siphamia tubifer. Classification (NCBI taxonomy): domain Eukaryota; kingdom Metazoa; phylum Chordata; class Actinopteri; order Kurtiformes; family Apogonidae; genus Siphamia; species Siphamia tubifer. The sequence goes on along the minus strand of CM035803.1, from coordinate 31,023,303 downwards.
CCACTGGAGGAAGAGCTTTTTTTGGAGGTAAATGAGTGAAAGAGTGAAGGTGAAGTGTGGCTTTCTCCTCCTGCTGCTGCTACAAATCACATGGCAGATTGACAGGGAGAAGAACGATCAATGAGGAAAAGAGTCAAATTTTATCTTTGCAGCTCAAAGAGGTCACAACCCTTGCTATCGATACAGTTGTAGGTAAACGTCACCATGTGCTTTTCAAATACCCTTCAAAATGAAGTGGAGAGTCCTCTAATTCACTGGTAAAAAAAACCCAATGATGAGAGTCATTTGTGAAAATGTTAGAGCATATAAATCATTCTGCAGGTGAATTAAAGTTATCAGAGTATGGTTTCTTTAAATTGTGAGAAATGACAGATTCTCAAGGTAATAATTGTTTTGACCGTGCCTTTAATTATTTATTCCGATTAATCGATGTCACTCACATCAGCTTTGAAAATGTTCTAATCTGGTATGAGTGCAGGCTAGCCATTGGGTTGAATTATAAAATATGTTTTGTTTTTCTAAGAATACAATGAAAAGACTTAGAAATAAAGCTGAAGTCTGTGAAAGTGGTTTGAAGATAAAGATGTCTTTTCTATATAAATAATGAAATAATACAGTCATTGAAGTTCTCTTGTCCTGTGGTTGAGACTCACATCAAAGCAGCCAAGTGCCCACAGGGGTTTCACTTTAACCGTGTCCTGAAATGAGTTATTAAAGTTAATAGTTAATGCTAAGAGAGAGTTAACACTACACTAACATTATGCATGTATAGCACAAGCATATACAAGCAAGGACAACTGGGAAAACCTAACCTACACTAGCCATTATATATGAATGGTTGAAATCAAAGAAAGAATAAATGAATACAAATGTGTGTAAAAAGGATGCAATTCTTACAACCATATGATACCGTGGTTGTGAAATATGCTTGATTTTCATGATTTCCCACTCATTCACTCCCTTCTTTGTGTTTAATGTGCTGTATTCTCATTTGTGCTAGTGTGTTTTATTGGCATCCTGGGTTTTTTTTTTTTTTGCTATCCAACTTGTGTGATTGATTGATCTGACGGCTGCATCTGTCTCCCCAGGGTATTCACGTTCACTTTTCACTTGTCTTTCCGTTGCTATAAAAGTTGTCTGGTTGGCTATAAACACATTTGTTTTATGACCATTTATGTGTAAAGTCAGCAACTGCAGGCTCGCTGCAGAGGAAGTCAAGTCAACAGACGTTCTGCTGGTTTCATGCATGTGTAAGCTCATTTGAACGCTACCTTGAGATGTTTTCCTATCATTTGAAGCCAACTGTCTAATCCTCTGCAGCGTCCATGGTGGGCTCCTTATCTCACGCTTATCTGTTTGTGGTGCACTTCATTTCCTTTTCCCCCTTCTCGGCTGTATCACTTTTCCCTGCAAGGGCAACACTGGCTCCCCTAGATCTGCTCCAAAGCGACCTGTCAGTAAAATCTGATCCTTTTAGACTGAGCAGGTCTGGTCTTTTGCATGCCAAAGTCTAGTTGATGGGGGGCCAAATGTCCTCCTATTGCCCTCTATAACTCATCACAGCAGCAAGAAAAGGTCTTCTTCTATCTCCACAGTAACTTTAGATTCTGTTGACAAAGACAAAGAAGGTTGCGACAGTAGAAGGATGAATGCTTTTCTTTGTAACCAAATCAGCAGTCTTTTTGGGAAGTGTGTGAATATTAAAATTGGGTTTTGCTAAGATTAAGCAAAATATGTAAAAATCAGAGACTTTCTAATAAAATGAGCATTGACAGGGAAAGCTGAGCCCCAGGTGCTGATCAGACGTCTTGATCAAAAAATGAGAAGTCATGGTGTTAGACCTTGGACAGACTGAGAGTCTGAGAAAAACGCTGCACAAGACAAGTATCCTTTGGGTTATTTTACTCTGTTCTTGCTGTAATGCAAGAAAAAAAATAAATGAAGAATCAGACTTTCTGGTATTGTGAGTGGTGCAAGATGTTGGGATGAGTGTGTGCATGTTTTTTTTTAAAGTTTATGTTATGTTCAACCTGGACAAGAGGCTGCAGTCAGATGCCTTTGGTGTCAATGAATTGCTCCATCATCATGAATATACTTTACTGTCATTTTCTTAGGTTGCTGCAGTGACACGTTCCCCATTGTGGATTTTCCTATATAGAATAATACATAAAGCATCTTTTTTTCTGGCACATTTCTGTTTGATGACAACTGAGCAGTGCCTTTTTCATATGATATGAGTGATTTACATTTTATTCAGCACAATTCACAGTATGTAATTTCTGCCGCTAGGGGCTACTCACATAAAATACTAAGATACAAAGAAGTTTGAAGACATGAAGATGATAATTATACAAAAGTGCATTTACATTTACTGAGATATTGTATTTCATTTATCAGAATTGTCAAGTCATTCCTTTTTCCAGGTATTTTTTTGATACTTATATATATTTTAAAATAGCTTTTTTGTAGTCTTCTGTTTTTGTTGTGATTTCTTTTCTGCTGGTTCCTATGTCCTCCTTGGTTTGACACATCAAAAGTGATGTCTGCCACATATTATCAGCGTTTCCCTTCTTTATAATAAACATTTTAAATGTTTCCATCCCTGATAAAAATCCATCTGGCTTCACTTAGACAGAAGTTATTAGGATTAGGTATTACATTTTTATTCATAATATGTCACAGATTTTCATTCTATTTCAATAAATGCTAATAGTATCAGATTCAGTAACACTATGATGCCACTGACATGCACCCAATAGGTTGTTGCATTGATTATGACTGTTGCTTGAAATATTTAATATAATCTAAGCAGACATGCCAACAAAACATATAGCATACATTCTTCACTTTTCACTTCTCCATTTGTTAATGCAGATATGTTATATGTAATCCATTTAAATAACTGAATCACATTAAAACAGATATACATCCAGCTAATCTCATTATATAAAAATATATCACTTTTGTTGTGTCGTTTTAGATTTTTACACACGCCTGCACATGCCTCGTGCCTTAATCCAGTCAAATTTACTGATTCACACTGGTCCTAATTTGATTATCCCATTGATGTTGGCAGAAACATTGATGGTGAGGAAAGGTAAGAGTAACTGACAAGGACACTCAGTGTAGCAGCAAGGTCCTGGTATCATCTACATCCTGCACCATGCCACTCCTTGCTGCTGAGCTCTTCAGAAATCTGCCTCCTCAGACTCTTTATTAATGTGTGTTTTGAGCTGATCTTATTAGAGGTGGTGGGATATAAATAGACTGGGGAACATTATTTGTTTGGAACTGGAAGTAAAGAAGAAAATGGGTGACAGGGCACTTAAGGGTTAATGGCATTGTCATAAAAACAACAACATAAGCAAAAAAAAAATCCATCAGTGCTGAGCGATGCTGCCAAGTAGAGTCTCGGTAGTATTTTTAATGAGTATGTCCAAAAATGTAATGTAAGCCTATGACCATATAAAATGTCCTTTTTCACGGTTTTAGCATGGAGTTCCCCTTTAGTGTGAATATGCCAGCAGCCGTCACAGGTATTCTTTACCCAGCCGGTATAAACTGACTGGTACATTGTATATATGATGTGACATCTGAGTCCTGTCTGTTTATCTTCATTATTTCATGTTGTCCGAAGGATCATTACACTTTTATGATTCAGTATATCACAAAGATGGAGAGGGAGGGGCGGGCGGGATGTGTCCAGGCCTGTTCTTATTGCCCTCTATTACAACATGATATATGGTTGAAGACAACATTATGTTTGAGATCTATGTGCTACACATGGTCATAGCTCTGAGTCACATAAATGTTCCAGTCTTGGTCAAGGTGTGGCATTAAAGAAGTGCTGTGTTTCCTAGCTGTTGTCTTCCTGTCATGACTGACATAGTGTTGAATAGTTTAGTGTGGGCTCATGGTCAGTGGTGAAATGTTTTTTTCATTCAAAGACATGTTGTATTTGTCAGAGAATATGTGTCGTGGTTTGGGTAACATCATGTTGCCATAAAAAAAAGCAATGTTCTGACGATTGGTACATAACATACTCACCAAAATAATGGTAAAAGATTCATTTGACTTTGGCTTTCCACCCTCAAACCCAATTTGTTTCTCAGAGAAATTCACTAGTTACTGAATGCCAACAGTGCTGCTAAAGGTATAGAAGTGGAAAGTGTGACTGATTGTATTTTTTTCATGCTTTTTCCCCCATGCCAGTGACTGTATTTCATTGTAATTCAGCAAATTTTGTCATTGAAGTGTAGTGTTTGGTTAAAGTCAGATTTCTATTTATTTTACTTTTCCCAAGTATATAAAAGTGGCAATTAGTTCACAGTTACACACCAGTTAATACAATGAAAGTAACAACATCAGTACTGACTGTAATATGATATATAATACAATAATGGAAGGGAGAGGCATATATATATATATATATATATATATATATATATATATATATATATATATATATATATATATATATTGTTTAACTATATATATATAGTTAAACAAGTTAAACAACTTTAATAGAAATACATAATTGATACTTGGTATGGTGGTATAGATTAAAATACTTACCCAATAAAATCACTTTTATATTATTATCATATATAGCCACAAACAATATTTCTAACAGCTGTTGTCAGGAGTTTAGCTCTGTGTGGTGAAAAGGGGCAGCTGGTTTTTGTTACCACTGGAACCATGACTACTGGACTCATTAGTGTCCATTTTAATTTATTATTCATTCACTGAAACAGGACTATACTTTACAAACAGAAAGAAAAGAAGGAGAAGGGGTAATGCAGATTATACATTGTATGGGAAGTGACTGTAAAAGTCACAATTTATCTGCCTTGTAAGTAGGCTGATAGGGACATCAACTTTAATTTCTTATATGGTTATAAAATGTTTGTAAACTCTTGATCCTTTCACAAAATATAGGGCTGTAGGTCCCAGAGGCAATAAAAGACAGTGGTTGCATTAAGTTTATAGAAGGACCATATGCCTCATTCAAACATATGTTAAGGGGCAAGTGATGACTTGCCACTTGAATCTGTGTTCTAGATGTTATTTAGAGTTAAATGGCTTTTTGTGCAAAGGCTTTGGTAAAGGCTGAAGAGGCATTAACTATTTAGCAGTGTGTAATGTTAAAAAAAAAAACAATACAGTGAAATATTCATAATGGAATTGTCATGGTTCGGAAATGTGTTATTTATTGATGGAATGCATGTGATGGAAATTTGGAAGTGGTTCTGTGTGGACAAAGGGTCTTATGAAACAGGTGATTTGTGCAGAGAGCTGCTGTATAACCTATGGAATGTTTTAGCCAGTCTGACCTTTGTTCTTACTCTGTTCCAAGTTCTCCTTACAGCAGCCAGGTCTGACCTACAGTATAAAGGCAGTTCTAGCTCGCAGCCATTTGTTATCAGTGATGGTGCAGTTGTTAGATGTTTGTACTATAATCAGCCTGTGGAGACATAACCTCTGTTTATATCTCAGACCAGACCGACAACTTCCACTTGTTCTCAGATATAGATTGAACAGTGTGGTTGTGTTTGTATGACAGGTATTTTTCCTGTGAGTGTGTGTGTTTTTCATGTCATATTCATAGGGCTGTCACAGAAAGGGTTAGCTATAAGTATCATACACCGACAGTATGTACACATACACAATACACATATGCATCACAGCTACAAAAGAAATGCTGACAAGGACAAAGTCTCAAACTGTTAGCATTGTCTCAGTAAAAACCTGTGTTGTTAGAGGACAGTTGTTTTGTTCGCATACACTGCAAAAATCCAAATCTTACCAAGGATATTTTATTTCCTCATGTCTCATCCAAATATCTCATTATGCTTAAAATAAGACATAATCACCTAACAAGTAACTTTTCAGTGAGACAAAAATAACTTATTTATTGAAATATTGAAAATTTTATTTCAAGAAATCTTACCAAGTTAATTTTCACTTCTTCCATTAGCAGATGTTTTTTGTTCTTAATTCAAGATTTATTAATTTTTTTTCTTAATTTTCTTAATAACTTTTCAAGATATATTGTCAAAAATGAGGTTCTTATATCTCACTGAGAATTTACTCTTTATGTGATTATGTCTTATTATGTTTTTGCCGGGGTTCATTGGTTGGTAGGTTTGTTTGTTTGCTTGTTTGTGTACAAGATAACTCAAAAAGTTATGGATGGATTTTGATGACATTTTCAGGGTAAGTTGGTAATGGGGAGGTATGGAAATGATTAGATTTTGGTGGTGATCGGGGGGGGGGTCTACCTTGGCTGAGGTCTGCGCTCTCAGAGTGCTTTTCTGGTTTTGAGTGTGATGAGATATTTTGACTAAAAATCAGGAAAAATACACTTTGTGAGATTTTGATTTTTGTAGTGTAAAAATCCACCCGCGACAAAATGGTACATTACATGTTTGTGCAAAATACACACATATAGTGTGTGTGTGTGTTTCATATGAACACATACATGTATTGAGGGCATGAATTATAATTCATTTAACTGTTGATGACGCAGCTTCATCTGTGTCCCTCAGAAACACAGTTTGTATTTAAAGCTTCAGTGCTTAAAGATTAATCAGTAACCTTTACGTTGATTGTAATTCAAATGTTTGGACAAGGAAGTAGACTTCTGCACCTTCTCTTTACTCTGAGGCTGGCAAAAGTCTGATCTATAGTACAAAATTGTGGCAGGGGGCCAGGTCTTTGTAGGTACATTGTAAAAAAAATCTAAATCTGACCAAGTGTATTTTTTTCATTTACAGTAAAAGTATCTCATCACATTTAAAGAGACATAAATGCTTAAAGAGTAACATTTCAGTGAGATATAAAAAACATTTGTAAACAGCAAACCTCGGAAAATCCTATGTCAAGAAAGAAAAGTTAAGCAAAAAAAATAAAAATAAAATCAAGATTTCTTAAAATGAAATTTTCAAGACCTGTTGCCTAAAACTAAGTTACTCTTTAGTGATTATATCTTATTTTAAGTATGAGATATTTTGACGAGAAATGAGAAAGATACACTTGATTTTGTATTTTTGCAGTGTAAATAGAATCATACAAGGACAGAGGTCAGCAAAGGAAGGACGAGGTTGACAACGATAATTATTGTAATTTCATATTAAGTCAATATAATTGAGAATTGTGCATGCTTTTCCTGCTATGTGTGGATTTTTGGTGTCAGTGGGCAAAATTATTGTTATGCAGTCTCTACCAGTCTCTATCATGTTCTATCATGTATCAAATATTCATGTGAATGAGTCACTCTGGTATTTATCACAATACATTCTAATAAAATGTGACTGATAAGGAGTTGTAACAATATGACCCTTCTCACTAACTTACTGCTCTACTTTTGAGGGTAAGATGTTTGACAGAGGCAGCTAAATATATATATATATATATATATATATATATATATATATATAAAACTTAAGGGACTGGTTAAGTCTCATCCTGTGTTTTGGAAATAAAGCTCCCTTCAAAATAAACTGCTGTTTATGTTTACATCTGCTGTGTGGCTCAACCACGGATCCACTATTTTACCCATGAATATGCTTTTACTTTGTCACTTACGTGTCCACTGCCCACCACGTTAACTCTCACCGTGTCCTCTGCCAGTACCTCCAAAAACAGCAGTTAGAAGCTAGTTTTAACGTGTATACATTTCTTTAAAATAAATGGTATGCCATTGTTTAGCCACTCGGCAACAGACATAAAGGTAAGAATTATAGATCGGTGGCTGGACTTCAGAAAAACGATTCACGGTCGTAAATCTGGGCCATCGGACCGTTCGTATTCAAGCGTAGTTTTACTCCATGGACCGATTCACTCAGATCATACGCAACAGACCGATCTTCTCACCCCTACTATCACAACCAAAACATGCTAAATGTAACCCTGAGATGGGAAACGAGTCTTAATTTTACATCGGAACGGGTCATTTGACAGGAAAGGACACTGAGGTGAGGAGACAAATTAACCTAGATAGGCAGTCGATCAAAACAAATGCACATGGTGTCAAAAATAAGTCTTTCACACTGCCAACTGCCCAAATAAATATGTTTTTTTACATAAATGTGGAAATAGTATGCAAGCAAATATACTCAAAACACAATCCCACAACTGGAAAGGCAGTGCAGCGGCCCTAATCACAGTGTAATATTTTAAGTTGACAGTGTAACATTATGTTACACTGAAATGCACTGGTGAGAACCCTGGGATTATCTGGCTTGAATAGTCCGACTTCTAACACCCCAGTTTGGTTCGAATATACAAAATATATTAAAGTATATACATGGCTTTTAAAAGTTTGATATTAGCTGGATTAAGGCAGTAATTCAAATTACTCTATGTGCATGTAAACGTACTGACTAATATTTGAAGCAAACCATTACCTTTTTGTAACCCAAACCAAAGCATAGTTTTTTTCTGAAAAACTAAGAATCGAAGCAATTTACAGAAATCATGACACAAACCTGGTGCCAAAACTGTACATTTCACCAATCACAAATACTGGTTGTTAAAATGCTAAAGTAAGTTGATGTCATATGTATCTGTAATTAACATACACTGACAATGGCAAACTTTTTTGTCTGCAAGTGATTGAATTGTGTAAACCTGTATGCATGCACAGAACTGTGTATTATGATATTGTTGGGGACAGGACTCAGGTTTCACCTGTTCTCTACATGTCTTCCCCTTCCTCCTTATCCACACTCGTACACACATTTAGCACATGTTTATGCATGCTTGCAAGCCCATTGGTCTGCTTTTCACCTCTAATTGGAGTGCCAGCGTTTCCCACCTGGAATCAAGTCTAGACTTGTTGGTACTTGAAAAATAATGGAAAGTATAATTGAGTCTGGGTCAGTAATTGAGTATTTGTCTGTTGGTCAAAACAAAATCTGAACATATAACTGGTTTCACCGTTGCTTCCTACGTCTACTCACTAAATGGAACTCTGTTATGTTTCTACCATAAGGACGTGCTGTCCACAGCAAGCACTTAAAATAATATTTTTACTACATTCAAAATACATAGGTAACTTGCTTTGTAATACAGCACTCACAGCAGGTCTGTCAGAGAGTGAATGCCTGTGTGTGTGTGTGTGTGTGTGTGTGTGTGTGTGTGTGTTGGGGTGGTGGTGGTGGTTACAGTTTAATACAGTACAGCAGCTGTTTCTTGCACTCTGTCCTGTTAAATTTATAATGGTTTTAACTCCCCTCTTCAGAACATTGAGCAGGAAACACTTTGCTGCCTTTTGTGGGTCTAAAGGCACAGTAGAGCTGGCTCTTAAGTAACAGTGATGGACCTATTTTAACTTGAAGACATGATGCATGATGCATTTTGTGGTGTACAAGTTATTCTGTTATTATATATGATAACTTCATTGTAAAGAAATGAGCTACATGTTCTTTGTTTGTGTGTCAGACATGTATTTATACTGCTATAATCTCCTTTGCAAAGACACTCATCAACCCCCTTTCAAATTTTGCAGAGTTGCAGCTTACAGTGGAAAGCGGCCTGCTTGGCGTATGGCAAGCTATGTGCTAATTAGTGCAGTTATTGTTGTCTCTGCTAATTCATTTACATGTCAACATATCCCACGAATGAGGCAAATATTGTGAAAGCAATAAAACACCAACTGAGAGCCATGCACAGTGTCAACTCACTCAAAACATTTTATTGACAATTTTACTTGTGTAGAAAAATTGCTCAAAACTGCGTTCACATTTTAACTCAAACCACTGAAGTCCTATTCATTTTCCTGATAGACATATAAAGGACTCACCCCCCTGTAATTATATTAATTCCAGAGTGGCAGTGGGATTATTGTATTTGAATGAAGTTAGAGTTTTTAGGGGGTTTTTTTGTTAAAGAAATAATTTAACTACGATTTTTATTAAGCTCTCAAGACTAGTATAACGTTTTAAATATGAATGAGGTCTGTGGACTTTGTAAAACAGTACTAGAGTTACCGTATATAGAGTTTTTAAGATGTGGTCCTGCTGGGTTTCTCTCCACCTAACTGACTGCATTCACTTTCTATAGGTGGAACATAGCTCAAAATAAAAGCCTGTATAGGTTTAGCACTGTATTCTCCATCTGCTTTCTGTCTGTAACATGGACAAAATAATACGTTAGGCCTGCTGAAATGTGAGCTTGTCTCAGAGACGCTTCTTAGTAAGACAAAGAAAGGAGTTATTCTGCCTCTTTCCTCAGGCGAGAGCATCATGCATATAAATTTGATTACTATTACTAATATACCCTTTTATTGCCTTGATAGAGCTAGTGAGCACTGTATTTACTCAGTCAATGCTTACAGTGATCAGAGCAGCATAAAATGAGATGTACTGAGCAGTATTGCTGAAACGCAGCAGTTGAGACTTTTATCAATACACATGCACCTGTTTACATATGTAAACAGATAACGCTGTCAGAGTTCACAGAGAAGGACTCACATGCTAAGTGAATAAGCATTTTAACACTAAGAAAGGAGAGACGCAAGATAAAATAGGGGGGGGGTGATGGGTTAGTCTTAACTCTTTGGGCTCTAGTTTCCCGGCGCAGCGCAGGCTGGCGGACCCCCAGCAGTGCTAGTTTCGTGCATCGCAGGATGCTGCGTGATCGATAGTTTGGCAGACCGCGGTGGGTGTGGCTGAAACCAGGTCTACTTCTGGCTTTAAGGCGAAGACAACCAGTTGAGTGGCAGTTTGGCTGACCAGTGCGCAGAGTGCACATATTGCCACAACTTCACAAGCAGGTTTCAGTGTCAGACGCATTTCAATGCAATAAATAATCCTAACAATTATAATGTTTAATTTGTCTCAATAAGTTCAAAGAAGATTTTTAAAAGTGCAAGTAAAAAATAGTATCAAATGTATTAAGTTGCTGTAACATGTTCTTCTTTTTAAGTAGCTACTTCCAAATAATATTTTTTATTAAGGGCAACTATTGTGGATATAAGTGAATATAACTTAACAACATATGAGGTACAACTTAGTGGAATTAAGTCATTAAATGCTGAGAATGATTTTGTAGCTACTGTTATTTCTAATGTTTCAAATAAGGATGATTAAAAAGAATAACCCTAAATCTATACCTAATGAAATTAAACCTAAAAATAGAACCACCGATCACTCGGGTATTGCATTGAAATGTTTCTGGCACTCTGGAAACCTATCTGTGAGGTTGTGGTAATGTGTGTGCCGGTCCGAAACTACCACTGCGCCACGCTTAGACTTGCCTTCAGCTGGTGAGCTTGGCGCACTGTCTAAAGCAGGGGTCTCAAACTCATTACTTTTAGGGGCCACATTCAGCCCGATTTGATCTCAAGTGGGCCGGACCAGTAAAATAATAGCATACTAACCTAGAAAAAAAATTGACAATTCTAAATTTGTCTTTTAGTGCAAACAAACCCCATTACCTTGTGAAAATACTTAAAAAAAACTAGCCAACAAGAAAGGTGTGAATAATCTGAAAAAACTGAAATATCTCAAGAACAATACATGCAATTCTAACAATATTATGCCTCAATTTATCATTTATGCATGTGTATTTTGGATCAGATCTACTTCAAAGACACAAAATTGTTAAAATTGTGTTTAATTTTCTTTAGAAATTTCATTTTGTTCATATTTGTTCAGGTTTTTCACATTGCATTATTACAGGACAGTTCATAATTATAAATATTTTGCTAATTTAATCTTATTTTTGTACAGAAATTTTAAGTTGTTATTATTGATGGGCATACTGTCAATTATTTTCACATCAAAATGAGAAGAAAATATGGAGTAATTATTTTTTGTATGTTATTCTGCTATAATTTGACTGTAGATCATATTGGTGTATGTATGTGGAACCTGAACTAAAATTAGTTCCACAGCCTTGACTGTGGTATTTTTGGACTTCATCTCACGGACCGCAATGGAACCTGTGGCGGACCGCATTTGGCCCCCGGGCCACATGTTTGAGACCCCTGGTCTAAAGTCAGCGAAACTGTCACTACGCTATAGCTGGATCAGTGGTCACCTTCCACAAGTGCGCCGCCATGGCCATCTTGGCGCACCGGGGTCCACACACTCTGCACCGGCCCGAAACTAGCGGTGCGCAGCCAGCTTGTCCTGTTCCCGGAAATTAGAGCCGTGAGACTTTCAAATTATGTATGGTTGTAAAGTCGCGTCAGTGACACTTTAAAGATTTAATGTTATCAAATAATTTAACTGAATGTACATGTGATAAAAGCAGAGGCTTAAAGTGTTGTACATGCAAGACTTTTTTTTTTTGGTGCGAATACTAAGAGAAATTATTATGCAATATTTAAAGATCAGTTTATTTTCTCTGGCATGCCTTGGAAAGCAGCAGTAAATTATTCCAACAATTTTCCTTGAACGCACCATGTTATTTGGAACCTCTTTCATTTTTGTCAATTTATGATTTTATTTAAGTCTAACAGAAATATGGTTAATGTTTTTATTATTATTATTATTATTATTATTATTATTATTATTATTATTATTATTATTATCTCGTTGTCTTAAACACAAATCAGCTTCCTTTCTATGCCACCTCTTCAGCAAAACAAGGGGGAGTTTGGCTCAGATATCTGATTTATGACCACTGACTGTTGGCAACTCAAAAAATGTACTGAGGCTCCCATTAGTCCAAGTTAAATGCATTGGCCAAGATTTCTCCTTGTTGCTCTCTCAGCTACTACTAACAGAGTTTTCCAAATGCTCCAGAGAGGCATGGATGGGTAACGAAATTATACAAGAGTAGTTCATGAAGAAGAAATGGGATGTAAAGAATAGAAAGAGACAAATGTGAGTGAAGGGGAGGGTTCACAATACAAGTTTATGTATCCTAAAAACTAATGTTGGTCAATAATACAAGCCTAACAGTAGGTAGTGCTGCTGTATGTGCACTGTCTCTGTCAGTTGTGTGCATATGCTATTATGTAATTATGTAATTCATCAATACAATAGAGCAGCAATTATCTTTCTCCAGTGTCCTGCACCATTATAACATACAGTGGAGGTGAACATTCATTAGACAATTTTTTTTGACCTGTGGATCTATCAAGGCAACAGACACATGAAAACAGTGCTTCTTTTTCCATTTACATGCATGGTTTATGTGCCTTGAATGTGTCTGTGTATGATGGTGCAAAGCTACATGTTTGTGAGCATTCGATACTGAAGTCCAGCAGCCATACAGCTTGTCCAAGAGAGCATGTTTCATTTCAGTATTTATGTGAGAGCAAGCTCTCTAAGTTATAGTGGCAGGGATATTCTGCCTTCAGATACAAATGGCATCCATCCAGACTGAAGCGCTGTAGCTCTGATGAATCTGTTTCAGTGCAGATTCTCCCCACAGCAAAGCCACTACACTACTGTCTACTGGAGCATATTGCATTAATCTCCTCTGTTCTTTCTCCTGTGTATATTTGTGCTCTTTTGTCCAGTGTGCTTAACATTGTGTATATTTATATATGGATGATATGTGAACATATAGGCAGTGAGGATATTTGTACCCGTGTCATGCATGGCATGTAGTGTTTACAATAAACTACTGCTGAAATTCCATAATGCAATATGATATATATATATATATATATATATATATATATATATATATATATATATATATATATATATATATATATATATATATATATATATATATATATGTGTGTGTGTGTGTGTGTGTGTGTGTGTGTGTGTGTGTGTGTGTGTGTGTGTGTATGATGCAACAAAAAAAAATCTGCATTAATATATCACAAAAACAACATAATTTAAGTAATGGGTTTGTTTAACTTTAATTTATTTTATTGTGTTTCCAATAGTGTTCAAATTAAGTAAAATATGTAATTTGTAGTTATGACATCATATCTTCTTTACATGAAACATATAGTGAAAGAGCAACAGGTATTCTGACTAAGCAACAGCTGTAATACAGCATTATTATGGCCACATGCAATTCCATATTTTAATTACTTTAATTAATTGCACACTATTAATAAAACAGTAATGTAGTTCATTTATTGATATGTTTCAATATCGATTTAGCTTAGAGCCTGCAAACAAATGATTTATTCAAACCACCAAGCTAGTGTGTATGGCAATGTTAAAAGCCAACCATTAGATCATTTGACTGAAAATGATGCTATGAATGGCACAACATGATGTGAATATATTTCAATAAATGTGTGTGAATCTTGGATACATTTAATTTTCTTTTAAGCACCATTTCTGCCAGAATCACATTGGGAATTTTTCATTGTGGTGAAAACAGCACTCATAAATGTTTTGTTGTGGTTTTGAGTGACAGACCCTGAGCAGGACTAGTGACATACACTGAATTTGGGTTCAACATGAATATGTGAGTGGTCATAGAGAATTACATGTTTTAGAACAAGGTTTAAAGCTGTTCAGCATGGATGGTTGTCCTTCACATTCATGTCACTATGGGCAGGAGAACTAATTGCAGAGCAAGTCATCTTTAATGTATGCTGTGGATGCTCTTAGGTCCGTCCACACAGCAATGTTTTCAAGTAAATCTGACATGATTTGTTATCATTGCGGCTTCGTGTCCACACAGTGAAGGCGTCTGGGGCCCCCCAAAACGATATCTTTTCAGAACATTCATTCATAAACAAGACAGTGACCATCATGGCGTACACCAGAGTAGCGGCTGTAGCAGAGCTGCAGTCACTGCTAAGTTACTGGTGTGATTGATGGAAAATCTACTGATGTTAAACCAACAAGAAGATCAGCAGAGGCACCTACACATGCCTTCTTGTTGTTGTTTATTTCCAGGGTGCATTTCGTGCTGCGATAAGCTAGGATGCGTATGCGCTAGTGCATTAACGACTTAATTTTTTTCAAGTCGAAAAAGTTGAAGTCAAGTTGACGGGTCGTGATGACATCATCACATTGTCAGCGGAGGAACAACACTGGACACATGGCTAAAAAACAAACAAACACGGACACACATCTGTCCAGCAATGAGCAACTTGTAATAAAGTTCACTGCAATGAACTTTAACCCCAACCCCAAGTTTAAGTCAGCAGCCGCCAAGACGCACACCACACTGTCCACATCATATTTGGGGAAAAAAAAATAGCACATTGTCTTCATTCGTGTTGTCTGTGCTCCTGCTCATATAACTTGGGTTACGTAGTGGATGCCTCTTCAGTTTTTTTTTTTTTCATCTAAAGTGAAGTATTTCCACACGTGCGATGTGTGTGTGTCACTGTCTTTTGTTTTGTCAGCCCAACACAACTGTCTTACCTGCAGCAGCCATGGGTTTTTTAGGTCTGACTGGTCTGTGTTTATGCGCAGAGAGAGAGAGAGAGAGAGAGAGAGAGAGAGAGAGAGAGAGAGAGAGAGAACATGTGTGGACGTGGCCTTAGTTTACCATGAATTACCAAAACAATCATGCTTTCCTCCTTTATCCCGCAGCTCCTCAGTCACTTTCACCAACTGTCTTTTCCACACGGACACACTCATCCCGCTACCGTTCCTCTCTCTAGCCCCTCTCTATCTTTCCTCTCTTTGGTGCATATGGAAACTCTAAGAATAGCCCTGTCACTTGATGAGTCTGATAATACCATATTGATGCCAGCCCTACACTGTCCTGCGCTACCCTGTGCTGCAAAGTAAGCGAGTGGCTGACGAGCCGAGTGCCGGCATATCTGTGTGTGTTTCCCACCACGAAGCAGGGATCAGTGGTTGTTGACATCCAGAGTCCTGTTCTGTATGAGCTTAAGTCACCCAGGGGGACACTATTCTGCTGATTAGTGCAGCTAGACGCAAGGGGAACAAGGGACACACAACTGTAACCTCCACTCTTCTTCTCTGTCTCTACCTTTAACCCTGTTTCATCTAAACCTCCACCTCTTTCTGCCATTTTCCTACTTTCCATTTTTTTCCTACCTCACTATGTTTAGTCATGCCTCACTATTCGACAGTTTTCCACCCCTCTTTCTTCTCTCTTAGTCACACGTCAATATCTCTGTGTGCACTTAACCTTTCCATGTTTTTTCCTGTGACTCTCGCCTCCCTCCACTGATCACACACTGGATCTTCTGTGATGACACATGTGGTTTATTTAGTGGAAAACACTGTGTACTCTGTTTGCATGCTATTTTGCTGGAAAGAAAAAGGGAGGATGGAGAAGCAGAGAGAGAGAGAGAGATGTCATTCTTTGTGGTGATAAGCTCAACATTTTCAAAAGGGGATATTTGAGTCATGGTTAATCTTAAGCTTTCCTGGAAGGAAGCGTCTCAGTCGTGGGCTAATATAATAATTCCTTTGGCTGAGTTTTCAGGGAGGAAGAAACATGATCATACTTTAGTGTGTCACTTACACTAAAAGTGGAGCCTTACACCAAAAAATGAAATACCGTACATCACTGGTGGTGATGCATGCCTGAAGGTGACTTGACAAAAGGTTAGCAGTGTAGATGGCATACTTTTGTCGTATGTGTGCCGCATGCAGGTCATTACAAGTGCTGATCTCAGCTTCTTTACTTTTGTACAGTTTTTTTTTCTGTTATGTACTTTTTTTTAACTTGCCTTTTTCTACTTTATTTCTACTGTTTTTTAAACTTTGTTTCTAACTATTTAGGGCTCAATCTTGAACTTAAGTACAAATTTCGTACCCATGAACTGGGAAGAAAATAAAGTTTATTGGAACCTTAAATCCTTTGGTGTTCTTGCATTAAGTATCTCCAGAGCTGTCATGGCAAAATCCCACTCCTTGTCTCAGACTACATCCACACAACAACACTTCAATTGAATTTACAGCCCAGAACTCATTTCATGTTTGACTTTTAACATTATTTTTTAAAACTGCATATGACTTTTTATTATTATTTTTTTTTAATCAAATCTGTAAAACCCAAGTGATAGCCTGCATATCATGAATGTGTTAGTCTTTCCATGATTACACAACTGGATCACTTCCTTCATGGTGAAGAACTTTGAAGTGTAGTCCCATCACAAGCTCTCTGTTTACGTATACCAAACTGAAACCAAAACCAAACTGTCATTTAGGCCTCTTCAGAATTCTATACAACAGCAGCAGCAAGAGGCATTAAAGCTGTTTCTGTGTTTGTTGCTGCTGCGATTCCATAGAATTCCTATTCCCACTCTGTACTTCAGAACAAATTTTACATAAAAGTCTGAGTGACATGTGTAAAGTTGTTCTCTGTGAGGGAAGTGATTCCAATGCATAATCACAGAAAGACTGACAGATCCATGATACTTGTGCTATCAATCAGGTTTTACAGATGTGATGAAAAATTTGTGATACTGCTTTAAAGGGATAGTTCACTATTTTTCACATGAATTTGGATAGAATCAGTGACTTTACTCTGGTGCACCCACAGTGACCAACCCCCGACAGTGTCCTGTGAGTTGAGTTCTGTCCAGTTTTGGTCAAAGTGAAAGTGGGACACAAAATTACTCCTTACTTTCGCTTTGACCAAAACTGGACCAGAACTCAACTCACAGGACACTGTCGGGGTAAGTCACTGAGGGTGCACCAGACTCAAGACACTGATTCTATACAAATTCATGTGAAAAATAGTGAACTATCCCTTTAAAATACTTTTCAGACTGCATTGTAATTGCTGTTTGATGAATATTGACAAAATTGCCCTTATTGACTCTCAGTGTGTTGGAATTCCAGTGATCTGAGAGGAGATGAATGATCCTTTCAAATTTAGTGACTAGTCTCAGGTACTTTCAGGCAGGTAAGGAGGTTAAATATGTGACTGACAGCTGTAATTATTGATCACCAATCAGATTAATTCAAATATGACATGACTACTACATGGCTCACCCCTACATGGACAGTCCTGTAACTTGAACATTTTTCCACAAGGGCAGTTAATAGCATCATATCATGTATGACTATATATTTAGTCTTTTCATTTGAACAGAAAGAAGAAAGTTGAATAAAGACATATACTTTTCGGACAGTCTAAAAATTTGCATGTCCTGGAATGTATCAGAACACATCCCATTTCTGTCTCTAGCAGCTTTAATCCATGAACTGTAAACCATTATTAAGATATTTTCTGAAAATAAAAATAGCTTCTATAGGCTTTGATTTCAATAACAGGTTTTAGTGATATGACATTGCTTATTGTTCTGTGTGTTTTCTCAAGTAGTTAACATCCTGTGCTGAGGTAACCTGTTAGTGAGCTTGTAAAACAGCCCCTGATGCATGAACTGTGATGTAGCTCTATGTTGTTTTTTATAAAACATTAGTGCTGTTAAAAGTCCTCTTAATTTTGCAGTAGCAGAGCAATGCAGTAGTCATTGCTTGTGTTTTACCCTGCGGGAGACACTTGTCATTTATGTTGTTCCTCTAGATTCCAAATGAAGTGAGTATTGTCTAATTATGACAGAGTGCAGTTAGTGTGTGTCACTCTCCTTAATGATAAGTGACTGGACATAGAGCATAGACTTTGTCGTACACCCCACATGCTTTATTCATGTTAACTGTACAAGAAAATTGCATTGGGAAAGACAAGCATGTTTTTGTCTGGGTCTCCTTTTGGGTAAAGGTAGAAAGTGAAATGGAATGGATGTCAGCTGCTTTTTCTCATCCTTAATAATGCAGCATCTGCTGTTTTTTTAACATTAAAATAAGAAATGTTCCAAGCACATTTTGGTTGGTTTACAGTTGAGGTTAAAAGCTGCCATACACTTTTTCAAAAAATTTATTCAACCTCAACTTTGTGAATATTTCATTTTATTCACATTGTTAGTTGAATTAGCTCAGTTTTAACTTTTTAAAATCACATTCTCACAGGGTTGAACGTGTACAAATGTCATAGTTGACTTAAAATAATCTTCCATGAATAACATGAATTATTATGGCTAAATAGTTTTGTTTCTGTGATGAAATATGATGAAATTAATTTCCAAGCTTGTCAAATGAATGTTATTCAAGTATTTAATAGTCTATTAATCAATAGTAATCAAATATTAATATAAGCATGCAATACACATACAAATGTTGCCTTGAAATAGGCCTAACATTGTTGAATGTGGAGACGTGGGAAGTTGAACAATAACACAATAAGATAATAATAAAGGTGCGCTTCTTCAAATCTACATTAATCTATTGCTATTGTCAATGAATATTCACATCAGTTACTGTTCATGCCTACTGTAGCAATCAAATAGAACTAGAATGTGACAAAAATAACAAATAGATCCACTGTAGCTAGGGCTGAACACAGACATTTGAAACATTCGGGGTTGTGGAACCAGCCTGAGCAGCAGCCAGACAGTAAGGAAATCATTTAAAATGTTTACCTGGGGATAACAAATAATTTTTTGGTACAAGTTTAATATTCGGGACACATACAGCCAGATTTGGGACAACATCTTAGCATTCAGGACTATCACGAATTATTCGGAACATCTGGTCACCCTATTTGTACTGTGTGCAGTGAGAGAGAGCAATTACAACATGTATCGTAGTTTAAAAACTACGTAAAAATGACAAAGTACTGATAAAATCTATTCAATTACAATAATCGAGTAAATGTAATTAGTTACTTTATACCCCTTTACTTTACACTAAAAATCGCTGTCCACCGCAGCCTAGCAACGAGTACATTGTTTATACGATTTATTCCCTCTGAATGCGTCACCGTTTGGTTATTAAAAAAATCCATATGAGGAAGAATCGAGTTTTCCGTCTTCGGTTGGGCACCATAAAAAATGCATAAAGTAAAAAATATGCAGAAGATATCAACTTATTCATTATGCTTTATATTAATGATAATAAATTAAACTAGAAATGGGTAAAGACATGTATATATTTTAAAAGTTGTGAATGATGATCTTTAAAAGAAACATGATGCAGTATATGCAGACACACCAGGAAATCGAATCATTTGTTAATTTAGTACAGGACAGAGGGGTAATACATAATAATAATGAATATATATCTGTAAAGCAACATTATATTTATGTTTGTCGCCATTTTTGTGGAATGACTTTGTGTGTCATCTTGCAATAAAAAAATAGACAAGTCATCGCATCTGTTTTTTTTGTTTTTTTTTTACATTTAATAAATATCAGTAAAGTTTTGTGCATATATCTGATGGAAAAGCTGCTAGTGATACAGCCTATTGCCACTTGCAAAAAGATGAAAGTATAACAAACTGTTGTTGTTGAAACTACTCCTGCCTCACAGCAAGGAGGTCCTGGGTTTGAGTTTGGGAGTTATCTTTGTGTTCTCACCATGTATGTGTGGCTTCTCTTTGGGTACAAAGTCATGCACTGATAGGTTAATTGGTAAAACTAAATTGCCCATAGGTGTGAATGTGAGAGTGATTATTTGTCTCTATATGTCAGTCGTGCAATGAACTGGTGACATGTCCAGGGTGAACCCTGCCTTCACCCATTAATAGCTGGGATAAGCTCCACTAGCCCTAGTGAGGATAAAGCAGGTTAGACGGGATAAAGAAACATGCAACAAGGAGGATTCTGCAGAAGGGGCCTGCACCCTCTATAGATACAAATCACTCATTATAAAGTCCTAAAAACACAATCATTCGTATTTTTGAAATGGTTGGACTGCTTTTTATTTCTGTTATTAAATTCTCCTAAGCCTTACACACATGGCTTTTCAGATCAGTGATCATTTCAGGGCTTCAGCAGGGTTACTCTAATGTTATATATTGGATATTGCATGTTTTGTTGACATTTAAGGCTGACCTTTCATCTGAAATAGTTGTTCTATTTCCATACAGGGATTGCTGTCCCTCAGGGTTTTTTTTCTTTAAACGTTAGGAAACTGAACTTTGCACTGAAACACAATTTGCCCCTTTTATACATGACAGGAGCAGTAGGCACCACTTCCACAGACGGAGCACCAGTTCCCATTAAAATGTTTCCCTACAGACCACTGACTCTTACATCAAGCCTTTTTGTCTTGTATTAGCTTTGTTGCGGACATGCTCACCATTTGTTAACTGCTTCCACGTTTTTGGCTTCTTTAAACAATTATGTCATGTGGAATAGATGGGTATATAAATGTATAATAAAACAAAGTTTGGCTTTTACTTCACCTTGGCAGCAAACTAACTTCCTCCCATGGGAAGGTGAGACTGAGAGTTTGCAGGAGTGTGATGGGCTTCAAATGTTTCATCCACAGTACATGAACACGAGCAGTGGTCAAGTGAGTAGCAGGGCAGCAGACATGCAGACAAGCAGCACGGACTGAACAGGGCACTGGTGTCTTAACCCTTTATCGGGAAAGTGACCATTTTTGATCATTTCCACAAAGTTAAATATGGTGCCAATCTGGGTGCGATTTGCTGGGAGGCATGGGAGGGATCATCCCCCCTTTGGTTTTGCACATCACCGTTAGAGTCCTGTGGTCTATGAAGCTTTTTGATGGTATGAACAGAAAATGTCTGAAAGAGAAACTTCACATGCACACATTCAAGGGGGCAAATATTTGTGGCCAAGTGGCTTAACAATGACATAGCTGCTGATTTTTTGAGGTATGGATAGAGGTAAAGTTAAAGAAAATGCAGGTACTGGACAGGAAGTGACAAAATAAAAGCATATTTATGGATGAAACTGCGGATCTGTGGTTGATCCACGAACCAAATCCTTTTATTTTGAAGGAAGCTTTATATCCGCCCACAGATTTCCAAAATATAGGACAATACTTGTGCTAACACATACTAGCAAGATGTTACTGAGTAAGAGTGATGTGGTGTGAGTTTAAACTGAAAATAAAGGTGGGTAGAAAATATTTAATCATGGGTCGGGTTACGAGTCTAATGAACATGGGTACGGGTTTGTAAAGTGGAACCAGTCCACCTGTACTGGATCTCCCGTGAGTCTCCCACTGCTATCATGTCTTTAGCATCAGAAAGAGGTTTTTTTTTTTTTTTTTATCAAATCACAGGATATAGTTTCAATGACATTAGTGTTCTTAGACATGATCATGTTTATCAGTGGATTTTCCTCAAAAAGAGCCACAAACTGTATTTTATGTCTAACCTCAGTGTTATGCTCAGGAATCTGCAGGAAAAATTAAACTTTATGACATTTTTATCTTTTATTTGGTCTTTCCTGGGGGAAAGTAAGTTTTGTATTTTAAATATGAGCAGAGTTTTACAAACCTGTTAAATTAGGCACACCAGAGTATCAGTTTTGCATTTCATTCATTCATTATCTACAGGTAGAGCTGATATTGTCTCTGTGACACTAAATAAACAAAAGGATATGTTTTTTTTTTCCGGACCTTCCACTCTCCCAACTTGACTTTCTCTCTTATTCCCTCCATACCATAGGATACTGATGACGTTGTATGTCACCCTCATGGAAATTCAGTTAATAAAGCATATTTACCAGGTTATTTTAATGTTTATCTCAAATGACCTGACTGACCCCAACCTGAACATCATTAAAAATAATTTTCGATGACCCGGGCACCTGCTCAATAGTATACAGTATTTATATAACCAATATGTTACTATATAATTTCCATTTATACTTAGATTTAAGTAACCAGGCTGAATGAAATGACCCTCCATGAATAAATAAATAAAAAAATAAAAACAAATGGTGGCCTGAGCTAAGTCAAAAATGCCTGGCCTGAAAAATTGGGCCAGTCCAGCCCTGCACGGACCCATGACATCCAATGCCAACCTTTTCTATGGCGAGAACCCCCTCACCCCTGTTTTTTTGATAAATTGCACCCTGAGGTCAATCCTGTAGCTCAGTGATGGTTTTTAAAACACTATACAGTGACTCAGACAGTTTTATATAAAAGCTATAAATAGTGAATATGAATGAGTTTTGACATGCATGACCTCATAACAGTTGATTTAGTGCATGTGTTTACTTTGTAGCAAGTGCTGCTCATATGTTTTAAGGCTGGATGAGGTAGCAGATGACAAGGTTTAATAACAGACTAAGGTTGGAATTTTGAATTTCAGGGTATTTCAGTAAGTGCCTTATAAAGGCTTAAATATGTTGCTGTGGTTAAACAGGTGCATTAGATTTTATGTGTCACATGAATGCTGCTCCAGACTCAAGTGTGGCAGTCTGAACTTGCTCACTGATCTTACTTTGTTTATCCAGATCTTTCAGACCTTCCTGCCTTTTACTCCTCTTTACCCATCACACCTTAGCCTCACTTCTGATGTGTTTTTGCCTTTACACCTCTGAGCTGGTAAATGTCAGATGTACTAGATTGCTTCGTTCCTTGCTGTGTTAACTCATTAGGCCACTGTACACACTCCTGGATTGAATTGTTACAAACAGAGGCTCCTTTTTAAAATAACTTAATGGTCTAAATTGTCTTGTTTGTAAGTGAAAAATTCACACATGACTATTAGGTGCAATTTTCTCACCCTGTGAGTCAGTTTTCATCATGTTCCAGGAGGTGAGACACTTTTCCAGGGTTATAGACACAACAGTTGCAATCACCTCCCCTAAATACCTCATTCACTGACTGAAAGTGGTGCCCCTGAATATCTCTGACAGACTGAGACTCCACTGTCGATGATTCACTCTTGGTGGATTACAAGTGGCTCAGCTTACTGTGTGTTCAGGAAGGCTCTGTCTATCATGCAAAAGCGGTAAATTAACCATTAACCTGTTTTGCCATCATCATGGCCAGCAGAGAACAGATGGTGTTGTCAGAAGATCTTGTAGCAGTGATATATTTTTAATGTACTGTAAGTGCTGTGGCTGTATCGGGTAAGGAAATGTTGAAGCTGCCAGTTACTTGACAGGTAGTCTTCTGATCATCATGCTACTCCTTACTTTTTCATACCCAGAGGAAGTAACAGTGGCACAATAGAATGGAAACTTATCTCAAGTATAATTGATGCCATTGTTCAGTTGACAGTTCATGTTGTACGTTATGTTATTTGGTTCATTCTTCTGATAACTGGTCAAGCTGGAAGGACGCAACCAGATTTTATTTACTGTCCACACTAGGATTTTATCAAAGCTTCAGAAATATTCTTCAAACTATTCTAACATGCTTGAGGTGTATAACAAGGACCCTGTTGAGACAAAGCCTAACATCTATTATGACATATAAGAGCACAAGTGGCCAGTTGGAAGTGTGTTAGTTCCCACCTGCCATGAGAAGGCCATGCCAGATGTGTCTCAACTGATTGGATGTGACTTCCTGTGTTTATATGCACATAAAAAAGCTCATTTTTAGCCTGAAACACAGAGTACATATTTATTACCTACCCCCACAAAGATGAAACAAGGAGTGTTGTTTTTGGTTTGGTTTGTTTGTTTGATTATTTGTTTGTTAACATTCGATTCATAAAAATTTGTAAACGATTCAATACGATTAAAACTGATTTCATTCAGTTTGATTCAATACAAATTGACAATTTAACTGCAATGACTTCTTTTACTTTGTTACTGAGAAGAAAGAGACACACATATAATTTCAAAATCCTTTTGTTTAGTTAGTGTCACAGAGAAAATAGAGCAGGAACTACTGAACATACATGGACATTACAACTTAAACTGAAGTCTTTACAGTATAGGCCCTACCTGTAGATAACTGACATTAGTGAAATGTAAAATTGGTAATCTGGTGTGACTAATTTAACCGGTTTGAAGAAGATTTATGGCTTGTCATTCCAACACTGGGCATTTGTATTTCTGATGTGCTATTAGCACAGTGCTAGGCTACTTAGCTCACCATGGAAGATTTCAAACATGATGCATGCGTCTTCTTTAACCCTTGTGCGGTCCTTCGGGTCAAAGAGACCCGGTGGTTCACAAATGTACCTTTTTATACGTACTGTAGGATGCCATTGCTTACTACTGAAAACAGTAATATATCCTTGGGGGGTGGGGTGATGAGTCTATGGAACTGAACTTTGGAATCTGGGTTTTTAAGACCCGATTGTAGGACACAGCCAGTGTGCCTTTTACGAAGGACCGCACAAGGGTTAAGGTAAAGCCTGTGTGTTACCAAAGGCTTCATTAAATTAAACATATTTCCGCTTTTGCCGTAAATGTCTTTAGACATATGTTGCATATGGAAGAATCTAGATCTTGTGAACTGTAACTGTGTGTTTGACCTTTTTGCCTTTGACATTTTGATGTCTGCACTGCTGTGTGTGCGCGCGCTGCCGTTAACAGTGGACATAGGGCTTAATTAATCTACAGCTGCATATATGTGTGGTACTGAAATAAGGGACCGAAAGTCACGTCAGATTTTGGTGTGGTTACTACCTTTATTGACCCTGGTTCCACCTCTATACTTATTTTTGGTACCCAACTGTAACGATATTTCTATATATATATTTTATCTTTTGATTTGGACCAAAAGGAGAGCGCTGCAAAAAGATGTATTTGTTTTTAGATTCTGATTTTACTCCATGATTTGTGACCTATCTTTGTGGTCTTTTGAAAATTTCAGACATTATTAAATCACTTTAATACAATGCCAGTGGCACACTACACAGAGCATGCCGGCTGTCCTTTGATACATCCTAGGATACATTAATGTTCAGAAATATGGACAAATGCATCACAAACGCATCCCTGAATGTGTTCTGAAAGATCAGATATGAGTACATCCTGAAATATATGTCCTAAATATGTTCAGGTGTTGCCTGCAGAACACAACAGCTGCTAGCAGATATAAGGACAGAAACACCTGTAATTCTGTAACTATATTGAAATAACAGCTGGTAGTAAAGACTGATGTGTTTCTTTCATCTAGAAAGGGTCACATGAAGAGAGCACAACGAATCAGTGAACGTTAGATAATTACTGATGGGCATAATATTTTTTTTCCTCACCCTTTTTGTTTGTTGTTGTGTTTCTTATAAAAGGTAGTTCAATTTGCAGTAACATAATAAAGGAAAGCTTTATAGGATATGACAAAACAACAAAAGGACGAGGATTTTTTTCAGTCAGCAACTCTACATGTTAGTGTAAGGTGCAGCAGTGATTGTTTCTGTACCTGTGTGTGGGTGTGCACATCTTTGAGTATTTAAAAGCCACTTGATGTATTCATATCCATCTGTTGTTTAGAGTCAACACAAGTAAGACAGGAGGAGGTGTCAGGCCAGATCGGGTTTGTGCTACACCAAAGGTCCAGACAAAGTCATTTCTGTTTATTTGGGTTTAGACATTTCATCCTGCTTTTAATGTCAACAAAGAGACAGAAACTTTGGAGGTACATCACAGAACACATCTGAAGTGGATCTAAACTAATGTTGAATTCCATCAAACCTGAGCTTTGTGCTTTAGTTTAGAAAATTCATCATTTGCTATTTTCATATAACTGTTAGATTTAATAAATGTATTTGCAAAGAGTACTTGCTAAAGTGAAATTAACACAATTACACCCCTTATTCAAGTAAAAACAAGTTTAGAAAAATACCATGATTCATCCATATTTTGTCCTGGTTTATGCTTTTCCACTTTGGTTTCCCTCTGTTTCCTCTTTACACACTTTGGACTTTGTATTGTGTGAAGATGAGTGTGTATGAATGATAGCTGTGTCAATTTGGAGTGTGTGATTTGTGATTTTTGCATATTAGGGTTGAGTATGTGTGATTGTTGAGCAGCACTGAGTGGCAGTTGTGTGTGCAGTTATAAGACCCACTTACAGTATAATAGGACAGTTGGATGAAGCTAAACAGGTTGTCCTGGATTGTATGGTCAAAATATGGGTCATGACTGGATCCTTTACAGCTCCCTGCTTCACTTTAACCCTTACAGCTATTTCACTTTTCCTCTGATTCAAGTTTGTGTGTAACATTTGGATTTACAAGGTTTGTGGGTAGTATAAGTGCATATTTTCCATATATTTTATTGGTTTATGTATACAACAACAACAACACAAAACACCAAACAAAAAACAAGTAGTACCAGGCAGAACAAGTACTCACAAGTATTTCTGCCTATTAGAACTAAATAGAAAGATTTAAACACACACACACACACACACATATATATATATATATATATATATATGTGTGTGTGTGTGTGTGTGTGTCTATATATATATATATATATATATATATATATATATATATATATATATATATATATATATATATATGTGTGTGTGTGTGATATATGTGACAAGATCTCGCGAGATGTAATTTGATGAGATTTCTCGTCGGCTTAAAATTCTGTCTCGCGAGATTTGTTGTCCAGCAAGTAGCCGGACATCGGAAAATACTAGTATTACCTGGGTGCAATTTGCCTGGTTTTGGACATTAGCTCGTTATGGTCCACTGGCCATAAAGTCCGGGGCCCGCAGGCCGGGACCCCACCTGGGCCGGCGCGCGCGCCGTGCACCGTGGGGTTTCTAGGAGACCCTCTGACTCGCGTGTGCATTAGACTCCTGTGTTTTCAAGATGGGTCGCGTGGGTTGTCGACAACGCAGATGACCACTGGCCCCTGTTATTCGTGGGCTGGTCCCTGCCCTGGCGATACGGTTGGCGTGCCGGGAGAGAAGGCGCAGCGAGTCCAGGAAGTGGCGAAGTACGTGCGGGGGGGGGGCCCGGAGCTGGTTGTGGCACGCTACCGGACGAAATGCATCTGACGGGATGTGCATTTCCTCATTCGGACATCAACTTCCACAGTCAGGTGCCAAATTTGATTTAGAAAAAAAGGAGAAATATATAGTTGTATTTATTTTATTTTAACCTTTTTAACATTTTATTTTAGTTTCAATTTGTAGAGAAAAAAGTGACATGTCAGTGACATGGTTTTCAGTCTGTATTGTCAGAGAAGAACGTTTTGTTCCTACAGTTGAAAAAAGGAGAAATATATAATTTTATTTTATTTTAAGTTTAATGACATTTCATTTGAGTTTTAATTTGTAGAGGAAGAAGTTAATTAAAACTTGATATTTACAGTTAAATATTCAGTTAAATACGTCTGTTGTCCTTTCATATCATTTGTAATTTATTTTTCTTAAAATCTGTCTGTCTGTCTGTCTGTCTCTCTCTCTCTCTGTCACTCTGTCTCTGTCTGTCTCTGTGTCTCTCTCTCTCTCTCTCTCTCTCTACATGTGTGTGTTGCTAACAAACAATCAAAAAAGTGTTGCCAGGCACAACTATAATTCCACTCGTTGCATGTATTGTGGCTTATTTTGACAGTGATCCATCTGTCATCATCATGTCTATGCTTGTGCTAATGTCAGCATATCAATTGCCTCTATATATCCTCTATATATGTGCCCAGTACCCAATCTAAACAAAATGTATGCTTTTATATACATTTGACTTGTTGCTCATTATACTGTAAGTAAATGGGAGAAGAATAAAACCCTTTTTTTAATTCATGAAAAAAAAAGTATAAATTTGTCCTACTTTTTCCAAAATGTCATTAGATCTATTAAGGGTCACTGGCATTCTATAAACCCAGTTTGCTATGAATTTCTTCTAGAGTACTCAAACAAACAAACAAACCAAGGCAAAAACAAAAAGAACCAAAAACAATACCTCTGCCTCCCCTTTGAGGGGTGCTAGGTTGTTCTGTTTGGTTATTCCTCAGTGGTTTGAAAGCACGATATGATAATCTTAGTAGTTATCCATTGAAGCCTCTTTAGTTCTTAGATTAATTTGTTCCACTCCAGTATCACTGAAGTGTCCACCACACCCTCTGAGTGTCCTATGGGTGTCATAGCTTAATCAGTCCCTATGGCAAATGTATACTGTAGTCAGAATGACTGATGGCTGACTTTTCTTCTGAACCTATTGATCAGAACAGAGTCACTCTGCCTCATCTAATATCTGGCAAAAAAGCTTCTCTAGATATTTAAGTGTCATCTGTGTCACCCCCCACCCCAACAAAGTCCAACTCTGTGTGCCTGATTCCCAAAAATACTATTTTCTGTAAATCCTGACATCTTTCCTAACAAAAAGTAATTCATCTGGCAGCTTTGTTACCTCAGTTGTATGAGGGTGTACGTGTATAAATGAATGAGAAACATTAGAATGCTGTATTTAAAAAAATGTTTGTAAGTTTGTTCCATTTATTATTTATATTTGCAGGATATGCTGCTATGATAACCTCACAATCTGGTCTACACAATTTTTAAATTCTATTATATTTATGTCCACCAAGAGGTTATCTTCTTACTGGCACTTCTCTGTCTGTCTGTCTCACTGTTAGCAAGATAACTTAAAACATTATGGATGTATTTGGCTGAAGTTTTCAGGAACTGTTGATACTAGCACAAGGAACAAATGAGTACATTTTGGTGGTGATTGGTGGAGGTGTGTGTGTGTGTGTGTGTGGGGGGGGGGGGGGGCATGCATGTGTATCTCAAAGTAAAGCCTATTGTTTAATTAGGTCATTTATGGGGTTGTGGTCTTGGCGGAGTCTGCACTCTCTGAGTGCTTTTCTAGATTTTTTAGTAAAACATTTTCAGTCCATAATGTTTTATCTTCATTCCTTCCGTTACAGAATTCCACTTGTACTATATGCCATGTGTGAACAATGTCAACTCACTAAAAATACTTGCTGGTGCATTATTTATACATTTCTAACTTTGAGAGTTTAGATCTATGCTTTTGTCATGTTTTATTTCCATCAAAGATAGTCAGTTTATTAATTTTGTAGACATCAGTTAGCTAATAGAATGCGTGTTTGGAAAGAGACCTTCCAGTCTAGATGATATTCACTCAGCATCTCCTGGAACACCATAACCATTACCATCATCATCAGAATCAGATTCATTGGGACATTCTGAAGAGACAGACGATTTTCATTTCTGTCATTTCCATATTCACTTTAACTTGCTTTGTTTGGAATATTTTTCTTTCATCTTACAGAATGAAGAGGATGACAAGAGGATGACAACTGCTACCTTAATTATGACCAGGAGTTATTAAATGTTGGTCAATGTTGGCAGCTTATTGTTTGTTATCTGTATAGCAAACTGTTGCTATGTAAAAACACACTGTTGCTATGTGTAGTTAAAATTAACTTGGTTTTCATACATGCATGCATTCATTCATTTATTCAATAAAAACATATATTTGAAGAGTTCATTTGCAAAAACGGATAACTCCATTTTTTTGTTTTTTTTTCCCCACAAAATGGCATTTTTTATTCTACATTCCAGATAATACTCATTGATTTGATATGTTATTTATTCAATTTAGTGTACCTTACCAAATATTTTTTTAACTAGAAAAATGCTTAGAGAACCACAGCCTTATTGAGCTACATTTTGTAAGCCTCCAATATGAGCTTTGCTTTCCACCTTTAGCTATTTTAGATTAAACTGACTGCTAGAGTTTTACATTGGAAATAAGGTCTCAAATATTAATGAAAGTTCAAAAGTTTACCAGCTTCTATCTCTTTTAATAGAACTGTTTCAAAATTGAAGGGGTTTGCCCTGAGCTCATGCCCTATCATTCTACCAACATTGATATTAATTGGTGCAGTACTTTTTGTACAATCCTACTGACACATGGAGAGACAGTCAAACGAGGTGATCGTATAACCTCTTTGGCCTTGGCTCGGGTATGCCTTACTTACAGGTATATTAGATAGATGGTAGAGGTGCTTGCTTTGAGATAGCAATGGAAGCTAAACTTCCCCTAACATTTAAGGATATTAGTGGCTAGAACTGCACTGATAAATTTACAGTAAATTATAATTACATTAAAATTGCTCAAGCATACACTTAATTTTATGCTTATGTTGTTCTGGTCAGCTGTTTATCATTTGCTTTCCAATGCAAAATCCTTGACATTTCATTGCAGGGAAGCATGGTGGTCATTGGCTAAATGTATATTCACCCCACACAAAACCCTCAAATGGACTTTTAGCATATTTGGGAGTGAATTGATCAATAGGTGGACCAGAATACTGAAAATTCAGACATTGGATTGGATGAACAGTTCAAAAGAGTAGGTACAGTATTGGTGTGGAAGGCTGAACCTGTTTAACTGATAGTATAGTAATGTTGAAACATACTGGCATTGGAGCACATTGGAGCTCAGTCCACTGCAGTTA
This sequence comes from Siphamia tubifer, assembly GCA_020466265.1. Lineage (NCBI taxonomy): Eukaryota > Metazoa > Chordata > Actinopteri > Kurtiformes > Apogonidae > Siphamia > Siphamia tubifer. The sequence goes on along the minus strand of CM035803.1, from coordinate 30,992,261 downwards.
TCAGCTGAGCAGAGGTTGTTTGCCAAAGTGCCGTGACATGGTCAAGTCGAACACATACAAGTGTGTGTGTTGCTGTGTTTTTATGGTATAGATGAAGCATAACTGTCTGAATTCAGAATGAATTTTTTTTGAGATTGCTTTGGTATGATATGACAAGCTTTATGATGGAAAGATGAGGTTCTCCTGTTGTAAAGACCAGCAACTGCCACTGATAGGTAGGTAGGTAGGTCGGTCGGTGGGTAGGTAGGTAGGTCGGTCGGTGGGTAGGTACTTGTCTTATCTCATACTTATTTGATCTTCACATAGTTTTATCCCGTCTGTATATATGTTCACTTGTGTATATTCTGTATAGTGTACATAGCATATAGTATTTTTCTTTTTCTCTATATCTGTGTTTTGTGTACATATATTATTTATTCTCTATATGTTTTTCTTCTCTTTCCTATCCCTCTACTGCTGTATATCACTGGCTACTGTGACGTGTGAATTTCCCCGATGTGGGATCAATAAAGTCTATCTTATCTTATACATACATACGTACGTACATAGAACAGAGAGCATGTTGAGGCAGTACATCATGAGTAGGAGGAAGATAAGCCGTTTGGGAGCTTCTTACAGGTTAAGTGAGGCTCCTGGAGAAGTTGGAGAGCCTGTTCAGTCATTTAATTACAGCTTAGTACAACGTCTTTGATTAAAGACTTTCCTATTGAATTCAAGGTGGCCTTTCAATGAATATGTGTCTAAAGTAAGAGTATAGTACACCACAAATTAACAGCATCACTTAGGATCTATATAGGTATCTACACTACCACTCATATTTTGCTGTTGATGGTACTCTACACTGTTTTGTCAGTACATTTGTTCTCATAGGGAGAACATATGGCATTGGATATAGGATGCTCATAGATCACAGGAGCACTCTTGGCTAAGTGCCTCCTTCTATCAGCCTCTCTTCTCTGTCATGCATGCATACTCCTTTTCACACTTTCAGTTTTATAAGGTTTATTGTGTTCTTTACCCCAGTGTTTCACAGATAATATGAATTAATAGGTCAAGAATTGAATGGATCTACAGTCACTTACTGTATTTACAAACAACTTCAGTAATATTGGAAGATATACCTACTCTGTAACCTTTATCTGAACATATTTATTTTTGGTCTTCTTTAATTAACCTTGGACTAAAATAATAACAAACATGAGTGATGAGTGAAATACATCATTGCTTCTTTTCATAAGTACTTTTACTGGTGATCTGTCTTTTTTTGTTTTTGTAGTTATTGACATTGGTGCCTAATAATTTTAATTATCAAGTCATTTTTTGTGTCTTAATAGTATCAGTCTTCCTTTTTATTATTTTTTACACTCCCAGATTATGTTTTATCTGAGCCACAAGGGAAATTGTGTGTGATTAATTGATTTATAGTTGAGTTTAAAGGTGAACTTTGCTGTAGCTTAGTTGGGATTATGCGACAGAAACACACATAACTACACATGTTACTACACGTGCCTGGATCTAAGCTATATAAGGAAAATCCTACATGTCTACAAAATGTTCGAAGATCTTTTGTTCTACTTCTTCAACTTCTCCAACTTTTCCAAGTAAATTCAAGGATACTGGCAGTCACTTTAAGGCCCCAATCTCTTTTGTCCATAAACAAGACTTCAGTATGAAATACTGTACTGGACTATTTAGCCATGTGCCTCTCAAAGTAGGCTGTTTGTAATTGAGGGGGGTTTATTATAGAAGGCCAGAGGATATTTTAAAACAGATAGGAGTGTTCTGAAAACCAAGGCTAACTGTAACAGCCCTGATTCTGTCTTGGTGATTTACGCCACTGTGTAGTGTAGGTCTTCTAGAGGCTTTTAACACAAAGGACTGGGCCTCTATTGGGTCTGTATACATGATGAATTACCTGGTGGATATGAGATAACACGCGTCAAAGTATTGCTGTCAAACCTTCACAATCCCTGCACACACAGAAAACAATGCCTCACGCTTTCTTCACCCTAAACAAAGCATAACTGATGACAGGGAGGGGTGGCGGTATTGTAACACCTACCTGAGTTAAAGGCATCGCTGGTGTTTAAATTAAATATACAGAACCACAGAAGAGAGAAACAGTAATTGTTCAAGATTTTTTGCTCTACTTAAACAGGGGGCATGTATCAATATTTATCATCTTAAGCATAGATTTGAACTGTTTTTAGCATCAGTTTAATATTAGTAGTTCTTACATGTATGTCATCGTAGCTTCAGCCTCATCAAAGTGTATTTTCAACGTGCATCTGTGACCTTACTTATTCCAATATGTTGGAATGCTGTTTGTTTTGCAGTCCGTTTTTAGATGAAGAGGCATAGGGATGCTAGTGTTTGAGCAGAGAGGGATTTGAGATTCACACTCTGCTCTTATGCCCTAGTCCACTCCCAATGACAGCCTTTCCCCCCTGTCCACCTCCAGACTCATCACCTTGGAATATAGAGGACCATGAATATTCAACAAAGTGTCCGCCGCTTATACTATGCAGCAAAGATCAATGTGGGCCCGCTGCATGTGAACACACACCTCTCTGTCTCCGTTACTGTACCGAGAAGTATGTTACACAGCAACGGGTCACAGCATTTAACTAGTGCTGTAAGTGCAAACTGGTAGTTTACACAACGTTTATATGGAGATTGAAACCTGGAGAATTAGAAAACTATCAGCTAAGACTGATACAGAGCTGTCTCAGAAAAACCTTTAGATCTCTGCTGAAAATGCTAAAGTTCCTCGATGTCCCTATTTGGCTGTGCTCCCCTTGTACATTATGCTTGTGCGAAAATGCTCGCCATGAATAAGCTGAAAATTAAACATTTAGACAGCCCCAGAATGAAACAACTCTCTCTCTTTGGCATGCCAAATAAATATTGAGTTTATGAGTTTGTACTCATTCTCTAATTGGCAGGAAACTTTTATTGTGACACTGTCGAACAAATAATTTAATTCCAATTTGGTATCTGTCCAATCATTTACTTTCAACTCTGGAAATAATAGAGCATTACACATTGGTTGTCTATACTATATATATATATATATATATATATATATATATATATATATATATATATATATATATATATATATATGTGTGTGTGTGTTAGTAATTGTTAAAGAATTGGCTATGCAGCACTATTCAAAACCCTACAAATAAAATTTGGGCATAACAAAAATAGATCAAATATACTTTATGTTCAAAATCTAATTTATTTAACTGATGCTTGATATTTAACTGAGCTGATGGTCAATTGTCTCCTCATCCCACTGGTGAGATTGCAGTGTATTTAATCAGCTAATGCTGCACTAAAAACGTATCCAGATGAAGTCATGCTAACGCTTGTATTGAGTGTCTGTCTTGCTAAAACGGCTGAACTCAGCCACTTGTTCAATCTAGCCCAAAGGGAGAAGGCTCATAATAAAATAGTTTATTGGGAATTCTCTAGCTAGCACATCAAGTGCAGTGGGAGGAAGGAGTGGGCTGTGTGCTGCAGGGGAGGGAGTGGGCAGGAAAACTTAAAGCTGACACTGTATTTACTGGAGGTCTGTGTGTCCTTTATGGGCAGCTTTGTGGTTCCAAACAGTAAAAATCTGATAAACAACAGTTTCAGATGGAAATCTTTAATGTGAAGCAGGACTATGTGTTAGTGTGTGAATGGGTTACAATGTGGGTGGGTGAGCTTGTGTGTGTGCAACTGTGCATGTTACACATATGTATGTATGTGGGAGTAAGAGGAGGACCAGTGATTCACGCCAAGTGATTCAGCACTTCGTGGACTAGATTCATGTTTTATGAGTATGGGCTCCCATAAATTACATGTGCCTGGCTTTTCTGCTGCAGCAGCACCGTTTCATTCTCTCCCCCCTCAGTCTCAACATTTTCCTTACTTTGGCCAGCCTGTTTTTTGTTGCATACTAAATACCATCAAATGTATTGTATCAGTGTATTGTAACATTGTCGTAAAAACACTGACTTTGAATGTTATAGATGTTAGATCGTCTTGTGTATAAAACACTTGTATAAAATACACTGTGGCAAAGAAATGTGCAAAGTTGACTCAGTATGTTTACCTGTGCACTGTGTGTAGGCTTGTGACAAGTCACTGAACTTACTGGAGTGTACTTCAGGGAGCTTCCTGTGTGTTACTTAGCAACAGTGTGCTTGCACTGCAGAGTCTGTTTTAGTTTTCTTAAAGAACACCATCCTTCCCTGTGTAAATGTGTGTTTGACTGTGCATGCAAACACTAAAGGAGACCAAAACACAGTGTGTGAAAGAGAAGTAGGATTCTTTCCAATGCTATGAATCAACAGATGTTTCAAGACAGCTGATCTCAGAGTTCGACTCAGGGGAGAAGGGCCCTACACATGAATATTGGAAATGTGTGAATGACAGGCAAAATGTGGATAAGTTTGATTTTAACTTCTACATGGATGTAGATGAAAATCCTACAGAGGACTTTGGTCATTAAAGGTGAACTGAAGTGAATGGCACTGGGTGATAGTACATACAATTATAAAGATAATTGATCATTGACACCCCTTCAACAATTCTGGAATCTTGAAGAAAATCGCATTTTATTTTTCCTGCCAGGAAATCTCACCGATTCTCAGGGAGTGCAACATGATTTCTGTGGTACATCACGAGTTGTACCCACTATTCCATGTTTACCACTGCGAGCACATTTACACTGGTTGTGTTTGATGCATTTTGTGGTGATAGTTGTCAACAGAACACTTCCAACAGTTGGAAATATGTGTTGTTTTGCATAAAGTGGGTTCAGTTCACCTTTACATGTAATGAGTCAATCAGTCCATTATAGATTTCTCATGTTTTCTAACAATGACTGGTGGTAAAGTCTGTCATATGTTCACAGTTCATCCATATTTACCTCCGCCAAGGAAGTTATGTTTTTGCTGGAGTTTATTTGTCTGTCTGTCTGTCTGTTAGTTAGCAAGAAGACTTTAAAAAGTTATGGACGAATCTTGATGAAAATTTAATGACATGTTGGGGGTGTCACAAGGAAGAAATGATTAGATGTTGGTGATGATCCGGAAGAGATCGTAAATTCTGGTTCACTTTGAAACTTTACATTGTGGTAAATGGAAAATACATTTCTTCTTGCTAACTAACAGACAGACACACAGCCAAAAAAACTCTGGCAAAAACATAACCTGCTTATCTGACCTCTCTTCATTCGGAGGGGGGAGGTTTGCGCTCTGAGTTCTTTTCTAGTTTTATATATTTTCTACGTCAACTAAATAATTAAAAATCGAATGTAAGGATTTCTTTTAAATTTACTAAAAACATTCCTAGTTCAGAGAATGGAGCATGTTGTTGAATGTTGTCTATTCTTTGGTCTTCCTCTGGTGCCACCTTCAGCTTAACACACATTACACATACAATGCTCCTGTTATCTGTAAACATATGTATTTAAAAACACCACAAGCAGCATTGTTCTTTAACAATAACCAGTATGTTTGCTTTTAGCTTCTATAGAGACAAGACTGCAGCCTCTGTTTAAGACAGATGAGTTAAACCAATCTAATTCAGGCCCATCGATAGGAAAGGAGTGCTTTTCCCTGAACAGAAATTGACCAGGTGTCAGGGGGCTGATGGAGAGAGCAACGTTGTGTGTGTGTGTGTGTGCATGTGTGTGTGTGTGTTACAGAGCTAATGTGCTGCATGTGTGTAACAGCTTTTGCAAGTGGAGTCCAGTAGTTTACAAGCATCTTACTTATCTGGGGAGCTCTCCTTTATTTGAGTATGTTGCTATTTTTAGAGCTGTGTCCAAAGGTCATCTCCTCTGTTGGCTGGAGAAAAAAACAAACAAAAAAAAAACCCCACAGAAATGAAGGTTTAACAGGAAAACCATGCGTCCTCTGGGAAAGAGACACCGCTTTGTCATAGTCACCTACTACATGTGTGACAATGATCTGAAGTGCTGCTGTGATCTTTAGAGATTCCGCATGTAGCATTATTAGCTGGGACATGGAGTTAGAGTTTTGTCAACAACATCATCAACATCATTTGCAGTTGTCTCTTCTTCCAAAATCCTGTGCATAAACTTCATATCCTGAGGCTCAGGATAAAAACACGTCTCTCCTCTTCGTCCTCTTCCACCTCCTCTGTAAGTAGGCGTGATGGAGGAGGTGAGTGAGCTTCGGTAGTACAGCGAAGGCCAACATTGATGTCCACATTGTAGGATTTGTCCTGCCAAATTTTTAAATCAAGTCCCGCCCCAACATTCTGCTTCATGTGAAGGATTATCAAAACATGAATTATATTAATGATGTCTTTTGCACAATCTTTAAAATTTTACAGCTATTTTCTTTTTGTATTTAGTATGGTTTAACACAATCTCCCCCGTGTGGAGCCCAGTCATAAAGACCTGGGTTCTGGCATCTCACTTACACACCAGCTAATTATAGTCCACTGTAATTACAAATGTGTCATTTCTCATTAGGCCCTAACAGCAGACATGCAAATGAAACACACTATTTGAGAGAGGGCTTTTTTTTTTAATCTTTTCCCTCTTTTATATCTTTCAATTTGACACTGAGTAAAAAACAGCTTAAAGGTACTCATCCCTCAGTTTTAATAAAGCCTACATATCTGTCATTATTATTTCATTATCCTGATTTGCATATATGTTAATAAGGCCCTCAGGGCATAAACAGAAGCTGTAGTGTTCAGGCTTTGCTTCTGAGATTGTTGTATTGTCTTCAGTTTCTACTACTTTGGGATTCTGAATCATCTCCCTCATACATCAGACTATTTTTGCTTCAAACCTCCTTACACATACAGTATAACCAATTCTTTTATTTTGGATTATGGAATTTATAAATAAAGTATGTGATACTTGTAAATATCTCAGATGGTTTCCATATACAATGGAGTCATACACATGCATATAATTCTGCTGAAGTTTTGCACACTTTTGCACATTTATTTGGTTATATGTGCACATACTATAAACCAAGTTGGTTAATAACAGTGGACATGGTTTAGTTAATGGTCTGTGGTTTTAACTGGTCTAACCACCTTCTTCCCCTGCTGTTAATAATCAGTGATCTGGTCTGACATAATGTTTTGGAGTGTCACTCGATTGATTGGTAAAGGTCAATGAAACCTTTTAAATGAAATCAAGACCCATACACTAAAAACACAATAGTATTTGTGCTCCCCTGTTCACATAAAAAATGACCAGCTCAGTGAGTGAAAGCAAGTGTGTATGGTGTGATCTTACGGCACTGCACCACTGACTGCTATTGGAAATTGTATGTCCTAAGGCTCGGATCTATACATCATACAGCCCTCTGTGCCTCTATTGCATAACATACGGAAGTAAAATGAAACTAATGCTTTTTTTTTCTCCTGCTGTTTGTTTTTGTTTCCATTAGTCTCTATTTCTTTCTTACAAAATCACAGGAAGTGTGAATACCTACATAGTAAAAACAAGCTGGCACCACAGGATTAATGTGTGGTTATAGTTCACAGAAACCCAATATCACATTATGGCAAACACTACTGACTCTAATATTAGTCACTGCCACTCACACACACAACATCATGACCTCGACTTTCTGTAGGTCTACTCAGGTCTCAGGTCTACTGGACTGTTCACTGTCATTATCAGGAACTTTTGTATAAAGACAACATCAGTGATTCAACTTTTTTTGCATTGTAACCACTTGAGGGCATATTTGTTGTTTTACTTTTTTTTTCTTCATTCAAAGGCTTTCAGAATAGTATTAAGAACTCCCTTAAACTAGTGGAGTATTTTAATAAAAAAAAAAAAAGGTAAATATTGCAGTTCAGTCAGGCCAAAGAACCAGCATGAAAAACAGTTATGTGTCTGGAAATCCACACAGTGTTTAATTTAAAAGATTAATGTCACGCTATGTAATCTAAACTTGATGAGACTCATTTAGTTCCAACTCTACCTTTTGCCAAACTCCGCACATAGAAAGAAAGAATAAATCAACTTTATTTATATCGCACCTTTCATACAAAAACTGTAGCCCAAAGTGCTTCAGATTGATTAAAAATGTAAATACAATTTTAAGACAAGGGTGAAACTTTACCTTTTGCCAAACTCAGCACATAGAAAGAAAGAAAGATAGACAGACAGACCATAACACAGAAGCACATAGGACAGTTGTCTGTGCAGAGCAGTTTTCCACATTGTTATCCTGCAGTAGGTCTTGCTGAGCTCTGCACTGACCTCTAGTGGATTAAAGTAAGTAAAGCAATTTAAGCTTGACCTGGCCAATAATCAACCATTCACTTTTCCATTACCATTTAAAGAAAGGTGAATATAAGTACGGTTTATCCTCTATTGGTACAGATTGTGTGAAACATTTGTCTGTTAATACATTATATTTAGTTGTATGTGATGAGTTGAGCTTTGTTATTTAGGTTTTACTTTAGAGGGGTATTATTTTGTTAATTATATACTGCAAGATTCCTATTATATTAAAATCAACATAAGATTCAAGTTTTCTTACTAAAACCTAATTATTTTTCTTCCTGTTGTGTTATTCAACTCTTATATTTTTTATTTCTCTTTATTTCTATTGTCACATAGATTGCACACATTTCAGGATATATCCATTAACTTCTTTGAAAACAGATGATGCGGTTCAACTGTGACTTATAGGTTTTATAGGTTACATAACTACAACTCTGGTCTTTGCAGTTGGAATACAATGTGCTTGTATGTTTGTAAACCAGATCTGATGGTGCAACTTAAACTAAAACACAGTGTAAAAATCAGCAGTTTCTGAAAGGATGATAAATAGTGGAAAGAATCACACAACCTTCAGTGCCCAGATCTTGAGCTAAATCATATGTATATGGTTTTAAACCATGTATCACAGACAAATGTCAATGACACAACCCAGTTTGGTGTACCTATGATTAGACTAAGTAGATCCTGTACTTGAAGAGTTTGATGTATTCCGAGCAATGGTAACATTTGATCTACGAGAGTGTTAATGGGTGTCTGAGTGTGTGGTAATGTCTGCCGGTTAATGACTACTGTCATACTAGAGTATTAACCCTGTCACTTCAAACTAATCACTGCACACAATGTCCCCCTGTCACCTCCATTAACTCACTCTCCAACTCTCACACACACACACACACACACGTATATACACACACATGCACACTATTTTCTTCCCCTGAAATGGCAGAGTGTCATCTGTTTTTCTCAGTTTATTTTCAGGACCAAAAGGGTCACAAGGGCCAAAGTGCATCCAAGTTAATGATGATTAGCATCATAACTTTGGCCGTTAAACACATCATTAGTCTTTCATTGTCTCTTGGGGGAAACTTTATTGCTGTTTTCAATCAGTACTTGCTAAGATCCTTTTCATGCATTGTCTCATTGTAGGTCTGTGGTGCATATCATATGAGCACACCTTAATAGACCTCCATGAGGGAAACATTAAAGACAAAATGATATGAAGCTGACTTTTCAATCATAATATTTCAAACAACTGTAATTATTATGGAACTGAAATTCTTTTATTCGAGACATTTATTATGTATAATGTTTATAATTAATTTGTAGCTTGATTATATGGTCCTCCTTTGCCAGTACAATAATTGATGTAAGTGAAGGACCATTAAGCAATACTCTCATATTAACATAGGCCAGTTTTAATGTGGAAAATGAATTGCTCATGAAAAAAAAAGAACAAAACACATTTTGTTTTATATTTCTATGCATCTTGTAGTTGTTATTGAGTCAGTTTTATTTCTTTTTTATTCTCTCTGTCCTTTTACTGGATTAGTAATAAGTTATTATCCTCAAATCTACACTCACTCCATTAACCTGCATTAAGAAATCATCTCTATGAAAGGAAATGTCAAATAAGGATTAATGAAATACAAAATAATCCAATAAGAATGAGAAAAATGAGACTCATAGTTATACATATAGCCGCAATTGTTAATGTGTATATAATCTTATCTTTCATATGAGGTTCACCCAAATCATCCAAATTGGTTAAAGCTTATTCTTATCATTTATATGTATCTGTGAATTTAGTGTAAGTGTGTGTGTGTGGAAATGTGACAGATATGTGTGGGAGCTGTCAGATGCATATTTAAAGATGCAGATATTCTCTGCTTTCTTACACCTGCATTTATATCAGCTGTCATCTTCAGAGTGCATCTTGACAAGAAACCATATTTAAAAGAGTCTTACCACACAGTGTCCATGGGTTCTTCATCCACAAAGATGACTTCAAATAAAACCTGGCCTGGATTATGCAAAGTTGCATTGCAAGCATATTAAAAACCTGGTAAACAAGCTAATACATTTAACATTCATGGTCACGTTTACTGACTTTATATTCTCCATAACACATCTTTGAATTCACAAAGGCTTGTCTTAGCTTGCTTGACCTGATCTCACCCTCATCCTGTTAAGCTATTCAGCACTGAACTCTACTCAGATCCTTCATGTGTACCATAAAATTATGAATATTAACCTACTTAAGCATTCAGTGGAGGTGTACACGTTCATGTCTTTACCTATACATGCATGAATACATTTGCTCTCTTAGGAACAACAACGAAGCATGCACACACAAACACTCTCACTTGGTGACCGCCTTCACCTCCGGATGCAAGCTTTGCCAGGAGGGGTTCAACTAATTGGTATTCTCCCACACTGCCCAGGGCTTCTCCAAGGAACCTCACTCTGCAGTGGTGCTGACAAGGCACATTCCATCACTGCTGCAGACTCAAAATAGGATCAAACAACGGAACAGTGTGTGAGTGTGTATTGGACAGAAGGAAAGAGATAAGACAACATGGAAGATGTGTGTGAGCACTATGTTAAGTTCTTAGTAAACTGGGATGTTTTTAATGTCTCTGTGTGTCTTGCCTTTTTTCTCCTCTTTGTGATCATTTGTCCTCACATGCCTTAATTTTACTTCAAAATAATAGACCATGTAACTGTTTGTTTTTTTTTTCTTTTGTAATTCAGGCCATTATTAGATAAGTGAGTAACAGAATGCATTTAAAATAATAAGAAAAACAAAGATGTGAGATAAGAAAAGCTAGATGTATTTTGTTACATTTACAGTTTCTATAGGTTGTAATCAGAAGTCAGTTATGGTGTATAAATGAACAGATTACCTGCAGGGAATACTTATACAAATCAACATAATTCATTCTTAAAGGCATCTCTAATTTGCCATAAGCGGCTAATTTAAGAAAAAGCACAAAAGCATATGTGTAGTGGGATATGCATATATTATAGCCTAAATGACACACACAAACAAAGGATGCATTGTCAATGAACAGTCAAGCTGCATGTTCAGAACAGTACATTTACTCTGATGTTATGTTCTAGTGTTGTAATTTCATGCTGTGTGAAAACAGACTGAAACAGGTTTTCTGATCACATTTTGATTTCAGGAAGATTAGCTGTAAAGGAATCTATTGTACTTGTGAAATGTGGGATTATAACTGATTTATTATTTAATGGTTTTCACTTATCTGAAAAATAAGGTCAAGGAACAGTTGAGATATCCTTTTCTCCATCAAGTGTTAATATGCATCCATAGTGACTCTTAAGATTAGTCTATGGTTGATGTCAGTGCTGTGTGAATGGCACATTTATTCACATTGTTTCAAGGATTAATAATTTAAGATAATAGCAATGCTGGTGGCTCATCAAAAATGTTAGTTTTCAACACCTAGTTTATTTATTTATATATATATATATATATATATATATATATATATATATATATATATATTTATCATTATACCATAATCACAGTTCATTTTTCATTTTTTAATTCATATTTTTCTCTATAATCTTATTTATATTTTACTTATTCTAGTCTTTCTTATCTTGGATATTTTATATATTATGTGTGTATATTTTTATAGTTGTTTAGCATCTTTCCACAGTCTTAAGGGGAGTGTTGCTTTCGTCTCACTGTGGATGCACATCCACACGTGACTATTAAAGAATTCTAATTCTGATGTAGTTAAAAACCACATATAATAGCCAGTCATTTTTCACATTATCTCATATACATTGGGCTGGTGGATGTTTTTGTTTTATATATCATTCAGCAACATAAGTGTTAACTATTTTTAACTAGGACTAAGCTGTTTGTGTGTTGAGCTCACAATTGGCAGCCACTGTGTTTCATTAATGTCTCTGTTGGAGGGCTCCTCACCTAAGGCTCCATAATCTCATCCCTTGGGAAGGGGCAACACTCCATCATACTTACAACAGAGACACATATTGCAATGTGGCTGTACATATTCTCTAGGGTGGAATATTTAGCACAGCTTGTAGTGATTTTCCATACACTGAATTATATTATGACACACTGCATGACATGATGGACCAACTTTACAACGTGCATGGAAGTAAAACACTCAAGGGTTGTTTTCTGACCTTTTCAAATATGCCATTCATCGACAGTGTGACATCTGTGGCAAAATATTTTCAGATTGCTGCAGGGAGGTGCCAGGGGAAGCCTATACATTAGTATCAGAGAAAAGAAGGAGAAAAATGTCAGCTTTTACTATTTTTGATTGATACTTTACACAAGTAGCATTAACCAAAAACCTCTTAAGTGTTCATTTTATAATGCTTTTGAATTCCTTGAATTGTCACTTGTTGAATATTTTACATGTATTTATTAAATAAAAAATGTTGTAATAAAAAAAGAAGGCTTTTTTTATGTAAGCACGATTATGGTAAAACGTTGCCTACAGGCACTGAGCGCTAAAAACTTCTGAAAATAAAATAGTTCCTTCAAATTATGTTTATTTAGTCTATTTTGAGACATAAAGACACTAACTAAATATATGTTTTCCTTCACTTGCATCATAATATTTACCGGAGAGTTAAAAAATTACAGAAAGATGAATATAAATCACTATATGAAGGGATTTCTACAAATATAATATACTTTTCCAAATATTTGGCAGGACATTAAATGTTCTCACTTTGTATAAAATGTTCTTGATTTCATGACCGCTGATTTTTTTTAAAATTTTAGCTAAAAAAATATATATATATATATATATATATAAATAATGCTTCTTATACAAATGTTTTTCTAATATTAGCCAAATTCTGCTGTTGTGAGCCATAATTACAAGGACATATTTACTGTCAGTCAAAATTGTCCAAATTTCTATCTAATCTGTGATTATCATTATGATAAAATTTCATAAATATTCACAGCCAGCAGAACCCAGTCCTTTGTGCTCGTTGTGTTATAATTCAATTAACAAACCTCTCTAGTTTTATTCCTCTTGATAATAAGTTGATTTTTCAAAACAATGTATGCAACATGCAGTAAAATACATTAAAAAATACATAAAATGGAATGAATATAAGTGAAAAAAAATATGTACACCCTGATGCAGATAAATTGTTGCTCATTTCAAAATGTCTAAATTTAAAAACTTGATCATTCAGTATAATCTAATATATAAATTGAGCTCCTTTTATTACAATGATTTCAAATAGGACTGAGTTACACATCCTGTTTGTTTTTTTTTTTGTTTTTCATTTCAGCACAGGTGAAAAAAGAGCAAGACCCTGAAGCAAGGTAATAGAAATAATCAAATGGGTTGTTTGTCCAGGTTCCACGGGGTGACATTTTCTCTGCTTCGGCAGCAGGACATCTAACTAGCGGTAATGCAATTTCCTTCAAGGAGATTGGATTAGAAAGGCTTGACCTGATGAGGCTGTGGCTTTACAAGTCTACATCAGATGCTACTTCACTGAATATTAGCCACCCAGTGCATTTTGGTCATAGTGATATCCTTATAGATTAGGTATGTAGTGCGTCATGATTTCTTGTATTTTATGTCACCAGCATTAATACTAAATACACATATGTGTTGAATGTTTGTTTAGGAATGATACATAGCTGATTTATTTCCAGTGACCTCCTAAGGCAGCATTTAGTGCCCTTTCATTTGTTGCCAGTCTCAGGGAAAATGTCCATATTGGTTAATCTCAATAAATTTCTGTGTGACCCAACTTAAGGAATGCTTAAGTGTTAAAAGTCATTTTAAACAAATTAATGCATACAGCTCTGGGCCATGTTGTCAGCTCACCGTAACTATGTTAAGTCCAGGAAGAGGCTGTATAAATGGAACATTTAGTCACAGGAACTGCTCTTGGCATAGAGAGCTTTGGAATGGGACTGCCATGGAAAGTCATACATTTACATCTAGGAAGAAGAAACACCTAGGTATGTGCTTGGTTGTTTTGCTTCATAACCTGATTTGTACACATTACAAGGTTTACATTTTAACACCATGCAGTGAATTCAGGTGATTAGGAACTGGATTTCGTTGTAAATAGTATATTTTTGGTACTCCTGCATGCACTATGCTGAGGCTTGTGAGTAGATAAGTCAATATCTGTGCTATGTATAGGAAACTGTATCTATGTCCATGCACTCAGCTTCATACTTTACAACTGATAAAGTAAAGGTGTCTGTCTCTTCTCACTAAACCTTTATCAAACTCAAAGTGGTTGCTTTTGTTTTTATTTCACTGTTTAGAAACATTTATTTAGATTTTAACTGTTGAAATCTTTGATTTCATTGTTTAATTTGGATTTAATGTAGGAGTGATTTTTTTTTCTGTTGCAGAATGTAAAAACTAAAGCACAAACTGTGTTTTTCAAGCAACAGCAGTTTTTACAAATCCATAAGATTAGAAAAGAATGGTGTCAGTTCTCTCTGTAAACACTTTCTATCTTCTAAAGCAACATTTACCATGTATGTTGCTCTTAAAGTTGTTGTAGATGAGTAGCCATTGTTGGGCTGACAGTGTCCGCTGCTGGTTGGAGCGTTAACTGCAGTGTCTCACACTGGGGAGCAGGAGGCTTGTGAACAGCCACAGGACTCTCACTATGACTTCACATAAACCGCCTTGAAGACAGAGAAAGGCACCTGAATGTGATTTAATACAAATATCTTGAAGACATGTATAGCTTAGATGCATAGTTGATCTAATATTCAGCTGTTACAGGCATCATTTAATCACCCACAGTATACAGACAACTCCATTATTGACCCTCTCCTTCTGTTAAAAGACATTAATATGATTATACTTTGTGCTGAAATGGAAATCAATAAATGAGAGTGACACTGTATCCATCCTTGCAAGATATCAACAGGTGCATCTGCTGCAATTCAGAATGCACATACTGTAAGTTCCATGCAATGCAACCTCAGATCCCAAATGTTTAATTACAGCCATAAACAGCAGATGGCTCTCTTGAGTTTTAATTTCTATGCCTGGGATTGAGCCTTGGATGAGAGTCACCCTAAAACAAGAAAATGATTTAACATTTTATGTTGCACAGTCTTACCCTGTGTCACCGACACGAGTAATTAAACATCTTAACTGAGGAGAATAGGGTGAAGTGGATCTCCGGCTGCGTGTGCTGTACAAGTAAAGGTGATGATGTTCCAGCTCTGGGATCGTTTCTTTCTATCGTCGTATCCAGTCGGTGCTGGTTGTGCGGAATTGAGTAGCCCTGTCCATGGTCCTGAACCCACAGAGCGCAAATGGAGCGCGCACCCTGAAGCGCTCTCAGCTGAAATAATAGAAATATCTTCCTCTATCACACAGCAGGAGCACCTCTGTCCCCTTTTCCCTTATGAGCTGAAGCACAAAGTTACTGTAATCTGGCTGGGTATAAATTAAAACATCAGATTTGAGGGAAACAATGAGGTTTGGTTGCGCAATAATCTTGTGGATTCTACAAGCCTATATAGTCAATTATGAGAGGAAAAAAAAACAACTAAAAAGGACGTGTGGAGTAGATGTTGCCTAGTCTTATTAAACTGAATCATTGTGGACCACCACATGGAAACACCCAGACCCGGGTGCTCTCTCTCCGCTTTGTGGTCGAAAAGGGAGGGAGTGGGGGAGGGCATCCTCTCCACTCAGGCGTGTACTAGCGACGGGTTAGGACTTGTTGATGAGGAAGGATTTGTTTAAGGGGCACACAGACAGAGCCAACTGACCATTACTGACTGGCTTTTTTTTTTTTTTTTATTTGAGCGTGGGAAAATAAATTGTGCACCACTCCAGTAGCAGTTTCGCTCCTTATTCCCATTACGCACAGACGCCGTGGGCTCTTCATGTAAATCCACGAGGTCGATGGCAGAGGGTCAAGTTTATATATTTGTATGCAGCTTGTCACACAATGCAAACGTCATCTTTACAGGACTCTGATCATTTTTTTTCTTCTTCTTCTTCTTCTCCTGAGCTCCCATCTCGCCAGCCGCATGTTGTGATTGTGATCCTCTCTCTTTTTGTCGTTTGAATCACATCGAAGACGTTTTATTTCGAGAAGATAATCCGACAAGATGTAAGGTAGTTGTGGTGCCACATAAAAGTTTGCATTAATTGAGTCTGCTGCGTGAAATCCCAGCTGCAATCTACTCCGGTTGCGTATTTATTTTTTTAAAAAATGTATTTATTTGTTGTTGTTTCCAAATATTTGACTGTGAATCGGTGATAGCAGAGTCCGTGTCGTGGATTGTACTGTATTTTTTTTTGCAAAGTTCATTTCATCCGGACTGCTGTGTCTTCAATGGGGTGGTGATCTTCTGCACACCGCATCTGTATTTGCTTGGTTGCTGGCGGCGCACATGCACAAACGTCCCCATTGCCTCCCAAACAACGGCTGCTGACAGAGAATCCTCATCTGGCATGAAGGAGGAGAAAACGGAGGGTGAAAGGAGAAAAGAATGAGGATGCTACAGCCGGTACTGGACATTTAAAAAAAAAACAAAAAAAAAACGATGCCACTGAACATGTCAGATATTATGAACAAAACCATCACTGGACATTTATGAATAATCCACTCCAGTTTCAGTCCGCGTTAGTTTGACATAGATCTTCATCAAAGACTGTGGTTACTGATGCATTTATGGAATAAGGCATGAACTGATTTTTAATTTTTCCATCATGTCCAAGAATTTTTCGAGTGATAACAGTTGATTTAACACCGCAAATACCATGTAGTGCTCGGATAGGAAAAAAAAAACCCCTAAAAGCAGCCTCTAAAATATCTCTATTCTTTGACATTTGACATCACTGAACGGACCACTTAGCCGCCACCATGGGACTGTGACCCGGGCTGTGAGCTCCGAGAGGCGGCTGTTTGTGTAGTCTGTGCTCCGTGTGCAGACTGGACCTGAGCAGTTGTGACATTTGAAGCCATGGCTGCTGCTATCGCAAGTGGATTGATCAGACAGAAGAGACAAGCAAGGGAGCAACATTTAGACCGACCCTCGACCAACCGACGGAGAAAGAGCCCTAATAAGAATAAGGGGCTCTGCAATGGGAACCTGGTCGACATCTTCTCCAAAGTGCGCATCTTTGGCCTCAGGAAGCGACGACTACGGAGACAAGGTCTGGGAACTTTAGTGTCAAGGTGCCTGCTTTGTTGGTGCAGCTATTTCAGTACAAACATGCAGCCACCGGTTGACTGCTTTAATTAACCCTGTAACAACCCTCATCCCATTGTGTCTTAGAATGTTTAAATGAGGCCAGGTAAATTTATTTGTGTAGCACATTTCATGTACAAGACAATTCAAGGCGCTTTACATAAAACATATAAGAAAAAAAAATGATTAAAATGCATTAAAATAGAGACATAAAAACAAATGAGAATCTAAGTCAAATAAAAGCTCCAGTGAACAGTAATATTTTCAGGCCTGATTTAAATGAACTGACAGTTTGAGCAGACCTCAGGTTAATGACAGGTAATTCCCATTTATATGTGCCACAAACCATGCATAAAAAGTTCAATTGAGGGAGACAAAGTATTTGTTTATTACAGTGACCTTGTTAAACCTAAGTCTATCTGGTGCAGTTTAAAACAGTCCAGTCTTTCCTCTGGTTTGCATGTATAGTCTCAGGTCGCTGACACACTCTTGAATTGTGTGTATTGGCTTAGACAGGCGTACCAAACTATCACCTCAGAGATGGCTGAAAGGGCCCAATCTGTATGAAGCACATGGTGTTTTTCATTTATATAAATGCAAAAAAAAAAGGCCAATATCTCTGGAAGACTGGAGGTTACGCCTTTCAAACACAATCATTTCTTGTATTATTTTTACGCACAGACCAATAGCTTCTTATTGCTTCAACTACTGCTCCTTCCACCTATGGAAATGTCATGATCCCTTTTTGCTGTTATGTTTGAGACCTGATATTGTTAAAGGGCTCTGACAGCAATTGTATCACCGTTGGAGTGAAATCCAACTGTGCAGATAATTTTTCTTTGAATACTGAATTAGGATAATTCATTTAAGGAAGTAAATAACTCCAATTATTTAACCTTGTTAGTGAATGATAAAATGTGGCTTTGTGCATTAGACCTGTTGCACTAAAATGTTCTAACTCCAGGCGATTAAACATCCTTGAACATTTCTATTTATACTAATTTAGCTCATATTTCTACCCATATACTGACAAATCACTTTGCTAATATAACAGTTGGAGTCTTTCATCATGTTTGTTTCTCATGAGCCATTTTGATAGCTCATAATTTTGATGTCTACCATCCTCTCCCTGTACTCACATTAGAATTAAACAATATGATTAGAAATATCCTTTTCACTCATGATTACACAGATTGGTGGCACAGTAGTGCAGTGGTTACACTCACAGCAAGAAGGTCTTTGGTTCGATTCCCACACCAGACCTTTCTGTGTGGAGTTTCCATGTTCTCCTCGTGTCTGCGTGGGTTTTCTGTGGGTACTCTGGTTTCCTCCCACCGTCCAAACACATGCACTGATAGGTTAATTGGTTCATCTAAATTGCCCATACAGTAGGTGACAATGTGAAAGTGATTGTTTGTCTATATATGTTCAGCCCTGAGATGAACTGGAGACTCATACAGGGCGTAACCCGCCTTCGCCCATTGTAGCTGGATTAGTTCCCCATAGACCCCCATGACCCTGGTGAGGATAAAGCGGGTTATCACGACAAAACAAGATGAGGGATGATTACTCAGATTAAATGGCTTTGGTATAACAGGATCCATAAAATAATTCATATAGAGGACACATCTAGATAGGAGCTTATCATCGTCTATCATCCAACAAATTCATGTGTTAGAATTTGTACATGTGTTTGTCTGATTGTCTACTCTCTCGCCTGTAACTGCTGACTTGTGGTGTACCTATTTTTAATGGAAATCCCCAGAAGCATCACAGGTTAAAGAAGCAGAGTTATATGGTACTGTTATTTTGTCAGGGACTTATTGTCACACTGCCCCAGTAGGTGATTCTGGAACAGAGAAAACCATAGAAGGGTCTATAGAAACCTTTTTTCCTTTTTTTTTTTCTTCCCTCAAGTGTTATATTGCTCAAATAAATCCTGGTCAGAAATATGGATGTCAAGACAATTTGTCCTGATGGCTCTTGAAAATAGCCCTAATATGACTTTACGGCGTCACACCTGTGACGGCTGTTTTATTGAGCAATTTAGCGCCTCCTTGAGCATTACAATAATGATTATAATCCACAGTAACGGTGCAGGCAGATGCGTTGGTGACCCGTGTCTGGAAGATAAGAAACATTCCCAGTGAAATGAAAACAGAATGGGGGCAAAAGCTGTTTAGAAATGGTTTTGTCCTAATTTTCAAGGTTCCAATCACAAGAAAGAGAAAACAGCCTATTTTCCTTTGCTTTGATTTTGCATTATTTGTGAATAAAAGTCTAATGGGAATACCCTTCATTAAATTTTTACCTCACATGAGAATTTAGGAAAATCTCCATCAGACTTTCCTATGAAAATGATACAAAAATGATCCACAGTACTTAGAAAACCCTGCACATACTGTTGTTGAGGTGTTTTTTTTGCTCCTCACTTCATGATCACACCTCGTTTAAACACTTTTATTTCCCCTCTTCATCCATCCGTCTGACTGCTTAACAAGAACACACACTTTAGTAAGACTAATGGCTTGTTTGGTGTTCTTAATTCAATATGTGACCCCGGAAGGACACTGTTTTGTGAGGAAATACATTTAGAAGAACCATGGATATATGTGTTAAATTACACAAGCAGACATCACAGTTGTCTTCATTTCCCTTGGACTTCCTTTTGATACATGAGCCTGCAACGAACAGAAAGGCTTTGAACCAACCAGACTATGATCATATGTTAAAGTCCCACCAGGATCTGTCAGGATGAGAAGTGTAGGTGTCTGAAATGTACTTTAACATCAGTATTCCCTTTGGCCGGAAGTATTGATCCTTTGAGGAAAACACTAGATTAGCTATTATTATGAGTTATATAGACTGGAGGAGACATACACTTGCTTTTTGCTTTTGAACTTTTTTTTTTTTTTTTTTTTTTTTTTTTGTCAAATCTGATGTTAAAGATGCAGTAACAATCAAAAATTAATCATCATTATCCTGGTCTTTTGCACTTTCTTTTTGAAGTGTTGTTATTAAAGGCTATTTATCAAATGAGAGTGATTGTAGATAGACCTTGATAATTAACACACATTTTCTGAAAAGTATGTGCAGTCTGCCCTTTTAATTAGAATGCACAGGTGTGGATTGCTGCATGGCTGTGACACTTGAGGGAATATGCAGGGAACATTTTGTTTTATTTCACTGTCGCATCAGTTTTAATTTCAAATTATTCACATATTTTGATAGCAGATGCAAAGCCAGTGATCATACTGATTTTAAAGGATTAGATCTGAGTTGTAAATCCTATTATAGTCAACCCAGTAAGTGAGCTAGAGGCACAGACAGATGTGGTTCACCCATAATCTCTGTACTCTGTCTCCAATTATCTCACCAGATTAGATCCATAGATCATTAGATCCTGTTACACAGATCATATCGTTAGATTAGTTTACATGACCCATTTTGATAGAATGATGTTTCTGTACTATTTCTGTGTATAAAGGAGTATGATGACAGGACACGGCAGTGTAGAATCAGTTCGATTTCAGAATCATCTACATCAGATGACTTATTGTTGATGTCAGAAACATTGCACAGGGTGTTTGATTTTCTTTGCTTCAGCTACTTTTCCATGAAAATGCAGAGGGGTTTTCCTTCATAGCCTGGAAAATCCCTACTCCTCTTCCAGAAGCATCCAAAGTGGGTCAGGCAGGGAAGGGCTGCTGTTGCAGCTGTGTCCTTGTGTCTGTGTGTGTCCTACTCTTGCTGCTCTGTTTGCTTTGCACAGAAGTGAACATGTGTCTTTGCACACACAAGGATGACATGACACAAAATGAGAAATGGGGGAATAGGGGGAGCAGGAGGGGAAGAGGAAAAAAAAAAAGTCAACCTTTATGTGACAGTTAAATTTATATGCAGAGAGGACTCCTGCTGCAGAACGGCACAATTTGAGATCTTATATTTCTGATGGTTGCTATTTTACAAGGAAATATCCTGCTGCCAAACCACCACTCTGTTTCCCTAGAAACAAAGAAGTGGCCTGTAGAAACATACAGCTCTTTTGTTGTTGATTACTAATAGCAGTGTGATGGGGAAAGTCCAACCCCCTTAGAGGTGAGGTACTCTGTTGGTTATATACTCAACAATTGAGACACCATTTGGGTCATTTTTTTACAGCCAGACTATTAAGACAAAGAAGGGGTATACATAAAAAGACAGACAATGTTAAAGACTTTGTTCATGAGTGATACACCACTGAGATGACCTGGATGTTAAAGAGTGGATGCTCAGTTTCAGATAGTTCATCATTTATCCATTTAGAATGTTGTGTGATCCTAAAACCACCAGAATCTTCATTCCTCTGTTGCCATCAATTGTATCTTTCGTAAGTCTCATATCCTATATTTAAGTGGTTTATTCGAAGAAAATGCATCCTTTTTTTCCTGATGTAAACAAATAGTGGTGTTACATGATTGTTACTCTATAAGAAAATAATGTTTAGATATGTAATGTTACAGATTCTGCTTGAACACGAATATGGGAGCTTGAAAATAACAGGGAAATCTGTGTGAGATACCTTATACTTGCCAGCTCGCCTCAGGGAACACAGCCAACATCCCATGATTTATAGCATGATGAAGGAGCCAAGTTCACCTACAAACACACACACACACACACACACACATAGGTACACCTCTACAGAAGGGCAGTACTCGTAAAGCCAGAAGCCAGTTATGTAGTTTTAATTATTACAGATTGCCCCCCACATATCTGTCTTTAAAATCAATCTCACTCCCACACATTGTTTAAATGCTGCTTATCAAACTCATTAATCGATCACGGGATAGCCATCTTGCTGAAGTGTATCTGCTCAAGGGAGTTAAGCAGTCCTAAATAAATCCATGTTTGCTCTTTGACGATGGTGCTTGAATGTTTCTTTCTTTATGCACCACATATCATATGGGTGTGGTCCTGTGGTGAATTTGATCGCTTTTGTTCTTAAAATCACCTGTTTGCAGCAAAAAAAGCATTATCGTGATGATTCTGACAGCTCATGATTTTGATTTTAGTGTTTTGTAGTTTTGACCTTTCTTATATATTCTCTGAAGAAATATTCTAAAAATAGATTCTTTTTTTTTGCAGGGTCTGTACCAAACACATATGTTCCCTTAACCTCCTTTTCCTGTCTTCAGCCATATCCATCATATTCTGTCATCACTTCGTGCTGGTAAATAGAAAAATAATAAATATTGAGAGATGGAGGGAATTATTTATTTCTGTATTTACTTCTTAGTGATCAAAAGGAAATGCATTTTCATTAATTTAATTAATTAATTCATTGTATGTACATTTCTTCTTTCTTTCTAAGCAAAATACCATTGGGTTTTATTGGAGGTAGACATTTGGTAATATGGCACATAGAATGATTAATCATGATTCACAAAGTGATCCGTAGATAATAAAAAAAAACATAAACACTTGCTTGTTGCAGCTGAGATGTGGAGTGAAAGATGTTCTGGTGAGCAAGAGAGTCTGGACAGTAAATGGATGTCGGATGTAGCCTTTACGCATGAGAAAGGTTTCATTTGTCTGCCACTGAGGGAATTAACCTTTACAAGTTCATCAGATATTAAACATAGCACACAAAAAAGGCTGATGTCTGCCCAGTGACATCTATGTCTTGCCGAATTCTTGCAGCAGTTTTGACCGGGCTTATTGTTAACCAAAGAGATCCTGTCACTGTCGTTGGCTGTCAGGCTGCTCAGTGCTCAGCTGAGGGACTGTGACACTCAAATTCTGCTTTAACCATCTTTCCATTGTTCTGGTGAGGTGACAAAGTAGCACTGCTCCCTGCTGTTATAAAGGTATAGCTCAGATAAATCAGCAGAGAGGTATTTTCTGTCTTTTTTTTTCAGGCAGCAGTGAAATGTCTCACAGCTATGTAATGCCATCACCAGACTGAGCCTTTTCAGAAGAGACTGCCTTGAGCTGTACACAGACAGAAAAAAGGCCTGTCCCTGCCCTCAGCAAGACCCTTTGAGTTCTCCTCTGTGGCCATGCTGCCTCACTTTTTTTTTTTTCCCTCCTTCTCTTTTTCTGTCTCTTTCACTTTCACACATGCATACACACACACACACACAGTCACAAGGAGCATGGTTTAGACTCAGGTGAAGTTGATTGTTCACCTCCCTGGGGCTTTCTTAGAATGAAATCTGGTGTGATGGCTGTCTCTGCGATAAGACAAATGTTGATGGTATATGACCCCAGCGGTTCCACATGTACACACACGTATGCACACCTAGATGTTGTTGTTTTTAACAGAAGAAACAATATTTTTCCAGAGACATTTCAATATACTCTATTCAAATTTTGATTTTGACTTTCTCTCTTTTTTTTTCTTTTTTTTTGCTTTTGTGTTATTGGACATTTACAAAATGCCACCCAGAGCTGTGACATGACTGGTTGAGGTACAGCAGCACTTGCCAATTTAACCGCTGCAGTCATTTATTTGCACGAGATATGTAGCTAAGCCCCCTGGAACTGACAATACACAGACGCTCTCACATCCCACACACCAAGGACCCAGAGAGGGTGCTGTTGGGTTCATTATAGGAGTCAAGTTACCACAAATTAATTCTGCTGCCTATCATTGGATGGCCTGTCTCTGAGCAGGACAGGGCTTTTATGTCCAGAAAGATGGGCCTGTAAAATTAAAAAGCAGTCACAGAGTCTGGAAAAAACTGTTTTGTACAATGTTTCATACAGTAGCAGCAGTAAAACAATATATTACAACATGCATGTTACACTTTAAAGCTTTTTTCTGCACATGCCTGCAGCTATTTGTTTAGTTCCTTTGGTTTGGTTTGACTAATCTCTGTCCCCCTGTGTTCTTTTTTTTCCCCTCTTTCTGTTCTACAGATCCCCAGCTCAAGGGTATAGTAACCAGGTTATATTGCAGGCAGGGATACTACTTGCAAATGAACCCCGATGGCTCTCTTGATGGGACCAAGGATGACAGCAGTAATTCCTGTGAGTACCTTGACAGCGTGTGATTACTTTCTCTACCAAACATTTGATCATACGGTGCTTAGAGAGACATTTTACTGAGCTAGTAGAGGGCAGAATGAAGTACCACTCCGATAAGTTCTTTCAAGCTCTAGGCCACAACCTTGCATTATATTTCAGCCTTTGGAACCAAAATGTCCTCTTAAAATGATAGTTACCAAATCACACAGACTTCTCTTCCTCCCTATGAGGGAAAGTGGACCAAAAAACAGTAGGCTTAACAGGGAAGAAAAGGTATTATTAGCCTGTTCTGGCACTGCTCCTCTAGCACTTTAGGCTAGATGGTTAATTTGATTCCAGTTCTTGGTGTGAACACTAGTCTGACACTCTGCATTGTGTCACATAGTCTTGTCAACATGAAGAGATGTGGCACATGTCAAATCTGATAGGCTGAAAGGTTTCATTTAGACACTGGACAGTATATTTTACAGGATATATCAGATCATTCAAATCTCTAATTCTTCACGTATCTCTTTAAATGTTTCTTAATTAAACATTCTGAGATTGAAACTTCCAAATAGCATTGTCACTGTACTTCTCTTAGCTTTACTCCAGGCTCCAAACCCGCCAATACCAATTACTTACAGGGTCAATATAGGCCATTATGAAGTGCCTTTAATTCTCAAAATACACTCACTTAATGTCGTAGCCTGGCAAGTCCTGTTGTTTCTCACCAGTATAAACAGTAGCCATTACCTACCAGGCACAAGGAGTCATCTACAACAACAGAGGGGCTATTAAATTTGCTATGCACCAGTGGTAGCTCTGGGTGGCAAAGGCTATGCAAGACTAGTCACGTTCACCAGTGACGCTGTGATTTATCTTCAGAGATTACCTAAATGCAGCAGATCGCAATTGTATTATCTGTGCTTGGTGAAGCATTAATGATAGGCAGCTTGCATTTTGATGATGAATTACACCCTAATGCTTTTTTTGTCACTGTATTTGATGTTTGCTTAATGGTAAGGTTCATTTATGGTGACACGTTTGATGTTATTTTGTGTGTTTGCATGTTCAAATGTATGTTTTCCAGCTTTGTTCAACCTTATTCCTGTGGGCCTCAGAGTTGTCGCCATTCAGTCCGTGAAGACAGGGTTATACATCGCCATGAACGGGGAGGGCCATCTGTACACATCAGTAAGACATTCTATTCTATTCTATTCTATTCTATTCTATTCTATTCTATTCTATTCTATTCTATTCTATTCTATTCTATTCTATTTTTGATCATATAGTATGTGTTCCTATTCTCTTCTAAAAACTACACAACACCAGAAAAACCTGATTGACGATATACCGCACTTATATTTTTACTGCATATGGGTATTGCACATACACATTCTGTATGTGTAGCTCAATGTGCCCTACATGCAAAGATTGTAGTTCAGATTTAGATGTAGATATGGATAAATTCATCACAAGAAAGTCATGGTTTCCAATAAGGGGCACTGAACATGTCTCAGATATTTACCACATTTGCGACAGGATAATTGCATTTCAGTGAAGGTTAGTGATTCCATTAAGTGGAAATTCATGCATACACATTTCTGTTCATCAGTTTAAATGCCCCCAGAGTTTTCCATCTCATATGAAAAAATAATTTATTTCAGGTGACAATATTCAGGAAAACACACTTTCCTTTCTCATCCAGAGATCTGCTGTCTTGTTATTACAGAGAATATTGGAAAATATCAATCTTTTGGTCTGTTGCCCTATAAAAGTGAAATAGATGTTACCTTTAGGTGCAAAATGCTATGATATTTTGACATGTGTTTTGCATAATACAATATGAGCACACCTAATATTCACCTGACAAGTAACGGGTTTTTTTTCAGAATGTTTTCACACATTATTAACTGCCTCGCTTCAAACAAAACTAAGGTTCCGGAGGTTAGACAGCTAAGTAGGGGTGATAAGACCTTATCCGGCACAGATAGTGTGTTTCATCTCACTCCTGTGGGGTGTTCCCTCCCAGTCATTCAAATCAATCAGCAAGAAGAACATTAGAAGTAGAGCTCCTCTCCTGGACAGGAGTATCCATCACGATCACTGTCTATTCTCCCCTCTGCTGTCCTTCTGCTCCTAATCCTCAGGGCACAGAGCTGTACAATGCACCGGTATTCCTGCAGAATTCTGTAATACTTAATCACTGCTTCACTTAAGCCAGAAAATGAAATTCATTTGAGGAGGATTGACCTAGAATCCTGTGGATTTTGTTAAGGAATTGCACAATAGGGATTATGAATTAATATACACTAAGGGTACAGTATAATATGTAACACATAACAGAACAATTGCAAAATCTGCTGATTTGTACACAAGAGCATACCTAAAAAATTAAAATCTGGATACATTTGTACTTTCATTTCATAACCTTTTAGAAATGTGGACAGTGAAATCCTCCTTTTCTGCAAGTGTGTTAGTTTTGTACTGTTTTGTGTTAATTTTCTTCTTTAAAACCCCCCCCCAAAACTACAAGAAATATAAACCAGGACTTTAGATCTAGTCCACGACGAACAGAGGTTTTACAGATAACTGACTCATACATTTTTATTTTAACCAATGTCCAATATATTATGAACACCTACAGCTTTATTCAGTGGTGAATCTTGACTGTTTCCCCCCGCCCCCCTGCCAATCTTTCCGTGGCTCATTACTGCTCATTGTTCTATAGTGACCCATCTAGTCTAGGTTTAGGATAGATTCCTGTGTTTTCCACAGTTATGACTCATATCATATTGTTTTATAATGATTGTCTGATGCTGGTGACACCTATAAGTTACTTATTAATGGCTAGCATCATAATGTATGTATTGACTGTTAGGGCAGGTTGATAATGCTGCTAAATGCTATTCTAGGTAATCAGTGGTTTTGTAAGTGATGACACGAGTGTAGCAGAGTTAAGTTAGATCACCTCCTAGCCACTGAATGTGTTTTGTACAGGCATAAGTACTTTGAAGTGGGTCTCATTACTGACACTGGAGCGATGTGCTCCTTGAGCAGAGTTTGGCCTTCTCCTCTCCTCACTCTGTACCCCTGCTTCTGTGCTAATGGACTTTTTGATCAGACTATACTATTCTAACTATCTAGTCACCCACTCAACAGTCTCTTTTTGCTTCTTAGTGTGTGAATTACGCTGGTAATGGCAGCCTTGTAAGATGTTTCTCATCCACCTCCATCTCCACCCCTGCACTTTCTGTCTTCTATCATCCTCTCTAAACAAGGTGCAACCATTCTTCCCATTTGCAGACTGTTCCTTTGCACATTAGGATCTGATAGTTGACCTTTTCTATCCATTAGATGCATTTGATTATAGAGCACTCACATTTTTAGAAAGTACTTTGAAATTTATGGAACATTTTGTTGTGAAGTTTAAAATTACAGTGTGAAAAATTGTTGTTTCTATTCTCTTTCTCTCTACACACACACACACACACACACACACACACACGTATACAGGGTTGTCAAAATTAAGATGTCAAGATTAATCCATCATCAACTAAAAATGGCAATATTAAAAATGTTATTATTGATTACAAATTTTAACGCAGTTAATCATTCTGCAGTGGAATGACTTTGAACATCTCTCATTAACACATTTGGGTCAGTTTGATCTGGTAGTGACAGGCGGCAGAACCAACCCATAAAGATCGAAGACGATTGGCCTCTAAGTGGACATTGGCCTCTAAGTGGAAATATGAGCCAAAAAAACAGCAAAGTATTGCACACATTCAACAGGAAGAAGTTTTGTTTTCACCAAAGTACTTACAGTACAGTTTAAAATACCACATTAGTATACATCAGTCAAGTATTCTGCTAGCACTTCTGCTAATGTGTCGCTCAGCTTACAACAAACATGAAGCGCGGATATGTTCCTTTCTTTTTGGAGTCTGTTTGCACATGCAAAATGAAATACCATTAATTTAGATCTAAAAATGAATAATATTTAATTGTGATTAATCAAAATTAATCCAAATAACCCTGTAATTAATCTGATTAAAAATGTTAATAATTTGACAGCCCTAATTTATTTATTAAAACATTTTTAGCAGAATATTTTCCTAAAATTCTCTTACCAAGGTTTTTACTCTAACGACGTACTTTGATAATGAGTGACACTCAATTTTTTAACAGATGAGATGAATCAAAGGGAGACTCCTAGTCTTTCAGTAAATAAATGGAAAGCCCATTCAAGGCCTCTGGTAGTGCATCATATTCTTTTGTACGAGGCACCCAAGGCACAGCGTGGGGCTCAAATGGCAGAGATAGCATCAAAGTGACTGTGCAGCCTGGCACAAAGGACACACCATGGAATAAAGGAGAGTTCAATCATCTTACCCCTTTTCAATCTGCTCCTTTTGTATCTGAGCCAATAAACTCCCAGCTAATTTCTCCTCCAGGCCGCTCACAGCAAAAGGCATTTTTATCTGAAATGTAATAAGAAGAGAGGAATTCTCCCAGCTTGTTGTAGAATGCAGCAAAAACACGACTTATGATAGTCTCTAGATAACTGTATTAGACCTTGTTATGCAAAATAGACAAATCAAATGAGATAAAAACATGAAAACCTCAATTATTCTGCAGGGATCTTGATATTAAATCCCTAAACGTAAATCAGGAAGTCTTAGATTTTAAAGTACACATGATGAAACAGTGGTGCTGCAGAATGCAACTCCCAAGTGCTGATTTTGTTGTCGTTTTCTGTCCTGCTAATATGGTCTCCTACATCTCTCAAGTGTAAAGTCTGGGCATTTCATGGTTGGTTGGTTTTCTTTAGAGCTAGTTCCCCATTCACTCACTTCACTGGAGTCTCTCACTGCAGGCTTTCTTTATCAGGAGCCTGCACTTGTTAGTGCTACCTTTCATGATTGTCAAATTGACTTGCCACATCACTTGAGTGGCCCTTTTAGAAATGAAATCCCTGAGAGGGCCAATCTGGAGCACTGCAGTGATTTTAGCTTCACTTGTTACAGACTGTATCATCAGCAGTATGAAAACAGAAGCATCTGTTTCCTGTAGTGTCCAATTCAAAGATGTGAAGGCTCCAAGGGACTTGATGTGAGGACGCTTAGTTTGAGTCAGTATAAAAATGGAAGTGTATGGAAAGAAGCAGAAAAGAGTGTCTTAGGGGCTATCAGAAAACAGAGATGCTTTTATGATTTTTGCACTAATCTAAAATGTCTTTGGTTGTCCAGAAAAGAGCTATACAAATAAAATTTGTTATTATTATTATTATTATTATTATTATTATTATTATTATTATTATTATTATTATTATTATTATTATTATTATTATTATTATTATTATTATTATTATTATTATTATTATAGTCCATTGAGGAGTCTCTCAGGTTTAGATATTTGACTTGGTATTTTTCTACTGATTCTCAGTTTCTTCATTCCATCGTCTTGAGCTAGTCTGTTCTCAAATCTTTCCCAAATCGTTTCCCTTCATCATTTGAGTTTATACACCCTTAAAATCAAGAGCATAAAATAAAAGACTAAATAAAAAAAGAAAAGAAGAATAGATGCTTTGATAATAAATGAGCCCATTGTGTTTTCATTGTTAATAGGGAAAACAGAGCCAGAAACTCCACTAAACAAAAGCCAATTAATTTCAATGCTATTATCCTTCAATACTGAAAAACATTGATTATATATCAAACCTCAAATGAGATCTCATGGTTACAAAACCACCAAGAAATTAATATTATGCATCAACAGACTCTATCACTCACTAAATAAAGAATGAAGCCAATTGTTTACATACCTTTATATTATGTTATCCAGATTGCTTTCTCTAGTAAAAAATGACTGACAGTTTTTTTGACAGTTTTTTTGAGACCCATGTCTCAAAATATTGCTAACCTGGTCAACATAAAGAACATTATACATTATTCATAAATGACATAATCAAATACATGCATGTAGAAGAGATGCTGCAATATCGACTTCATTCTTTTAATCTTGAGCTGTGTCTACTGGTGAAAATAATATCCAAACTTCTGGTTTTATCACTTTGACCCTTTCTTTGACATCTTTCCATTATTTTATAGCTCCATTGCACTGACTCTCTACTCCCTCTAGTGGTCGTATCATCCAAAGTGACCTCCCCTGGCCCCTCAGTATAAATTAAGCATGTAATTATATCTCTATAATGTCATACGCTGGTATTTTTTGGCCTTAATCTTTATTCACAACACTTCATATATATTTTTTCTTTTTTTAAAAAAGGTAAAATTACTACTTACAACTCCTTTAAACTACAAAAATGAGTTGATCAGTTGCTCTTGCTCTCAATGATGTCGACATTTTCTTTAACTACAAATCAAACCACAACCCCGAAAAACAAACTGACTCCTATTTTTATAGATTATTTGCTGTTTACACCATATAGTTAATGTCTTTTTCCCTCTACAAAGTCAATAGTCACAGTCAGCTACTGTAGCATTAACTCACAAAACACAAAGTTGTTTATTGATAATTTGTAACTGCTACGTTTTGCTATTTTTTTTTTTATCTGAAAAAGTATTATAACCATTTGCTGTGTCACTGTGGTGGTAATTTAGGTGTAAACTCAGAAAAGGAAACAAAGGGATGAAATGAATATATTGTTGTTTGTAATATCTGCATAAAAAGAATTTTAAATAAGTATAAAGAGTAACAGAACAGTGACACCTTTTTACAAGATGCCATGGGAATGTAAGCATGTCTATGTTTTTTAGGCTACATAAAGCAAAAGTGTCTAACAGATGGCTTTGTGTGAATATGTTTTATTGGTGTTGATTAGAACCCTGCTAAGTATGAAAATAACCTCATTCATAGTTTCATGGATGCAATGTGTGTTCAGGAGTATGCCAGGTTATTAATAGGGCATCAGCATTGACATGTGGATTACATACAGTATGTTATTTCATAAACCATGGTAAACACATAGGGGTGTGACGAGATCTCGTGGGGGTGGGAGTGGGGGTGGGGGGGTGAAGCTCTCGTGCGACGCACTGTTTAAACCGGAAATTATTTGGACCTCACTACCCAGCCGTTACCCCATGTTGTGGACACCGGATGTGCACCCCCAGGCGCAAACAATGTCATACATCGCGGGTAATATGAGCACAACACGGAGACATTTCCAGCTCCACCACAGTTCAGTACTCAAATCTGCCAAGAAAACACCAATAAACCACACAACACTAATAAATACATTCACACCTCAACTTCCACAGTCAAACTGAATTGTCCAGTTCTTAAAGCGACAGTACTTATTTTTAGTCTATGTATAACAGATAATCTATGCATTTTAATTCTAATTATTTTAACCGTCATATATAATATTCATCATTTCAATCATGAAATTTACTTTTCTATGAAATTACAAAATCAAATTAAATCATTTATCCTTTTAAACATGAATTCTCAAATATATCAACATAAGTCTACACTCTGTTTGCAATATTTTCAGTCTGTATTGAAAGAGAAGTACTTTTTGTTTTGCGCATACTTTTTGCACTTGATAAAAGGAGAAATATATAATTTTCTTTGTTTCATTTGAAGTTTTATAAGATTTTATTTTAGTTTCAATTTGTAGAGGAATACGTTCATTAAGAAGTTCATGAAAAGGAAGAAGTTTATTAAAAGTTAATGCTTACAGAGCAATAAAATCCATGTGGAACTCAGTTAAATAAAAGTCTGTTGTCCATTCATATAATTTGTAATTTAGTTTTCTTAAAATCTCGTCTCATCTTGATTTCGGAAACTCAATCTCGTGTCTCATCTCATGAGCCGAGTGTCTCGTCACACCCCTATAAATACAGTATCTTTTTATTATTCATCCATTATTGTTCCTCTTATAGAAACAACACACCACAGGTAAACCACAAATACAAAGCTCAACTAGTATTTTAACATTCCACTAAATTTTGGGGACCCATGGTAATTACTCAGATAATTTCCCTTCGAGGAGTGTCAGGTGTAGAAGTCCTCATTATTTCTGAAGTGCTGCTGTCTCTTGCCTTTAATGCTGTGTCAAACTCAGGATGGGAGGTGGTCATAAAAGTGCTGGAGGCAGATCAGCTACATTCTTTTTTTTTTTTTTCATTAATGAACAACAAGGTTGGACGTAGGTGTCAAAGATGGTCTGGTGAACTGTTGGTCGAGTTAAAGAGGAGCTGAGGATTGACAGAGGACTCCTTCAGCTGTTTCATTTACAAATGACTTTTTAATGGATGTACAAGTGCAAAGTACAAGAATATTTTTTTTGGAAGAATATACATTTTTTGCAGCGTCATGTTTAGTCTCAGGATGATTCGTAGATAGGGAAGATGTGATGTACTTTCAACTTACAGTGCAGGAGTTCCCTAAAGAAGACGTCCTGTAACTATGCTAGAAGTTACCTGTGGGAATTATGCTTCTCTGAACAATAAATCATAAACACACAACACAGCTGATTTGTCCTTTCTTTCCAGGTCAACAACTTAAGTTTTATTGAAGTCATATCCCCTGCATCACTCGCCAGTTATTTTGGATTATGAAAGTGCTTCGGAACAACACTGGTGACTGTTTTCTTAAAGCACTTCTTTATATGTTGCACATATGCATTAAAGCACAGCACTGACTGTATGTACTGGAGGGAATATTAGGAAATGCATAATGGATTGAGAAGGCCCCCGACACAACTTGCCAGGTGGTTTAGTAGACATATCAGAAGGTAGAGTGTTTTTAAATTCAAATGTGTGTTTGTATTTAAGGGTTTACTGATACTGTCAAGTTCTCTGTTTGTCTTGTGCTCAAGTTGTAACTGAATTTCATAGGTGGAGCATAACCTTGTTGCAGGCAGTGTGCTGAAGTCACTCTCAGCTGATTGTCACATCTGATGTTAATGTTTTGGATTGATGACCGTCATCTGCAAATTACTTTTTGAACTGCTCTACTTTACATCTATTGGCCTTTGCCATTTGATTCTTTGCTGTAATGATTTGCTTGAGTGATGGCAGCATGCCAGTGCTACACAAAGCTTCATTATCTAACAAAAATTACTACCATTTGCAAGATGCTGAGTGTACTGAGTCAAGTAGAAATCCATCATCCGCAGCCCTAAATTTGTTTTCCTGTGTCTTCATAGATGTCCCGGGTCTATTGCTCCTTTCCAACTGGACTGACTTTCCCCATATGGCCATCAGCCAGATATTGATCTTTAGCTACAGCTTACACTGAATCTGCCTCATCCATCTGAGATAATCCTTACATTTCTATTAAAATAGAGTGGCCCAAAACACACAAACGGTAGTTAGTCACCATGTTATGGATGCAGTGACAATAGCTATAAATTATCTACTGCTGACAGATGATGAGAAATCAGGAGACTGTAAAGAATACAAATAATGCACCAGCTGGTTGGAAAAGGGAAAGTTTGGAGGTAAACAAGGAGAGGGAACTCAGATGTGTTTTAACCAGGGAAAGCCCTCAATAGAATCAGTGTAGTGTGTAGTCATTTTCTAGTTGCCTGCCTTGTCTCTTTCACCTATTGTAAAAAATAATTTACCTTTAAATAATGTGGACACTGTCCAAACAAACTACCTTATTATCATTTTATTTTATTTATTGTTTTTAACCATGGAGTTT
This sequence comes from Siphamia tubifer, assembly GCA_020466265.1. NCBI lineage: Eukaryota > Metazoa > Chordata > Actinopteri > Kurtiformes > Apogonidae > Siphamia > Siphamia tubifer. The sequence continues at coordinate 30,958,077 of CM035803.1, read as the reverse complement.
TAGGGAGGTCTTGTCATAATTAGTTCAAACACATATTATGTTCTTTTGTAAAAACAAAATATCACAGACCTTAAAAAAACAGATTTTAAAGAAAAATCCTACCTTAAATAAGGCTGCTTCTATTAAAGAACAGTGTATTTCAATGATGTGTATGTGAAAGAAAGCAAAGTGGAAGAAGAGTGGGCATGAGGATCTGATGATTTCTCTGTGAGATCCACTGAGAATATCTGAGTATGTGGAGTTATATATGACATGATTGTCAATTTACTAGGAATACATAATGCAGAGACATCATCGGCTGTTCGCTGCATACATAACCCCAGCTCTGGTCTAATTGCTTTCCCTGTGTGTAAATGTCAAGCACATTGCAAATACAAATGGGACACTTGTACTTGTTGCCTCAAGAACAGTTTAATGTGCAAAAGAGCAGCAGCGAGATAAGAGCTTCTACAGCAACAAGTAGTCCTCAGAAACTCCAAACAGTCATAGGAATACATACATATCACTTACAAGTTCAGGGAAGATTGTGCACTAAACAGCTCTGGTGCCTCTGTTTTATGAACTCAGCTGAACCAGGTGAGGTTGCTCAAAGCGGTGGAAGTCTTGTTATGTCCTTATACAGTACAGGTACATCCACCAATGAACCAACAGAGCAGTGTTGGGGCGCTGGACCCTCCCATTCATAACTAGTAAAGCACTTGGAGAGCCCAGATTCTGCCAAGACAGATCAGCCCCCACCCCCCTTTCATCACAATTACCATCAAAATTTAATAATTTGTTCTTTGTACTAGTATCAACATTTCCTGAAAATTTCAGACAAATGTATCTATACCTTTTTGAGTTATCTTGTTAACAGACAGACAGACAGACATATAAACACCAGCAAAAACTCTGCCATTCTTTAGCACAAATTTAAATATTAATCATAGCAAAAACATCATATCAGTTACTCCAGTACTGATCTAGCCATGTGAATATTTACTTAAGTTGCTTTTAACTATATTTCTTAATTTTCTTTATCATATATATATATATATATATATATATATATATATATATATATATATATATATATTCCATTGCATATGTGGTACTGGCTAAATATGTACAGTATGTATGAATGTCCTGTTAGGTTTTATACTTGCGCAGATGCACAATCAGCGATTCGTTCAGAAGAGGAGACACAATTCTTCTTTAGCCTCTCAATGGCATATTTATTTTCAACAATAACTGGACAGTTGGACTGAATATGGCTGATGTTCTCTCTCAGACAACTGAACTTAACTGACTTGACCGGAAGGGAAAAATGCAAAACTTACACTTAAGTACCCTTGCCTACGGCAACTCTAGTGTTCCAAAATTAACACTGTACCATTGTACAATTACATATTGACTCTTGTAGCAAATAAAGAATACAACATATTTATATCCTATTAAACCTGAGGACATATTTTTCACATATTTTAACATGTCCTATAAAAATGAAAGAGGAGATACTTTTTTTTTTTTTTTTTACAAACTCTTTGAAGTTGTTATAAAGTTAGCATTATGTCAGTAGTTTACAGCACTGACTAGTAAAACTTCCACATCCAGTCAGATTCTTCATGAATAGCACATGTATAAGGCTATCAACAATTTTGACAGAACCTACAGACAGACAGGAAATATATATATATATATATATATATATATATATATATATATATATATATATATATATATATATATATATATATGGTGAGTTGAGAGACAATCACAATAACTAACACAAGACAAACTGAAAGTGACGCACTGTTTATCTGACAAATGTGGTCGGTTTCAGATGTTGCAGCTCTTTCATGATTCATAGTTTGGGTTACAGTATTGTTTGTTCAGTATGAATTGTCAACCTTGTAAATACAAGCTGGACTGACTGTACATATGTTGGAGGGATATCTATTCTTTATCTGATTTTATATTATAAATAAGTGATGGAGGTTATTTCATTGTTCAAATGAAATTTATCCAAGATGATGTCGATTCACATTTTGAATCATATACTTACATGTAGAATGCAGTGTTGACTTTGGTTTAGTCTTATTCTAAATCACAATAAGCAATTATTTCTAAAAATAAATATGTCACCTTATTTTTGGTGTCAAGCCAGAGGGTGGCAGGTTTAAGTCTTGTTCAAGCTGTTCTCAGTAGCTTCAATCACTGTGTGTGTGTTTGTGTGTGTGAGTGTGTGTGTGTGTGTGTGTGAGAGAGAGAGAGAAAGACAGATGAACAGACAGACAGAACAGCCCTCAGTGTTCTCCCTGCAGTTTTAATAGCTGTAGTCTGCTTCTTTACTTCACAAGAATCGTTCATTCCTTTTTCATTTCCACCCATGAAATGAAAGTAACATTTTATCAAGCTTCACCCCTGGAGTTGTAAAAATCAATACAGTGAGAGCTCTTACAGAAAGGCTGTAAATCATGAAAATTCATTCTCTTAAATCTGAGCTAAGCCCTTCTCCAGTGTATGTCTATGGTTCTTCACACTGTGAGCCAGTCAACATGAACAGCTACTGCAGGAGCATTAGAACTGCAAGGTCAGTGTGTTTGTGTGTGCATTCTGCATTTGTTTAACAGTGAATACAAGAGTTCCACTCATTAGTGTTATACATCATGCAAATCACTGAAAGATGTACTGCAGAATAACTAATTCAGTTGTTCATTTGTGCTGGTTTGCAGTTGTTCTGCACTATATCTTTTCCGTAATATAAATACCATTCACCTGTATATGTGTTTGTTGTGTGTATTATGTAGATACGGTACTCACTACTCACCTATGTGGAGGATGTTTTTATGTGATGGATCTAGAGATGGAAATTAATACTACTACCACTGATTCTTATTCATCCAGTTATTCATCAGTTCCCATATTTATTCATCATCAATTGTCTACATACCAAGAATGTAGAAATGAGCCATGCATTGTGATGTTGAAAATAATAAAAATCACTTAGCTTTGGCTGATAATTAGTCTGGTTCTCACAATATTATGCAGCTCATAATTATACAATATAAACATAAGCCTACAGGCCATGACTGGAGCAACAGCAAGAGCCTCCTACACATTGAAATAATATTCTGGTGTGTGATATCATTTATTTTGTGTTTTTCAGCTTAAAAAAATTGACACAACCACTTGAAATTTTGAATTTTCTTAGAAGCTGTATTTATCATGAAATTAGATCATATTAATATTATATTACTGGAAACTCAGTGTAGAAAGTAGAGCTGGCAGGTGTGGGTCTGCAACACTGAACACTGTCTATTTGATCACACACTCAGCAGAGCAGCTGTCACACACAGGTGAGGCAGACAGTGTGTTCCATGTGACTATTTTTTTTTTCCCAGAAATGTACATGTTAGGAGGTATCAGCTGGGTGCAAGACTACTAATGAGCTCTAGCTGAATGGCACTAAGTACGCATTATCTCCAGAGAAACAGCAGGTATTGGCGTTTTTATGCAGCTGCATATCATCATTTGATTGTCTAAGCTCATTGAGTGGGATGTCTGAAATAGTATCGACTGGGAACAAAGATCTGCAGGGGATCCATTTTTGCTGGTACTGTCTGATGTAGCTTAAACCACTTTGATTTATGTAAACTAGCTGATCCAACATCTGTCATTATGAGCTTTCTGGCAAATTAAAAAGTGGCTTACATCAGCAAAGTGTTCCGGTAGCATCACTGTACTAAATCTAACTTGTTTTCCATTTGTAATAAACAATGTGACAATGTGATTTACATAATACTGTGATTGTTAAACAGACTAATGAAACCATTAGCATCTGATGAGCTGCATCCAAGTGTCGGTCTACTGAGCTGAGGCTGGAAACATGAAGGAGATTTAGGCTACATTCAGACGATTTAAATTTTTTGGTGTGTGTGCTTGTTCATAATACACATTAAATGTGACTACTGTTAACATAGAGTGCAGACACAAACTGTGTTTATGGAAGTAAATGTGTTTTTCTTGCTGCTCCTCCTCCTGGGACACAGAATTGTTATGTGCATCGGCCATGACTCAGAAAATAGAGTGGGTCATCCAGTAACTAAAGGGTTTGCAGTTCAAATCTCGCTCTGTCTTAGTCATGTGCCACTGTGTCTCTGGTCAAGACACCTTCACCCTCCTTACCTCCAGTGCTGCTACTCACACTGGTGAATGGCTGCATATGAGCCATGTCCCTTCATGGACAACGTGTTCAAGCAAGTATGTTGATGTTCTAGTTGTTTCTTTACATTTACTGGATTCCAATAGATGTAAGAAAACAGAAACGTGTGACCCAGACCTGTCATCTCATCACTAGAGGTGTGTTACCAGGGTGGGGGGAGCTGCCAGATAGATTTAGTAAACCTGAAATAATATCAGAGAGGACACACTGACAGGTTTTTAGAACAAACTGTATTAGGAAAAACATATATATAAATCCTAATTAAAATATATACTTATTTGGCTATGAGTGGACCTGATAAGAATGAACTTTTCTTTAAGTCTTTTCATTCATTTTAATATCACAAATATAGTTTACAATTAGTTCAATGAATAAAAATAATTTTAAAGTTACACAATTACAAATAATTTAAGTCAAAAGAGGGCTCACTTGCACTAAAATCCCTCTAACCACACAACATATTTTGTTCCTTTGTCACCCCTTCCTCCAGGCAGACTTTAGGTGTCATCCATCTGGGGGGAGGGGGGACATTGCTCTGTGCCCCTTGGCAAACTCTTCCTTGGAGATTTCCATTGTTTACTGTGCATTCCACAGAGCCTATGCCTTCTCAAGCTGTGCTGACCTATGTTTTCTGTGCACAAAGTCAAAACCCCAGAACCATACATTTATATGAAACATTACATTACATTCATATTTGGTATTATTGTAATTTTCCAACACAAAACATATAAAGGTAATTACAGACAGTAACCTTATTAAAAGCTGGAAATGATTGCACTGGGCTTAAAAACACCATGAAATAATCTATTATATTCCCCCTGTGCTAAAATATTGGCAACTTCATGTGTATTTCTCTTTCCCAATTGGTTCTTCTGATATTGGTTGAGAATATATTGGTACTATTTTATAATATATATACTGGTACTATGCATAAGAGCCTTGGAGGTACAGTACAGTTGGTGATAAATGTTTCTAAATAATATATGGCAGCCCCACCTCTGACTATTCTTTCAAACTAATTCAATTTCAGTGTGTCACTTTAACCTAAGAAAAAAAAACAACTCTGACTGTGTGATTGACAGGATTTGGCTTGTGCTTGAACGACTGACTGGCAGCCTGGGCAGTTTCAGTGGTTTCTTTCTGGCTGACTGGTTGAGTCACTCCGCCTTCCAGCTGTAGCCATGCCACATTTTATCGTCAAACAGAGACAGACTGTCGGGGAATCCTCTACTGTCTCTTCCTCATGTGTATGCACACACACAAACTGAGTGCTCTGGCTGCTCGTCAACAAGGTTTCAGAAGAAATGGGCAATGTGAAATCATCCATCTACTCCCAAACTTCACAAGTGTCACAAGAATACAGGGTTTTCGAAACCAAAACCTTTAATCCTAGTATAAATTAAATGAGGCATGGAAAATTACAACTCAGCTAGCAGCTTAGGTCAAGTTTTTAAGGTCTCCTCTCATCCTTCCTTAGACGTCTGTCTTTAAATAGACCCCACACATGTAGGAACGGTGTGATATAACCTGCTTTATTATTCCTAATACCAACAATTATGGCACATAATATTTCTGTATCCAGAACATGCACTGTGCTACAAATCCTGCCGGTGTGTGATAACCTCATTGTGTCCTTTAGTGGTATTCCTAAACTGTGATGTCCTCTGACACTTCAGAGACAGAGACAGCTGTAAGCTGTTCAGCTCAGTCTATCTATGACCTTGATGTAATAAATCTGGAAATAAAAGTGTGTGGGTGTGGACATCCATAATAATCCTGTTTACACATTAAATTATATTATTTTGTTCATTCAAAGTCATTCATCTGTGGTGTGGAGCATTACAGGACCATGCTGGTATACTGTATTGCAAGAGTCTGTCTTTTTTCGTTAAGATTTTGCAGATTTGATTGACATTTTTATGCTCTATGCCAGCAGTTCTCTCCCTCTGGAATGCACATTTCCCCATGGTGATTAGGACTCACTTTTATACAATTCAATCTAGGCAAATGTATTTTTCAAACACTGCTAAGCACATTCAGAATACATTGCTTAATAATAACCCAAGTGAATGTTGCAACTGAAGTCTTTTTTTTTTCTTATGGAAACAATTTCCACTCTAATTGACATCTTAGTTTTTATGTTTCAGATCTGACACTGGACTTTTAATCATCAATATGAGCCTGCTGCCTTTCAATCAAATCTCTGCTTCATTATGGAAACAACCATTCTACTACTACAGTATATCAACAGTAAAAATTAACTAGATTGATTTGTTTAAAGCATAGAAGGGCAAAGTAATTAATAAATAAATGTGAAACTGCACATCATACAAACAAACATACAAAGGAGAGAGGTTTTTAATCTTTTCTTTTTTTTCCCCCCAGTTTAATAACCTAATAGCTATCAGACCAACCTGTGACCATACTGTAGCATATCCAGTGCCTCTCATTTATGCCTTCAAGGCAGTAACAGTTTGCAATATTATCTACTGTTAACATAGAATGGAGCTGGTAAACATCTCTAAATGATCTGCTGGAGGCACAACACAGACTCAAACACAAACTTCATGTAACTTCACACTATGTCCATATATGCATATTGCACGTTCAAGCTTTGGGCTCCAGAATTATTTAGGGTCTCTCTACCTCCAACAGCATGCCTGACAACATGAGAGCTGTGCCAATTTATGTGCTTGCACTTGCGATAAGAAGTAGTGCTCAGGCACAATTTCATGCCGAAAAGGGTACCAGAACTGCACTGCACCACAGTTATCTGCATAAACACATCCTCTACTGTGCCATTCCACCCACCCAGTGTAAGTGGTAATGTTACAATAACCACAATAACCAAAAAGGCCAGAGGAGGAAAAAAAGAGCCAGGTACACCTGACCAATATATCGGTGCATCTGTTTTTGCTGTGTGTCTGCTGCTATGAAAATAGAAGCCTTTTTCCTTCAGCCAGGCAGGAGATTTATTTGTAGTTGTAATGCTGAAGTGCCTCTAAAGTACAGTGCAGGTGTTCCCTAAAGGAAAAAACAACATGGCGAGGATTCCAAAGCTGAGGATGACTTCAAACAGTGATTTTATAGTTCAGGAGAGCAGGACATCCCTGGCCTGTTAGGTGATCCTGGAAGAAGATATGGGTTTATCTTTGAAAGTAGAAGCCATTTTTAACCTTGTACTCCTTTTCATAGTATACTTACTGTATGTGTGCTGTGTATAAAACTGACATACATATATTTCACAGAGATGAAGGAGATAGAGGTTGTCTTTACAGTAGGAACATTATTATTGTTAATATAAATACGGGAATGATGACCAGAATTAAGAGCCTGAAAGGAAGATAAAGTGAGAGAGGGAGTTACTCACAAATGGATCTGCAAAGAGAGGGACATGCCACTTCCTCTTTAAAAAAAAAAAAAAAAAAAAAAAAAAAACTGGGGCACTGTTCCTGAGGGTGTAAACAACACAGAGTAGAGACAGAGCCACATAGAGAGAAAACAGATTTTTACCTACAGTACATAACACCTCTTGCAAGTTTTCTCAGTACATGTACACTCACTGGAACTCAGTTTTACACTAACAACATATGTACGCTATTTCTTTTTGTGTACTTTGACCTTTGTGTGAGTGTGTGCAACATGTCTAATATATCCTTGTCAACTTATTGCAAAGTGCAGACTGCTCCTTGACAAGCGATGACTAGCCAATCTAACAAAAATCTGGCTGCCTTGACACCAATCTGGCACCAATTTACACATCTGCAGCAACAGAGTGAACACACATGCACTGAGAAGTAATGAAACCCCACTGATTTAGACATAGGTGGGAGCACTTTGTTATGTGTTTTTCAAAGTAGGCTCTCCTATAATATACTTTTTTTTTTTTTAATTTGCAATGAGCAAAGTCTTTTATCATTATTGTTTCTAACTAAATTCATAACCATTCTTTCTATTTGTACTTGATTAGATAAACTTTTATGAGCAGTTTTACAGTCCTGTTTTATTTATTTTCATAGTGTCAAATACCATCAGTAATCATGTAGAGGACTGAGAATGTGGGGACTTTTCTGAGTTTTAATACATTTTTGATAGTCTAACAGTCGTCCCTATTGGTGTATACTGGGTCAAGCATGAACTATAGAATTTTTGGCAATAGCATGCCACAAGTTTGTTTTCCGCTGAGAAAAGCAGCACTTCTACAGTACATTTCTGAGCCAGGTCCATGTGTATGTGAGTGTGGAGAGTTCCACTGAGCCTGTGTTAAAGGTTCTCTGCCTTCAGGGAAATTTTATTGAACACTTAAGTGCTTCTGGTGGCTAAACACCTTCTAGGTGTCAGTGCTTTTTGTCATCCTTTCAGTAGAAAATATACAGTGCAGAGAAGTGAAGCACACATTTCTTGCTCTCTTGGGTTAAGATGGAAGTGTTGCAACAGCATGTTAATGTAACTGTGCAGTTCCTAAATGGCCCAATAGCCAGTGCAAAAGTGCAGTGGTGTCATGCAGTTAATTGAGAGATTGCTCCATGGGTGTTAAAAAGGATGTTTTAGTGACATTTGTTCTTAAATGAATCGAAAAATAAAGTATAAAAATGTTATGTAATAATCCAGAACATTATCAAGAAATAGTTTTGGAAGTTTGATTAAACACTGTAATTTAATCATTTATAGTATGTTGAATTTTGTTTTTACTTTTTGTTAAATCCAACCTACCAGTAACTCATAACAACTGTTTAGTCTTTTATAATAATAACTTATGAGATAAGATATAATTTACACTGACCATCATTTATTTTCTTCTCCAGTTTACAATGAGATATAACGTTGAGTTTTGCTGACGATGATAACATACCATACTGTGTAATCATCCAATGATTTCTGAAGTGAACAGGCAAATTCAAAAAGCCTGGAAGTCACTGTGATCCTTCTTTTGTTTTTATCTTTAGTTGCACATATCCAAATCTGCAGTCTCATATAGTTATTTTTGCAGTAAAAACTATATTTGCTGCTAAACCATGAACTCTGCCCTCAATAACAACTACAAACCAAAGGTGAATTTTTATCATGCATCTTTAAGCAAGTCTTTCCTAGACTGTGTTTCTTTTCTTCTTCTCAGCATAGCTAATGGACAGCATGTATAGTCATGTCATCTGTAATCAGATTGTTTTGTGCAAAATTGAGTTAATAAAAATCACTACCTGACCTTTGAAACCATACTCTCGCTCTGTGTACATATTTCATCCAGCTGTTTACCGTTGACTCTTCTCAGCTGGTTCCTGTCTCTTCCTCCCCCTTTGGGTTTGATAATCAGACAGGTCTGCTGAAGCCCCCATTGTCTGCACACTGTGTCGACGTGACTCTTATACATATGAGAACGGCTTAGCATTGTGAATGCAGCTCAGCTTTCTGGAGGTTGACCTTTTTCCATGGATTAATAGGTTTTATGCTGGCAGCATTAATAAACAATTTCTTCGTTTTCACAGTGGGGTAGTGAGCGGTTACTCTGCATGATAATGTGTCACCCCCCCCCCCCTCCCTTCCATTGGAAGGTCCTCTCACCTAATTTTAGGCGGTCACCCTCAGCGATCACGACCTGTTTATGATTTTTGAAAGGATGCTTGTTTCTGAGTGACTCTCCTGCTTCTCTCTCAATGTCTTTCCGGTCTTTTTCAGGGATATTAATTTTAAACTCCCACTCCCTCCATCTGTCTGTATCCATTTGTCTCTCTTTTATCTTTTATCATATTGTTCTGTGAAAGGTATATCCCTCCCTCGACCTGGCCCTTCCTCTCCCCTCACTCTGTCTCTCTTTTTTTGTTGTTGTTGTGAGTGCTCATTTCTCCTGTCTCTGTCTCTTTGCTTTGGTGGCGGGGGTTGATTATGTGGGGCTGAACAGTTTTGGTCCTCACGCTGTCTGTGGCCAAGGTCAATTATGGCTTTCCTATTCAGAGCATAGCCAATCACAGACCAGGGATCCACTGATGGGGTAGCGCCAGGCAGGGAGACTGAGCATGAAGAAAATCAACCATTTGGTGCCTCAGAAATGAATTTGATTTGCCACTGGTGTGAAGGAGTGTACCGTTTCTGATGCTCTCTCATTTTCCCCAATGGCACGTGATGTAATTCCTAAATTATCATTACGTTTTGCAAAGGAATATAAAGATGCTGTTACGCATTCCTTTCACTTTGTGTTCTTTTTTACCTTGTTGCATCATACTACGACTGTAGAGACAATTTGTGGGTTTTGTTGTGCATACATGAATACGAAGGGAATACCCAGTCCCATCAATAGCAAAATATTATCCTAAAAGCCCATTCTGTTACCATGGAAACCCAAGAGCAAATGTATTTGTTATGGTCTGAGCCTGTATAAGAACAAGAGAAAGCAAATGGGTTGTCACAGTAGGGGGTGCTGCTACAGTACGGTGTAGTGCTGACAGATAAATTGTCATTGCCATGTGAACATGTACACACAAAATACAAAAGCATGAAAAGCAATAAATAAGAAAAGCAACTTTTTTATGCACTGTGCGCAATCAGAGTTAAGTTATCTTTTATTGACACCATATTAGTGTTGTTTATTTAAATGCATAAAATTGCATTGTTCATTGTAGATTTACATTATATTTTAGATTAGTTCCAATTGTAGGGTGATTTTTCAAAGATTTCAAGATGGGGGTTTTTTTTACTTAAAATTTTTGTTTATTTTGTAATATAATTACATTTTATTATTCAATAAAAAAAATTCTAAATTGTTTTATATTCAAATGTTTTGGATATTTATTTATTAAAAATATGTTTACTTTTCCATATATTTTAGTTTTCTATGATATTTTTAAATTCATTTTATTTTTAATTTAATTGATTAATTTAATTTTATTTATTTTTTAAAATAGTTTTTATATATATATTTTTTTATTTTAAAAATGTTTTGTATTTATTTATTTATTTTTTAAAAAGAAGGATAGATGTTTTGACACTCACTGCCCAATGACTACTTCACCTACAAGTGATGATAATAAAGTTGTTTCTCATGAGACATGGAAACGAGTGTGTGTGCGTGTGTGTGTGTGTGTGTGTGTGTGTGTGTCTGTGTGTGTGTGTGTGTGTGTGTCTGTGTGTGTGTGTGTGTGTCTGTGTGCGCATCTGCGTGTCCACATTGAGAAATAATCCCATATATACATGAACTATCTCATCAATTTAATAATACCATTATATTGGGAAACATTAGTAATTGTGTAATATAAATAGCCTTACAACCACATTGTGTGCCAATGACGGTTGACACGGAGTCACGCTACATATTATAGCCTGGATCTGTCTGTCATAGTCTGAGCATTTTGTTTTACAGCTCCCAATTCTACATTAATCATTCAGGATTGTTGTCACAGAGGAAACATGTGCACCTCACATTGGCTCTGTTTTCATATTTCAGAACATCTTGCACACAATGGAATATTCTGGCCAATCACAGGTCCTCTCAGGTGGGATAAATTAATGGTTGATTTGTATTTGTAATAACCTCTACTGGACAGACTGTGGCTGCAAATGGACACAACACAACAGCTTCCCTCAAGGCCTTTACTGTCTAACAAATGACAAGAAAATGTGAACGCACTCTGAACGACGGTACAAAATAGTGTTTGCTGAAGATTTCAAAACATATAACAAACACACAGCACCTTTTACATTAGATAGATGAGTGAGCTCCAGAATGTTATTGCTCAGCATCAGTTCCTATTGGCTGGCTAAAATACAAGTCTAGTAAATCAAATATAATCTATTCATAAATATTCTGTACAATGCAAATGCTAAATAACTAAATATGAGCTTAAATTATTTAATAGAAAATAGCACCAACAACTATGTACAATAGATGGGAATTTTCAATATCTGAAATAAAAATGTGTTCAATAAAAGATTTTGAGAGAGTCACACCAAGCCATTTGGCAAAAATAATAATGGATTCAGCATAACCTGACCTTCATTTGCAGCTTGTGTGTATCCATTCATCTAATCCAAGTCCTCTGTTCCTTTGTCCAGACAATGTAAATGATTCATATGACAGTCCACATTAACCTTCTCTCTACCCTGATGCTGCTTAACACATACTTTTCTCATTTGTCTATTTCATACTAAATACTTTGGCTATAGAAATGAACATATTTGGATCTGTCTTTGTTTTGTCACATTGTACATTTCATAAAAATTAATGGTTGATGTATTTATTGTTTCATGAAAGCTCAGATGGACCAAATCTTTACAGAAAAATGTAATGTAATTAGTAATATTTATTTATTTATTTTTTATTTTTATTTATTTTATTAGTAATATTTTTAACAAAGTTTCTCATGGTTTCTCATGGAAACAAAAAAACAATGTGTGAATCAAACAAAAAAAACAAACTAAAAACATCACCTGTCCTTAACCCTATAACACCAAATGTATCATATTTGATACAATAGACTGGGAAGGAGGCAAAATTACATATTTTTAAAAGGAATTACCCATTTTTTAGACATGTTTGTGCTATATTATGTTTTTGTTTGTTAAAAAAAATGACCCAAAGTATCAAATATGAGACAAAACTGAAAATCATACATGGAAATTGATATTAGAAAGACCTATTTTTGGTTGTTCAGAAGGACCAATAACGGCTCCAGCTTCAAAGAACTGGAATTTTCTATCATTTTTTTAATTGCTGAGACTTTACAGAGTTAAAGGCCTTAACCATGATTTGACTTATCTTTTCTGTGGTGACATTAAATGCTGTCACATTTTCCATTTTTTATTCATCTTATAGGACTCATGCTCTAAGGAATGTAGTGCAGTATATTTTAAGGTTTGTGACAATAGAATATATTTTTCCCCATTTCACTTCTACAATGCTTACGTGTGGAGAACAAGCTAATTACAAATGATTTTCAATTTAGTAAGAAAGAGTTTAACCTTGATCAGTGCAGAGTTCAACCTCACAAAACACCACTGAGATGCAATGAACTCAAGCTGAGTCAAATTAACCCAACATTATTAGTAGCTGCTCTTATTAATGTTCTCACAGTTGAATGTAAGCACGCATGGTTGTGATACAATTGCATATGGATACTTTTGTTGATTGTAAATCAATATTAGAACTCTAAAAGTCAAGTAAATTCCACCGACAAAGAACAATGAGCATAAGAAACATTTCCTGAACATCTGACTCACTCACTATGATGTCCATAGAAGACACATCATTTGTTCAGCATCAAGTGGTATTCCACAAACAAACCACTTCCACTTGTGTTCGCTCCGTAAACAGACTTTTTATGTGTATGTGAAGGCGTTTGATTAGCCGCAATTATGGCCTTTGCACCAGCATGCATGATTGCTTAGACTTCAGGCTGTTTTGTAGGTGCTGTATAAGTAATCAGTGTGTGGCTAAACCTGGACCAGCACCAGAATGATCTGTCTAATTACAGTAACCAACCAACCTGTGATGCTGCTCACCTGAGGAAGAAAAAGCAGAATTAATTATCTAATTGAGGCAACCCAGGGAACCATGAAGGTAAAACAGTTTGCCTTCTAATCGGCTCACAAAGAGACATTTCTTTGTCATGAAAATAAAGTGTATTTATTTATTTATCTCAGTGAACAGAGGTTATTTAGTTTAACAAATTAAGAAATTAACACATTTGTTCCGTGCTGTTAGATCAACCAGATGAAACCATTCTATTTATATAGATCCACCTTGAGACAAAGATGTTATAAGCTGAGATAGTTTCATTTGTATCTGCAGTGTAGAGTACAACATGTATCTGTTATCCTGCTCTGTCAGGACACTGGTTTGTGCCTCTGACAACTCAGACATAATAAGCAGCCATTTCATAAACTGCTGCTTGCTGCTGCTGAGATGGTAATAAATCTTGATGCACATGACAAAATGAATAATGATGGGGCCGTGTCTCTGCATTGCACAAGGAATGTTTATTTATTTGACGTAAAACATGCCAGGGATCCTCATGCTCAGGGTTTTATTGTGTAAAGTTTATTTTTATTGCTTAAGTAAAATGTGCCTTACCATGTCTTACTATCAGTGAATTGTTCTGCTCAGCAGTTTCTGCTATGAAAGTAGTGTTAACAGTTTTGATTCTAACCCTTACGTTTGCCACCAGAATGATCTGAAGTTAATTCTCTTGTGTAATGTAATCGCTGGTTAGACAGATCAAAGTGAGAATGTAGGATTTCCCACATTTTCGGGTAACACATCACCACTTTGACCTCTCACGGATGACGGTTTTGAGTGCTTTTCCTTGTAATTATTTTGTGCAGAAAACACACTTACCATGGAGTTTTCATTTTCTCTCATGACAGCCCAGCTGATACTGATGCTATGCATCATACATATCTGCCACCCCACTCAGGAATGCTCACAGGTCATCAATTAGTGATTGGAGAGACCACTCAAAATATAGCTGCTTCTGAGGATCATTATGGTCATCCTCAATGTCCCTGCTGAACACTGTCTGGAGAATAAGCTCTGACAGGAGTTATTCACTAAAGTGCTAATTACACTATAATCATGGCATGTGTCTTGCTTTGAAATCGGAGCATTTAGCCCACAAATGATGCTGTGTGCTGCTACAGGGGATTTACACAAAGACTGCATCACCACAGGAATAAAAATTACGGCCCTGTAAAAATGGAATGTTATTTAGTACTATTATTAGTGCTGTGATGTAGTGTAATTATTTTAAGATAATGTAACATATAATGTAAACATTAGAGCTGCAACAACCCTGAATAAACATTTGATTGATTGAAACCTTTGACTGCTGATTTGGCCCGTCACCCCCGTTTATTGTATTGCTATATTATCATTAGTTTATATATATATATATATATATATATACATATACATATATATATATCTTAAATTTATATATACATATATATATATATATATATATATATATATATATATATATATATATATATATATATATATATATATATATATATATCTTAACTTGTATTTATCAAATTTTATTCTGTATATACAGTATTTACCTCCGCCAAGAAGGGCATGTTTTTGCCAGAGTTTGTTTGTCTGTTTGTTACGTAGTTAACAAGATCAGGAAATTATTAGATTTTGGTGGTGATCGGGGGGGTGGGGATGGGTCACAAGGAACAAATGATCACATTACATTATTTTTGGTAGTTCTTTTTAGTTATCTTGAACCCCTCCCCCCAGATCTAAAATCTAATAATTTCCAGATCTCCCCATTACTAACATGCCCTGTAAATTTTACCAAGATTCATCCATAACGTTTTTAGTTTTCTTGCTAAATAACAGATTAGGATACACGTCTTTGTTCCTACACTCCCCTTCAGAGGCTGAGGTTGATGGACATGACCTTATTGATGGTCCCTCATACTCAGTTTAAGACTGAAGGAGGCCGCTCATCCCAGTATGTTGAGCCAAAGCTCTGGAATGTGCTTCCACTTGCATTACACACTGCACTCAATGCTTTTAAAAGTCATCTTAAAACCCACCTGTTCCTTCAAGCATTTTAATCTACTTCAGACTAGGGGTTGTTTTATGACTATTATCTTCCTTTTATGACTGTATTTTATCTGTGCCTTTATCTGTATTGTATTGTATTTATATTTATTTGTATTTTTTACTCTTTGTGAAGCACTTTGTGACCTCCTGTGTCTGTGAAAGGTGCTATATAAATAAACTTTACTTACTTATTTATTGACTTACAGTACTTACTTACATTGCCACATTTTAGCCTGTTGTGGAACTTTGTGGATTTTCTGATTTCTAATAAACAAGCTAAGGAGTTCATCATGGAAATAAGCTATTGGGGGGTGGGGAGTTATTTATGTTTCATGACATAATCCACATTAATGAACTCATGTCAATCAACAAATCCACATAACTACACAACTGCAAAGATTTCTCTGCTCTTTTCAAATGCTTCACACACATTTATTACAGAGTCTATGGAGTATAGGCTTTCATACCCATTTTCCATTTGTAATAAAATAAAATATTATCCCCCCCCAAAACATCTTAATGACTCCATGTTAGGATGAGAACTGCTAAAAAGTAGAATATATTAGAACATTCTTATATCTTCTGGTAGTTCTGGGAGCCATATCAGTATGAATTACTCACAACAGATGTGGTGAATCTTTCCATTGTGATGAGTGTACTTTGATTAATATACTTCGATGAATGCCTTTATTTTTAGCTTAGCAGGGCAGACAATGTGGAAACGCTTTTTATTACCCTCTGGTTGGAGATGAATGGGCAACAGTGGAGAGAGATGTGGTGCCTCGGTGTTCATTCGTCATTGCCAGATTGAGGTGTAAAAAAACGGAGGAGTCACTTGATTAGTTCTATCATTATTCGTACAAAGTTCAGAAGGCAGCCATAGACAAATTGATGGTAATACATGCAGTATTTAGGACACTGCAAAGTAGGATTTTTTTTACTTATTAAATTTAACTTTAGGGAACCAGCCTTGAATGTCTGAGTAGACCTCGAGAAAAATAATAATTAAAAAAAAAAAGAGCTGTAAAGGTGCCAGGGTCAGAGCCTAACAATATATACTTCGTGCTGGGAACATGAACTAATTGATGACATGAACACTCTTACATCTAATGTCAAGGTTAAGGCCAAGGAGAGAGTGAGAGTTGCATTTCATCAGAACAGGTCATTAGGCTCAGGTTGAATCCAACATGATTACAGCGAGATAGACTCTGCAGTGCTCATCCTTTTCTAGACAGGTTTAAGTATGATGTCTGTTTTACCCACCCATGCACTTTCTGCACCTTCTAATAGTTTTATATGCAGTATTAGTATGATGTAAAATTGGTGTTTTTCCTACTGCAAAAATATACTACAATTCTTTAATATTTTTAACCCTTTAACCCCTGATGCGTCAGCACTGACGCGTTCTGAATAGATGGTTTAATTAATTTTTTTTTAAGTGTGTTATTTTACTGAAAATTTTGTTCATGAAACTGCTGTACAGGTGTCAAAAAGCAACTGATTTAGAAAAAGCCCAAACTAAAACTACTGGATCCAAATTACAACACTAGTCATTTATTCCTTTTTTTTTTTTAAACTTAATTTTACTTAACTTAGTTATGTTTGTTTTTTTGCATTTTTTTTCATGTTATTTGTTATTTTGTGAATTTTTATTAGTTTCTGGTGATGTTGTTGCTTATTTGTGTTTATTTTTTCTATGCTTTGTTTATTTATTTTTATTATTTTTCTTCAATTGTGTTCTGTTAGTGTCTTACTTTGTTCATGTTACATTTTAATTTGTTAATTAATTTGTTAGTTTATTATTCATTTTTGTTCATTTTACTGATCACTTTGGCAGTTTTTGTTTATTTTGTTGCTTATTTTATCTTCATTTCTTTTTTTTAATGTGGAATTGCTTAAGTCTTAGGAGTCAAAGGGATAATGCACAAATATGAACCCTGAATTATTTATCCACATCCAGTAAAAAATATCCCATATGCATCTCAATTAACTCTCCTGTTTTTTTTCTCCTTTGTTGTTGAGACAAAAGTGATATTCTCCTCTAATGTTCTGTTTGTCTGGCTTGTGTGTGTCTGCAGGAACTCTTTACAGCAGAGTGCAAGTTCAAAGAGTCAGTCTTTGAGAACTACTATGTGATCTACTCGTCCATGTTGTACAGACAACAGGAGTCGGGGAGGGCTTGGTTCCTAGGGCTTAATAAAGAGGGACAAGCCATGAAAGGAAATCGAGTGAAAAAAACAAAACCAGCTGCTCACTTCCTGCCCAAGCCATTAGAAGGTATGTACCAGATCTAGAGACATTTGTCTATTTATTGCAGTAAATATTGTTTGTATCAATTTCTGATATGGTAGGTATGTAGAAAGAATTTTCGAAGAATCTAAACCTAAAAATATACGTGTCAGCTTTATTTGAAGATGCATTTACATCATATTTTAATATTCTGCAGCTGTCACTATAATGCATAAGTAGTTGTGATATGTGTGATTTAAAAAAACCCTACATGAAACACATTAAAATAAATATATTTATATTAGTTGCTTTGATACTATACCCCATGATCAGACGCATACTATTTTCTCCTCTGCACTGTACTTTGCCTTTTATTCCTGGAAGTAGGGTCTGAACTGTTCCATCTGCTGTCTTCTTGTAGCAGAGAATAAAACAGCGTATAGATACAAAAATAAATCGAGGTAGGTTTAGTATGAATATGTAAAAAGACAAAAATGAATTAGCACATATATCCCTGTGACATGACAAGACAGCTGTCCTGTACAGTGTTACATGATGATTTCTGGAACAAATAGAAGCTCTACATTTGACATATTTTTGTGTTTCTGTGCCCAGCCACACTTTTGCTGCTGTAAGCACACAGTGTAGGAGGTAACTGCAGTGTGAGATGTTGATAGTCCAGCAGATGCTACAATCACTCTTGTCAGCCACCAGCCTGATTTCTTCCCATCATTTAAACATCGAATCAAGATGAAGTGTTCTGTCAAGACAATAATACAGCTGTAGTGTATAGGGTGTAAAGTGGGTGATAATGAGACACTTTTTAACATTTGTCAAAAATGCAAGGATTAAGTCAATAAAGCCTTTTTGTGCAGACTGAGGGATTTTTTTTTCTCTTTTATTAAACTTTTGTATATATTAACAGTAAATAGTGCACATTTAGTATAACTTTTGACAGCCCAACACAAAAAGTGCTGTACAGAAATTCTTGCTAACAGTGTCTTTCTGTTTTTTTTCTCCACTGTCTGCTCCTTCAGTTGCCATGTACAGAGAGCCATCGTTGCATGATGTTGGAGAGACAGTGCCCAAGGCAGCAGTACCTCCCAGTAAAAGCACAAGTGAGCCTGCAGTGATGAACGGAGGTAAACCCGTCAGTAAGCCTGATAAGCCCACCACATAGCCACACCTGACCAGTGCCCAGGGTGTGTGTGTGTGAGTGTGTATGTGGAGAGGGCAAAGGAGATGGAGGCAGGGCTTTTCCTGACTGGACTTCAGACCCTCTTTCTTCTGTGGATCAGATCCAGGCGAACCTCACATCCTTTCTTGTCTTGCTCCTCCTCCTCTTTCGTCCTCCCTTGCTCCAGCTGTCTCAACATGGGTGGATGGATTCTGAGGTGGCTGAGTTTCTCCATAACAGAAGGGAAGAGGACCTTTGATCATGGAATGCCTTTAGATTCCTCTGAAACTGTGACAATTCATATGAATAACACATGTTTTACAGCCACACTTGTGGTACTTTGCTTGCTGATGGTCCTTCCAAGAAGCCCCCTCTCTCTCTAATGCCCTGTTGCAGCAGAGTCTGTGTACCTTCAGATCTATTTTCTATACCACAGTTCACCAGCTATGTTCTGGGATAGAGACTGTATAGCTAGAGTAAATATTTGGACTGTAGTCCTCTATTTTTTACGATTATGTTCCCTCCCTCTCTTTCTATCTCTAGTCACACACTTTTCTCTTTGTCAAGTAACCTAGAAAAGATAAAAACATTTTGCAGGGGAATTGTGTGATTTTCTAAGAAACACATTCACTCAGATTGTGGCATAAAAAACAAACAAATATATAGATATATATATATATAGAAAAAAAATCCAAATTTTCTTCTTACCTACAACATGCACACAGACATACAGACACAAAAATGTTATGGGGAAAATCAGACATGTTACTTTTTACAGCCAATAAAAACATACTGGAGGCTGGAAGATAGCTCCTGCAACCATAGTTGATGAAGTGCTAATTACCGCCACTGCAATCAATGCAAGGAGCATCCCTACACACATGCAAACACACACACACATTTATAAACAGATGTGCGTGTGGGTGGGAGAGCGCTGTAAGGAATGGTGTATACATATCACTATCTAAGTCCCACCAGCGGTTCAGTCCGCCTTCTCTGGTAAATACAAACCTGAAGTCTATTTTTCTTTAATCTTATTTCAGAGCGTGGGCTCTAGGAATATCTCTAGGCCTTGTAGGCCTCTGTCCCTCACTGGCTGACTTCTTTGGACTATGAGGCAAGGCTTGTGGCTTTGACCCAGATGGTCTATAACTGCAGCACTGGCAGCCATCTCATGGCAGCGTCTACTTAAAGCCAGAAAACAACATGGCTGAAAACCATTAGGTGACATTTATACTGGCTGCATCCCTATTTGGTTCAGCAAATAAAGCATGGGCAAAGTTAATATTGTGTTCTCTCTTCTTGCAGCAGTTATACAAGAGATGGCTTATATTATAACATTTTCACTGTATAAAACTTAGGGAAAATGACAATTAAAAATCATAACTTTTTAAATGACTAGATATTATTATAATAATTATTATTATAATTATGAGAGGATTTGTCTCCTAGCTCAGCATGCAGAGTCCAGTACTGATCATCCTGGCCTATCATGTGCCTGTTTGGACCTTGATTCCCGGCATGCAAAAACAGGTTCCCAGTCCCCACTGGGCCAAAGGTGCCTCACCCACCCAATACATCCATGTAGAGGACACGTAGCATTATCCATTAAAAAACACTCACTCAGATCTCTTCATTCTGAAATGACCAAAGCCTTTTTCATCCCACAAGAACTGATTCTTTAACAAAGAAAACAAATCTGACTCTCTTTATGATTCAATTCAATGAAGCTTTCACTGTGATAGCATTTGTTCTGTTCGAAAGAATCAACTCCTCCCTGTCCTTTCGGTGACACCCAAAGGTCTTGACTGATGTCATTTTGGAGAAGTATGTATACCTTGAATTAATCACATGCATGTATTTTCTATAAGGAACAAGGTATGGGTAAAGTTCTTCACTATTAAGATGAAGAGCAGTCAAGTTTAGCGTGGGAGTGGAATGGGCATGTTGTAGGCTATGGCACACTCACAGCTAATCTGAAGGTAATCCTCTGCACTTTCTGTTTGCATTTTCATTATGACTGTTAGCAGTTTATGAAAACTCTATCTGATCAATCAATTTATAATGTTTGTCTTGCTTTACAATTTTTCCTAATAGTTTTGTTAGATAAGACTTAGAATATTAGGTAGATTGTTGCTGCTGTATGCTGCTAAAATTGCAACTATATTAAGAAATTGATTTTGTTAATATTATTTACTGACTTTATTGGGATTACACATGACCATTTCTTATTATGGCACATCAAAGCACATTACTTAGACTTCAATATTTGTCTGTTGATGCTATAACAAAAATGGTGTACTATACAAAGGAGCTGGAAACACTATAGTTGTGTTTAGGGCTGATGTTATGTCCTCAGTACAACCAACCATCCTCCACTATCTCAAACTCTACATGCTGGGCTGGCTGTTCCAGCTTTGCAGTCCACTAAACTGGCTCCTTCGAGGCTGACTTTATTTTTGTAAATGACTGGTGTGTAAATGTACATCTCTGTTTGGATCTGTGTAGCCACCTGTTTTTATTTGTTTGTCCTCCTCATTTCTCTAGTATACGGGTCGTGTGTGATGTCGTCTCCAGATCCCAACAGCTGTCACTTTTGCTTTGTTTGCCTCTGTTCAGATGTGTTACCGGAATAAGTAGTTTCTTTGTTTCCTGTGCTTTTGTTTTCAACTTCTTAATTTGTACGTTGTACCATCTGTTGCATGGGGAGAGGATGGCATTGATGAACTGCATGTAGTAGGCTATGTCTATCAAGAACTGTTGGTATGTACCGCTAATTTTACATACATATATGCAATGAAATTTGTCTACACTATACAGTTTGTGTTTGTTGTATACACATATACAACATATTGAATAAAATATTTATATAAAGGTGTACTGTAATGTCAGTAACATACTTAATAATGCAATATAGTGTGCAGTATATTATTGCACCTGTCATTTTGATGGGACAAAGAAAACAGAGGGGTTGGCTAGTTTAAGCATGAAAAAGGCCAAAGTAGAATTTACATTAAATTTTCTTTGTGACTTCTTATCGGTCCTCTTTTCAAGTGGTGACTGAGCTCTTGTGTCAATGCAGCTCTCATCCCCTGATGCCACCTTTTGAAGTGACATGGACATTCAGCATGCCCCATACTGAAATATGTATGCCCTCTCTTTATTTCCTCCACTTAGAATTTAACCTCATCACGACTATGAGTTGAATGAGAAGTGTCCATCTTGTACCTTCAGTACAATATGGGTTTCATGGAAGGTTGTTGTTTAATTTCCGGTGGAGAAGAATAGGCACTATTGAAATTATTTATTTTCAAAAAATATATATACCATTGCAAGTATGCCCATTGGAGTTATGTCATGTTATAACAAATTTGTAACCATGTATGATTAAGGTCTTCGCATTGTTTTCCATGCAAAATGTTGTGTCATGCGGCACATTTAATGTTTTATTATGAAAAAGAAATAAAAACCTCAAACAGTACCTATGCCTCAAGCTTTCGAGTGAACTTTCATTCCCATTTGGAAACAACAGCACTCAGTACCAGTTAAAAACAGACCCACATTAATCCCCCACAGTATTCCACACATTCCAAAAATGCCACCTTAATAATACATATTCTCTTTCCATCATTTGGATTTGTCATGTTCCTGCATCCTGTTAGTGTAGCTCTCTGGAGCATGAAAGTATTTCTATATTACAACAAAGAAATCATATATAATGCTGTGTTGAAAAAGTTTACATTGTAATATGTTTTAAAGAGAAAAAGGCCTTTGCCTCCACAGTTCTTTCTTTTTTCCCCTGGAACATCCACGTTTAATAAAAACCATTTGTAACCAGTACAATAAAGGAAGTTAATGATACGCAGAATTAATGTTTAGATTTAGCCTCTTCTTTTCTCCCTCATACTGTGGTTTTTCAGTCAGCGGTTGCGGCCGATGGTCTTGGTCTTGGTCTTGGTCCTGGTCGCTCCAGGCAGCCAGGCCTCTGTTCCTATACCAGTGTTCTGATGTCCTCAGTACTCTGCTCCAACCCAGATTTCACAAGCGTTTCCTGTCCAGCCATCCCAGCACTCACAGTTGCCGCAATTGCACAATCCATTCCCTGTGAGAAGATGTGAGAAGAAAAGCTGTGAATTAAAAGAGCTGTGCCATCATGCCTGACCTTTAACAAGGTTCCTCTTTTCACACCCTGGCTCCCTGGGTGCGGCTCTTTGGTAGAATATTGAGACTGAGGACACTGCTCAGGGCAGAATTTGGCTTTCTACATTTTAGAGAAAGCTGTATTTGAATTAAAATGGGAGTGGGGTATGATAGAGCAAGTATTAGTTGAAACTTCACACTACCAGCATTACTACATTCAAAAAATTTAAGTGTACCTGCAATGTTTCAGGTAAAACTTTGAGGTGGATACAGGGATATGAAGTTTATATGTATTAAGTCCAACATCAATGATACTTATTTCTTAAAAATTAACTGTAACAGTCCAACCCAATCCCCTTTTTGAACTGTAATTTTCCATAATTCAATTGAATCAACAGCATTTCCTTAGGTTCACTTCAAATAATTCCTACTTCATTTGTGTTGTGTGTTGGTTGATTATTTTTACACTTTAAACCTTTGAAGGCAGGAAAATTGACCTTTTTATACCTTTTTGAAAATGGTTCTTGAAATTAGCATATTTAGTGCATGAAATTAACCAGCAAGCATTCCTAATATGCTGAATTTTCCTCATCACTTATCAATTGTATGTGCAGTGACAATCTATGGCTTTGAAGCCATCCGTGAAATCCTTCATATGAGAAGTAATTTATTAGAAAACTTGCCAGACAAATTCCTTTGTTCTTTAATCATTCAAACATGAAAAAGTCATTTTATCACTGCCACCTGGGAAAGATAAAATGTATCTGTATATATAACAATCATGCCATATGGCCTTCATGTAAACTCCTACTATATCATGAAAGTTTGCATTAATTAACATAATTACTACACATGTACACACACACACACACACACACACACACACACACATATATATATATATATCTCCATGGTCCATTCAGTAATAACAGGACATATACTTCACATATCAGTTTCTCCCTCCCTCATTTCCTTGTTTCTATCCAATTTGCATCTCAAATCACTCACCCTTGTTTGAATAACATTAAGGATGACATTTGGAGTCATGAAGTCATGATGAGAAACACCTCTGAACAGATGACCAGATTTTGACAGGCCCAAGGGCAAAAATAATTATCAGCATAATACTGAAAATTTCCACTATCAGAAGACAGCTCCTGTGAATAAACGGCTACATGAAGAAAAAATATGTGTACATACTTTCTATCTTGATATATTTTTCTGCTGCACATTTGAAAAAAAAAAAAAAACCCAGCTTTTCGCATAAATACAACAGTATATAAACTTCAAATATGACAGCTTTTGCCCTACATTATACCTGTGCAGATGAGACCGTCATGTTTGTCACAGTCTCGGTCGTCACACTCACAGTACTCTCCAGACACCCACCAGTCTTGAGGAGAACAGATACACTGACCACAGTGACAAGAACCTGCAACAAACACAGATGTAAAGATACACACACACACACACACACAACTGTTAATGAACATCACAAATTTTATATCCAAGCTGATTAAGGCCGACAGTGTGTATTTTGTATTTCTTTTGTTTACAATGTTGTTGCTTGTTTTTTTGGTTTTCAGTTCTGATGGTGTATTTTCTGCAAATTGTTTATTTCGAAGGGAAGATTAATAGTGTTGGTCAGAGTGTATATGGGCTTCCCTGGGGGAACAACTACTAATATACTTTTGTCACCAGGAAACCAATCCACCCACACTCTAAACTTTCTGTCCTCCAAATCAGTGTCTATTTCTCTCTCTCTCTCTCTCTCTTTTTCTCTGAGGGGCAGCTCCAGGATAATAAGGTGTTAAGGATTAGTATAAAGACAGGATGGTAAGAGGGAAACAAATCTACTACTGTCAGCTTATTTTCCCCCCAAACCTCGCACCCAGAGGTCCAGCTACTCAATCTTCCAATCTCTTCAATCTCCCCAAATTCTATCAATATACAGCGGGTTACAGGAACCCACTATGAGAAGTAGAGGCAGGCCAAGAAAAACAGAGGGAGTGAAGAGAGAATGTGAAACAGAGGTGAGATAAAGGGAGGAGCTGAGGGAAGATCGTTCTGGTGTCTGAATGTAGTGGAGCGAGGAGAATGAACATGCTCATCTTCATTTTCACACCCAGCTCAGCTCTGCAGGACCGGACCCACTGCAGTCGGTCTATTTCTGTGGATTCACTGCTACCCAGAAGGGAAGCAGTCCTGTTGTGTGGTGTCATTTGCCACCTAATGATACATACAATGAAGTAACCATGCACAGAGTTTCATTAGAATTGTCTAGGTATCAACTGACAAAGAGCTAAAGTTGCAACTAATGAAAAGTGTAATAGTTATTTTATCCTCTTGATTCATTAATTTATTATTCAGCATAAGTTTCAGAGAGTAGGGACATTTTCTCACAACTTTTCCCCATGATGATAAGAAACACCAAAAAAAATATTCCTTATCAATGACATTAAACAGACAGTCGAAAGTACATCCTTACATTTGAAAATAGTAAAGCAGCAAAAGATTGACATTTCTTCTTATGCTTTATACCTTTGATCCAGTTTTGCTTATTAAAAATGACATTATCAGTAGTCTAAAGATCATTTCTGCACTACAGGATACTGTGGTGACATTTGTGACATGAATTTGTGAATTACAAAAAAAAAAAAAAAAAAAATACTTGTCTACCTTTCCCACTGCACACAACTCCATCGGAGGTTTCACATAGTTCCTTGCTCTGGGCATCGCTCATGTCACAAGACCTGGCGAACTGGCACAACTTTCCAAACCAGCCTTCCTCGCAGATGCACCGTCCACATGAACAGTAACCGTGACCTGGCGGTGGAGGGCAGAAGGGCCTTCATTTAAAGGAGACAGAATATATGGAGCATGAACATGAGACAAGGACTCAAGTAGAGGAGTAAATATTATTCAAGCATTTTACAGAAAGCGAAAAAACCAAGATGAATGCCACTGGAGAGCAAAAAGATAACAAGAAAGCACATAAACACAGAGAGCTGACAGTACAGACACTGAACTTTGACACTAATAGGCAGTACAAGGAGACAGACCCACAGGAAGATGAGAGAGAGACACAGCAGGCTTATTGTAGTTCCCCTGGGGACATGAAAGGAACTGTCATCGTTGGTCTTGTCCGGTGCTTAATAAATCTCCAGTGCTTGCGAGTGAAGATGAAAAACAAAGAAAAGCAACGGCTGACAAACACACACACAACTATTAAGACATGCACACAAAGAGAGGTGGTTTAATTAGTTAGAAGAAGCTGCTGAGTGCAGGGATGGCTCTGTGGCCGGAAGGTTTAACAAGCACGATGTACAAACGAATCTTATGCCCTCCTTCATCCCATACAGGGCCGATGGATCACTCAAAAAATGACGATGGAGATGCAGTAACATCATTGATTTGCTCCATTATGTTCACATCTGGCTGTAGATGCTAGGTTGAAGAGATAATAATGAGCAGAGCATTTCTCCGTCATTTTTATCCCAGAAACATATATGCCGACTGTTATGGATTGTATAGATTTATTTAAACAGCTGTTTGATTCACTATTTTATTTTTTTTTTGGTCACTCAGTCTGTCCATATTATAGTTACATTTTCAACCTAAGATTCATATTTGAGAGAATTATGCACAATTAGCTCAGTGCAAATTTGTTAACTGACTCAGTTTCTGCACTTAGTGCAGTCTGTGCACAAGAATATAATATAATGAATGAAGTGGAAATTAATAAGTAATTTTATTTATTTATTTATTTATTTATTTATTTATTTATTTATTTATTTATTTATATTAAAGGGAACTGTGCAGTCAAACGGGTACATGCTTGCAGCTGATCTGATACATAAAGAATTTATAGCTTGTTCTGAACTCCAGTCTGCAGTTGGGTTTTTCCACAACATTGCAGTGCAAGTATAACATATACATCATTTAAAATGATCATACCATACAGAAAAATATATTTATAAAATGTATCACTCACTCACTCACTCACTCACTCAATATACACCATGTTCACAGATGAAAACACTAGTGTTTTGTCTGTAGCCAGGTTTTGGTTCTGGTGGTGAACATCTTAAGATCTTGTGATATATGATACATCTTAAGATTGTGATGTCTTGAGGTCAAATACATAAGTTCATATGTTGTATGCTATGCAGGGTGCGATTTATCAAAAAAAAAAAAAAAACAGAGGGGTGAATATTTTTTTCACAGAAAAAAGCTTGAATTCAAAGTTCTGACCCTCCCACAAAAAGTAAGTGCATGAGACCCGTCCACGGACGGCCCACCGTCGCAGGGGGGTACCGGGGGTCTAGCCGCGGATAATCAGGTTGGGGCGCCCTGTCCCTTCGCCCCCCACCCC
Organism: Siphamia tubifer; assembly: GCA_020466265.1. NCBI lineage: Eukaryota > Metazoa > Chordata > Actinopteri > Kurtiformes > Apogonidae > Siphamia > Siphamia tubifer. The sequence goes on along the minus strand of CM035803.1, from coordinate 30,930,407 downwards.
CAGGTGGAGAAGGGGGCTCGCGGGTCCGGGTGTGAGTTTTACAGCCCCCACCGCCCGAAAATCGCTGCATGTGAAGTTCCTCTTTCACGCATTTTGTCTTCACACACCGAAAAGGCCCATTGACCACATGACCCAGCGTAGACGTCCAAAACAAGAGAGGGGGGTGACCCCCCCACCAGACGTCCAAAACAAGAGAGGGGGGTGACCCCCCCACCCCCTGCAAATCTCTCCCAGAATATGTGTTAGAATTAGTTAAAATGTAGTTGATTAGAAATGTATAGGAGTAAGATGTTATCTCTGTAAAAATATTTGTGATCGCTGTACGCGATGGTTCATGGAGAGTGAGCGCTGCTCTCTAGAGTGGAGCTTTGGCTTATTTTTCCGTTCGATGTCGAACGTGTTTCTACCAACTCTTTTTTATGTTTTAATGTGCTCCGTCATCTTTAGCCTTGGACAATTTTCGCCTTTGTAAGTGGACAGGTTCATGTGCTACACACACACACACTGAATTTTAGTTCGTTATGTAAAGTGTTAGTGCTGTGTGAGAGCATGAGCTAACATGGATGCTATTTAAGCTAGCGGTGTGAATGCATTACATGTCTAGGGAATGTGTTAGCAACTTAAGTTGTATGTGTTCTGTATGTACCTGAGGTTGTATATGTTCTATTTGTTGCAGTTACAAAAAGAAAAAGAAAACGTAAAATAAAAGAAAAAAGAGAACCTTCAGTGCAATATAAGTACGCCTTGTTTTGGGCTCCCTTTTAAAAAAGTTTGCTCGCTGGCGATCTAGCTTCATCGTTACGTGATGATTTTAAAGTAAATCTTAATAAATTTGTAATCAATAATGAAACAATGCTAATGCTAACTGTAATTGTGTGTTTATGTGCTTTGTAACTGTAGAAATTGTAACACTTAAATAGTGGGAATAGACCCCCGGAAGAATAGTCTTGACTTTGGTGGATAATGGGCATCCTTAAAGAAGTAAAGAAAGAATATGTGATGTTAACATTTATATTGGTCACTTCCACAATTTCACAGATGTCTTTATATTTTGCTGACCTTTTTTCCAATAGAGTAAATGTTGCTTTGGAATGAAACAAACGGGAAAGAAAAACGTCTGATCTTTATAGAATACGACCATAAACAAAAAAGCAATTTTGGACCTCTATCTGTATATCTCTGCCTTAATCCTTCATTTACTTAATTCAAGATTTTTTTCTTAATTCAAGCAAAACAAACAAAAAATACCAGTGGAACACTTGAAAAGGATCTTGGGAAGATTTCTTGAAGTAAGATCTAATCATATCATATCACACTTCAAAGTAACTATTTGGGTAATTATATCTTATTTTCAATGTAATGAGAAATTTTGACAAGAAATGAGAAAACTACTCTTCGTAAGATTTAGTTTTTTTTCCCTCCAGTATATTAACCTGAGAGAGGGATTTGTGTGGTGATAATGGTGGTAGATGTATATATAGTTTGATATAGAGTCTGTTCAAGCTGCAGCAGAGTGGCAGCTATGGCAGGCCATGCATGGTTGCTTTAATCAGTGAACTTGGGAGAGCAGTTAATTGCTTTGGAAGAACATAGATAGGTCTCATTCAATTAGCTTGCACCTGTCTTTCATAGAGCACACACATGTTACTGAAGCTACGGTGATAGACTGTGATGGGAGCGCGGGTTGTGGTAAATCTGGTGTTTACCAAGCCCAGATGTCTGTTAGTGGTTATGAGTTCATTACCTCAGAGAATGAATGGACCTGAGTGACTAATATGAAGAAAAAAAGAAAAGGAAAAGGACCTCAGCTACTGTCAACCTTAATGCACAAACTGTGGCAAACCGATTAATAACTGAGCCAATGTTAATGTCATTTAATGATTTATTCAATCCTATCTCCTAAAGGAATTAACCTGGATGTATCTCTTAAATGACCCCCCAAAAATGAAGAAAAATTACAGCGAAGAAAAGGCCTGTCTAGGAATGTAAGTATATTTTCACTCAGTTACTACCTGTATAAGTACAACATTTAAGTAAATATATTCCACATGGCTGCTTCTCCAAATGTGCTGATTTTGGATGTTTGTGAAAAAATATATATGTGTTTTCCATGTGTTGACAAATTTCTAAATTAGCTCTTGGAAAATGCATAGTAACAAAACAAAAAGCAGGGCTGGTTTTCTGACAGCAGTGATCTAATTGTACTACTTAATTATATAAAAGTATTAAAATGACCAGAAACATACAAGCCACACATGAATACAACAACATACTTTTCATACTTTGAGCAAACACAGAAGTACGGTTTTGAATGCAGACCATGTAAGGGAGCATTTTCACTATGTGGTGTTAGTTTTTATACAAAGTAACTGATCCTAATACAAAATGTTTTTTCAGCACATTGTCAAAGCATTGTATTTTCCATTCTTACATCACCACCCCTGCAGCCATTCACTTGTCTAACATGGTGCTTCAAATTGTGGATGCTGAACGCCCCCCATATGACATGCATCCCATATTAATGCTATAAATCAAAGGGCACATCTCAACAACAAGGTTCTGTAGACAGCCAAAAAGGCCCACAGAGGATTTGTTCAATGACTTTAAAAGTTCATGAGATGCAAGTTGCTACAAATCCTTTTCTCACCACGCTGTGTTCATACAAGGAGACCCAAAAGCATCTGCACCTTTGCAACAATGCAGTACTTCCATCATTTCAGGTCCATATGTCTGGAAAAAACTCTACAGCCGGCAGCAGGTGTCAACTTCCTGACAAGTCATTCTACAGCAGAAGATTGAATGATCTGTTGGCACTCTTTCTCCCCTTCCTTATTTTTAGTAAATACTCTGAAGCACTTACAGCACTATACCTGTCAGAAAAAAGTTGCTTACCACACCCTTCACATAACTTACTTACTCAGGTCTCTGCATACCTGACTCACTGCATCTCTGAGCCTCACAAAGCACCCAATATCTACTACAAGCCTTTGAGTAGACAGTTTTAATTGTCTGCCTGACAGCATGTCTTTGTAGGAAGCTTTAAGAAGAATAGTCTCTGGACAAGTGAAGACACAATAACTTCCAGTAATTCACTCACTTAAAATCTTCAATCCTCTTTTTAAAAGAGATATTTACTCAGATGCTGCAGTGCACCACTGATTCAACATGAAACAGCCAAGCAAAACACTTTAAACACCCACTCAAAGGGACTATGTTGCACATGCACACCTGTCTCTCGATTGGTGAGAGTATGTCGCCTAGGATCTAGACTGTCCCCAGTGGCCGCAAACTGCATTTGCTACGGGGGCAGTCTAGAAAGTCTAGGCGAATTTGTGGGCGGGATAACCGCTGTCAAGTTTTCTCTTTACACAACGCCACGCTATTGGATGGGTAACCAGTCAGAGCCAACCAATCAGAGCGATGAACATGGATTTCGTAGACAGCGTCACTGGAAGAACACACCAGAATGTAGTCTCAAAATGAGTGCAGCAGCTTAGCTAGCTTGTCGGCGTTTGGCTACCAGGCTAGTAGTAGGATTGTAGCACAGAGTTAAGTAGCCGTTTTCTGCTCCTCTCGCAGGGAAAACTGTCATTTTAAATCACCTAACGTTGCTGCCAAAGCCAGCTCGAATGGTTGTTCCTGGTGATGAGCCATGTTGTCTAGCAGCTAGCAACTGGTGTTACGGCGATGTGTGCTAGCTAGCAGCTACGCCTTCTTCTTCTCTTTGGTGTGCTAGCTGCTACGTCTCTGCGACTACAACATTACGTGTCGTATTTGTGTCGTCATGAGGCAGGGCGGGCTCCAATCCCGCCCCTCGCGATTTGATTGGTCCGACCCAGTTGGGATTTTCAGATCCTAGGCTGTCTAGTCTGTCTCCCCGTAGCAAATACCATTTGCGGCCACTGGGGACAGACTAGATCCTAGGCTAGAGAGTATGAGTACAGTATGTTTGCTGTTAAATGTGACAAGAAATGTCTAAGGGAGACAGCAGAGAGAACTGTAAACAGAGTTGTGACAAAGTGTCAGATACACCTACAGAGGAAAAGCGCCTTGCTGTTCTGGAGATTTGGGGGAATCTTCAGTGTTTGTTTACTCCTTGGGAGTTGGAATCTACGCCTGTGTCATGTTGTCTCACTTTATCAGCACTTCAAGTGCAGCAATAGCAGAAAATCAGATTTTAGAGCGGTGTGTTTGGTTTGAGAATGATGTACTGTGAGATTTTCGCAAACAAATTAAACAAGCATAACCAATCTGAAAACATGAAAGTCTGCAAGTGTTTTGTAAAAAAAACAAAATAAAAATGGTTCTATCACAAGCCGTTAAAATGAAAATTATGTTTTACTGAACAGATAACACATTTTGTCTCCTCTCACAAATTGTCTGGAGGAAAGTCTGAGTTAACTTCACTTTTTAAATGTTTTCTTTTCTCCTGAGGCACAAATCTGTAATTGCATGTTTCATTCATCTGACCTCCATCCTTTGTGTGTGTGTGCGTGTGTGTCTCAGACAGCAGCTGAAATAGTAATGAAAAATATCAATTTCAATTCAGCCTTTAATGTTTTAGTACAATCTATCCAATACAGTGGTTGTGCCTAAACGGCTCAAATTAAGAGTGCAAACTTCCCAAGGTCTCAAATAGAAGCTTCAAAGGCTTGGGTCAATTTCTCTCAAATTCAACTCAAAGGTTTAGAGGGCTGTGCCTGTGGATATGAAAGAGAGGAGATAGGATCACACTGTATTGATCTTCATCTGCTCCTGGCATAATTTCAAAGTTGGTGAGTGTGTGAGTTCAGGTTTGATAAAATATGCACGTTTTTGGTGTGATGTACTAAGAAGTGGAGAGATAAATAAAACTAATGGGCAAACCATGATGATGATGTAAGGGTGAATAGTAATAGGACTGTGCATTACACTGATTTAAATGCTTAACTTGTTAAACATATATTTACACAAAGTGTCAGTAGGTGTCCACTTAAAGTGCACTTAAATTATAAGTCAATGCATTTTCCCTTGTAAAGAAAGAAAGATTGTACAAGATGTGATTTTGTTCATACTAACACCACTATAATACTAATCACTTATTCAAACCATAGTCAAGGAATTTCATGAAAGTTTGTGGGAACTAACAGTTTTGATGAAGGAATGCTTAGACTGAAAAGCAATGTTTGTCTGAGGGGCTTTTTGGATGTGTTCAACAAACAACATAGAACTCCCAACTCAATCAAGTCTCCTTGATCTTTTAAGATGTGACAGTAAAGACATGTTGAACTTTTGTAAAAGAATCATTTGAAGCTAATTTTCCAAAGCTATTGCCTAGCCCAAGAAAATTACCCTTTAAATGTTTTTTTTAGAAACAGAATTTCATCATGCATAAAAGAATAATGTAGTTTGAAGAAAATATCAGTAACTTAATAAGATGCAACTGAGATTTAACCAATAAACTACAGCAAGTGATACCAGGCAGAACAAACCTTGCCCCTCGAACATATTGTATTTTATTTTTTTTGCATTGATCCTGCTGTCATCAGGTATGTGGTAAAGTCAGAATATCTACTATATATGTGAAGTTTAAAGTAAATTAAAATAAAATGGATGCTTTCATAGACATTTGAAATTTCTCCCATTATAAGTAAATGGCTGACAAAAAAAGATAAAAAAAAAAAACAGGAATTTTTACCTATTTTTCCCCAAAATTCAATTTCAACATTGGTTCCCGGACCATAGTCTGTTTTTCTGTTTTGTCTGTCATTTCCTGTTTTATTTTCTCAGTCTTTCTCCTGTGTCATGTCTGTTGTCTTGACTTCCTGTTCTCTAATTTCTTGTCGGTGTGATGACCATACCCAACCCTAATGTCTTACACCTGTGTCTCACTGCCTCCCTCTCCCAGTGTGAATATACTGTACCCTGTGCTTCCCGTTAGTGACCGTTCATAATCTTCAGCGAGTTACTTACTGGCGTTTAATTCCTGTCCGTCAGTTGTAGATCCAGCCTGTCTAGTTCATCTGCTTCCACATTTTTTGACCCACATCTGATACAGTACACTGAGTTTTGTCTGTCCCTCATGCTTCTCTCCTTTCTCATGTATGACCTTTCTCTTTTATGAAAAAGCAGAGGATTTTGACTTTCAATTTGACTGTCTTTTCTCAGTCGGTACTGTGACGGCTGAGAGTGGTTTGAATCAGTCCGCCTGTTTCCCTGTTCAGTGTCTGGACCATGAGTGTGACCAGTGACTCTTTTTTTTTCTGTGGATTTTTGTCAAGGAGATTTTTCTCCTACAAACATTTACATGTTTACCCATTATAAATAAATGGGAGGAAAAAAAGTAACTTTGTCTTTTCCCAAAATATAATCAGATCTAATCTGCGTCACTGGCAGTTTTTGAACCCAGTTTGGTATAAATTAAACCAATAGTTTTGCTGCTAGAGTGTACAGTAAACAAACAAACCTGACAAAAACAAACCCTGCCCCTCAGGGGGTGGGGTAACAATGGTTCTCATTTTATCCATTTATTGGTGGATTTGAGACCATTAATTATATCTTTAATAACTGGATTTTCATTCTTTTGTAATGAGCACACATTCTCCATTTTCCATGTTTAAAACCAATTATAGTCTGTGGTTACGTTTTTATTATAGGCAAAATGTGCTGACCTCATTTGCAGACTGTATGGTTATATTGAAGAAACTTTGACTTTGTTTTGCAGTAAAAAAAAAAAAAAAGTGAAGTCTAACAAGTGGTGAATGTAAAAACACTTGACACATAATGTTTCCATTCGTACACACAGTTCCTTCATGACACCCGGTGGTACTGCAAAACTTGTACAGTAGCTCTGTTTTTGTGGAAAATTGGACACCTGAGACAATGCCTCCCTCTTTTGCTTTTTTCGCATAGCTTGAAATATAAAGTTAGAATGTCCACTTTTTTGTGTGCGTTTGATGCAGACTTTTATCTGTATATTGTTGTTTTCTCTCAATTCCCTGTGTTGATCACACATCATTTTCACAGCTCTTAATGAACACTAAGGTTGCTGTATGTGTGTGTATGTGTGCTCTCACCTCCACAGACCTCTCCACTGATGTCCTCACACTGACGGTCATCACACTCACAGTTTTTGCCATGAACGCGACTGTCCCCAGGTGGGTGGCAAGTACACTGTCCACATTGGCACTGACCTAAAAAGACAGACAAGACAGACGGACTCCATCAGATCCGGGTACTGTTTGTGTTTTAACCCATAATGACCCTGTGATATTTTTGTGTCAGTTCCCAAATGATTTTTTTTTTAAATTTACTGATTATCTAGATGTTCATAAAAGCTCAAAATAAAGTTAAAGGTTATATCAAACAGAGAAAATAGAAGAAAAAGTGTAACTGAGCATAAAATAAGCGTTGCCTGCCACTGTCATTTAATAAACTATAGATTTTACTAGTGAATCAATGTTATAGAAGTTGACTATGGAGCGTCTGAACATCCTGATGACCACGAAAAGACGACAAACTCTATTTTACCTGTATCGATATAGAATTAGTGGAACAATGGTTATTTCACTTTTTATATCATTAACTGATTGTGGTTGTCAGTGAATGTTTGGGTCTTTATAGGTTAAGGTAGTAGAGTTTTGCTTTTCCTGAAGCATGTCATATGTTTTTACATTCAAGCTGTTTTTCAGAAGAATCATTACCATACCTGCATGCGTTGACTGAAATCTAACCGGCCTGACAACATTTCCTCCAGTCACACAGAGAAATCTCATATGTAAATCAGTCACTTTAATAAACTTTCACACAGGCTACATTGCTACACATGCACACTCCTCAAGATGTTGCTATCCCACTTCAATCACTGAACTGCCACTGAAGAAGGCCACAGGGGAGAACATTGAGTGAGTATGCATGTGGATGGTGAGGCTCATTAGAAAATACATCTATTCTGATCTATTAGAGGTGTGCTGCATATCTGCACATTGATCAAACAGGCTGCTACGAATATGCAAATATACAAATTACATGAACATGTGTTGAATTTTGTGATTTAATTTATTTACAATTTGTATAGCTATAATGAAACACTATGGAGTGAAATGTTCAACTTTACAACACTTAAGGCTTCTCCTTTAACCTATAAAGAACCAAACAACCACTGACAACCAAAATAATCTACCACTGTAAATCGTTCAATAACTTCCGACCGATTAATCCTGTCAATTCATGTAAAGAAATGGTGTAAAGTGCAGTTTATCTCTGCACTAACATCAGATATGACATTCTGGACATTTGGACATTTGGACATTCTGAGGCTCTGTATTGAACATGGAAACACTCATCTTCTACAACATTGATACACCAATAAAACCCATAGAGTTGGGTCAATAACAGCAGATGGAGACACGTGGTTTATATTTAGTTAATGATACATTTTGTTTAAAAAAGTCACATTGTCCTTATTTTCCTCCGTTTCTGATATGATGCCAATTAACTTTAATTTGAAATTTTATGAACATCTATATGATCAGTAAACTAAACTTCAGAAAATACTTGATTTTTAGAATTTTTTTTATTAGCTCATCCAGGGATGAGCTATTGCCGTCGCGCTGTCTGTCCGGCGTCATTGTCCACAGTTCACTAAAATCGCTTCTCCTCCCACATTTCTTAACGGATTTCAATTCTAATGGATTCATTAGATAGATCTAAGAACAGGGCACAACACGTATCACTTTGTCAAAATTTGCAACTTTGTTTATTTTTCCAGTTGCTTACTAAAATCACTACTCTTCCCTCATTTCTCAACAGATTGCGTTTTTCTGATTGATTCACTGAGTTCAATTTCAATCCCGATCAAAGAAAGTAATTGCCTCAACATTAGTTTGAACCAACATCCGCCTGCGTAGCATTTAACAGCTTTAACCACAGTAATATGTTATTACCCAGTTACCTACTTTTGTTCAGTCAGATGTTACCCCAGAAGAGCTTTGGGGGCTTCCTACACCGTCCACACTGTTTCTTAGCATTTGTTGATAAAGTCACACAGTGGGATTGATTTTCTGATCTATTTAATGACTCTCTTTTGTTGATAGCAAGACATCACAGATGAGCACAGGGACATATTTTTATTGATTATTAGTACAATATTAAAATAAATGGTGATAAATCACATAAGAAAGTTTAAATATAGAGAAAAATATTTAGGAACTATAGCAGTGGTCTTGATGGGTTATATAAATTTTAAGGATATGTAGGTTGTGAAGGCTGGCACACACAATTAAACATTAAATGTCTCTTTTTTTTCTGATCCTGCAGACAAAAGATACTTAGAAGAGCTATACATACTGTAGGTAAGCTGCCTACCATGAAAAATGATTTCACAAAGGGAATTTCCCAGCTCAGTGAAGACAGATGGTTAAAACACAACACTCTTTAATACCACCGTCCTTCTCCTTTTCAGGGCTTTATTGAGCTGGGTATGTGTTTTTTCTTCAATCATTATTCACTTTGAGTGTTTTTCTTGTCTATATGCCTGCGGGGTATGTTTCACGTTTAGTACCAGTAAATGACACCTAAATAAATATACAGTATCTACAATGTGGAGGTACTGCTCATTTGAGGACTCATTGGATGGAATTAGGGTCAATAAATGGTGCAAAACAAGACAGTCATTCACCTGACAGCTTCATTAAATACGCTGTCCGTGTCAGCTCAAAGTCACTTTTTATGACCACACACACTCACACACATTCGCACAATCTAGCAAATTCACTTCCTGATTCACATGTACCTTAACACCATCTGCTCTGGGGAATGAGTTACCTAGACAACCAAGTGAAATGATAACATCCTTGTCTTATCAATTATCCTTGTAGTCATAAAATAGTCACACTTGTATGTGTTTGTGTGTGTGTTGATTTTCATCTGACATCCTATCTAAGGTAAACAATAGCTTAGTTTGGTGTAGAACAGGCATGACATGGTGATGAAAGGAAAGTATAATTAAACATCCAATGGTGGCAGAGGTTTAAAGATGAAATCAAACTTTTATTTATTCTGAAAGTGGAATCTTACTAACAGACAAATACACCAATAAATAGGTGTGATCAAAAGCAAAAATACCCTCATTCATGACCAACAAACTAAGATAAAACAACTGTGTGTTCACAGATTTACTGTTCTAATGCTGCTGAAGTACAACAAGTTAGCGAACCTACAAATGGTGGAAGCAAAAAGCACACTATCAATCAAACTTTATTAATTTAATTATATATATATATATATTAAAAAATTATTATTTACGCTAGTTTCACAAGCCGTGACAAAACCATGGTTGTGTTTAGTTTGTTCACAAAATCGCCGTAGGGTCATTGTTACAGTAAAAGACACATTTAGCTCCAGTTTTATCAGTGACACGACTCAACTGGATTCCATAGTCCCACAGGTTTGTCTTTCCATCACATCAACCATGGCCTCCTCACTATATAATGAAACTGTTTTAGTGCTTTTCCATGTTCAGAGATTTTACCTGCTCTTATTTACACAGGTCACTTACATAAACAGTGGTTGCTTTGAACTGGCTACATAATGTACAATTGACCAGTGTTTAATGGTGGAGGTAATAATGCAGTCTAATGATGTTCCTCTGTGCTGTGCCTCATGCTGTGGCCTCCTGTGCTCATTCATCCTGCATGAATGAAAACACATCATTAGCATCCAAAGAGCAGCACCTACTGTGGCAGCCAATCTTATCAATATAAGGATGTAACACATATAACAAAGTGTAAACTAGTGTACAAAGAGGCTGCTGTAATTGTTACTGCACTTGTATTTAAGATGAACACTTTAGCTTGTTAAACGGTTATGTAGTGACCATTTGCTTGTGGGCAGTGCATGGTGTGTTTGGATATCAGTGGGCTGAAATTACATTTCCAACAGAGCATAGCTGCAGACTAACTCTTTAATTTTTCTATTGTTCTCAGCCTTTTGATCTAATAACACAACCAGGGGAGAGCGTGGATAGAGAGAACAGTCCTCAATTCTGCAGTGCTCTCTACAGCTGTGTATTGTTTCATATGTGCTAATCTATGGCCACTTGTCAGTGATCCAATCAAATGTGATTTAATCAAATCCATCTGGAACCCCACCCACACGTTCTCTTCACAAATATGTCGCATCTTGGAAGCCAAAGATGGTTTTAAATGCCAGTTCACTGGGATTTTATGAGGGATTAAAAAAAAAAAAAACAGGATATCTCAGCTGCTCTGCTATTTTATGGAAAAGTGCAAAAACGAAATAATTGGGATAGTTTATGAATATTACAACTGGGGTATAGTAGAAAAGGAATGTGCTAATAGTTGCAGTATTAACAATGACATACTACTACAAGCCAACTTTCATAAAACTAAGAAAGGAATCCTACGAATCAGCAGAAAGATTTCAAAAGCAGGTGTTTCCTTGAGGAAATACCACAGTATAAAGAATGTGCTATCCACAAGCTTCTTGTCTTCACCTCTCAGGGAAAAAAAGCACTGAAGCTGCTGTTTCAAATTTCAAGGCTTTTCCGCTCAAGCTGCCATCTGTACCAGCCGCATTCATCCATGGCTAAGTGATTTTCTACGACTGTCTCCTTCACTTTTTCTTTCCCTCGCTCTTTCTCACTCTCTCATCCTACTTCCTGTCTCCCTTCATTGTCCTTCTAAAGGAATCTCTCTCTGTATCCCTTTCTTTTCATTTACATGTTTTGCCATCCATCAAATACTCCCAATGAACTGTTACTACAACCACTGCTGTTGCCATCCAACACTAACTGAAAGTGGAATTCCAACAAAAAGACATTTCATCACCTGCTATCATAAACATACATTCATGCAGAAAGGTCCTCTTTCTTAACACAGGCTGACTGAGTTTATTCAGACATTAAAAAAACAACTGAAGACATAACCAAAACAGAATTAAATACACAAACACACGTGGGCATCTTCAGTTTGGTAAATACATTTATAAATGGAGCCATGTTTCCTAGTTTTACTTTTTTTTTTGTAACATTACTCATTTGAGTAAGCTCATAATCATTTGTGTACAACAGCATGAAGACAGTTATGTGTGTCAGCTCTTGTAAATGTACACATGTAACTGTCACTGGAGGAACTGGGGTTCCTGGAAAATGAATGCAATTTTTAAAGCAGAACAATTTATGGATCCTATTAATTGTTCTATTGCACAGGGTAATTTAAAGTTTCATTTTGCAGCAGCAATTGGAGATAATTTAAAGGTACTGCTGGAGGAATTAAAGCTAATTAACTCTCCCTGCACAAGTTAATCTTTGCTATTTCATTATGCGAGGGGGAGCACCATGCCTGTTCAACCCTGTTGTTGTGGAATTGGTTTGAGGCCATCAGAGCCAAAGACTATTATGGAACAGACACAGTATGTAATGAATAGTTCATGTATTCAAAGGACACAAATATGGTTCTATTCTCAGAGTGCATTTGGTCAAAGCTGAGGCCTCATATAATGGTTATATTAGCTTTATTTGCAATATTACTGGTGCAGTTGAAGTGCTGGTTTGTGGTGATTAGGTTGGTATTGACAAAACTGATAACACAGCCGTCTCCATGGTAACAGGCCTGCCCTATGTGTTTCCAGGTGTCACATCCAGTCAGTAGCTTCCCATGGTTTATAGTGAAGACGTATAATAAACTACAGTAGAAAACACCTACATATTATTTTTATTTGGACTACAGCCATGTTTAAAAGGCCTTGAATTCCCAAGTGCCTTCCCCTGCAGTCAAATGAAACAAAAAAATCAATTCTTAACATTAACCCCTGATAAATCCGTGGAGCCCCGAGTCCAAACAAGTCATTTTTTCCTCATAGTAGCACACACTGTCAACATTATTAAGGTGAATCACGCTGACTACTGTTGGCTGTGTCTGCACACTTGTTTCATGCCCACAGAGATGCGGGGTTTTTCTGCAACATTTATATCAAAATGTACAAAGTATAGGAAAACTGAACAATGGCCAATACTGCGCAGTAAAGCTGATTGATTAAGGCTGCTGCATCAGTGTAAAATATTGGTACAAGAGGTACCTCAGAAGACTTCTAGGCTGCAGAGATACAAGATAATTTATCTTATTAACAATGGGCTAGAGACAGTGCACTTTGTCAGTCAAAGGATAACTGTAGTCTGGTTACTGTGACAGTTTTGGATTATATAGAAGCACAATACTACAGTGTTTCAGCTCTATTCAATGTTGTCTGTACACTTAGCTTAAGCTTTTTCTGAACTTGTATCTTCACTTATATATGGAAATAGAATCCTTTCTACATACAGTATGATTTAGTAAGACCCCCCTTTTTTTTCTCCTATCCACACCATTAAAAATCTACTTATCAATACTTCTTCATGCATATTTCTTGTCTTTGCTCAGAAAATGATTCAGCAAAAGCTCCTTTTAACCCATTAAGACCCAGAGTTATTTGAATGTATATTTCTATGTATTTAACTTTTTTCAACTGATTTGTCACCATTTATTATAATATTATACTCGATATTTTACATTTATTCAATAACAATCAGGTATTTTCCCATATTTAATTGTCTGATCCTGTAGATGTTCATAAAAGCTCAGATTAAAGTTAAGTGTTATAATATCAAAAACAGAATTTTAAAAAATATAACTTTTTCAAAATTATATTGGTAGATGATATTGGTCACCAATGGCAGTGACTTTGAAGACAGTTTCCAAATGAATATTTCTCTCTATTTAACATTTCTCAAGTGATTACAATATTATCCTCTGCATTTTTGCTTTTTTTGTGAAAATCATGCAGTTTCCTATATTTCATTTATCACATACATGTTTGTAAAAGCTCAGATTATAGTTGACCACCTAAAACTGGAGAAAAAAATATGCCTTTTTTTTTTTTTTTTTTTTTTTGCAAATGTTATCATTAACTGAACATATACCAAGTGTGTCCATCCAGTGTCATTACTCAAACTTTGTAGGCTTTACTGCTGAATCAATGTTGCAGAATAGAATTTTCCACATTCATTATGAATTCTATGAATGCTCAAATGAGTCTTATCTCATGACCATGAAAAGATGACAAACTGTATTTTACAGAAATTATTTACATGTATTGATTGGATTAGTTGATCAACAGGTATTAAACAGTTCACATCAGTAAATGGGTTTGTTCAACAGTGGTGGACGTTTGGGTCTCTATGGGTTAAAATATGTTTAATCCATCACATTGTACATATAGACAGGGTTATTTGACTCTCTGTAGTGATTAATCAAAGCTTTACAAAAGGTATGAAGTTACCCTTGTTAGCCAACAGCCTGCCTTTATGTGTTATTGGAATATAAATAAATGTTGGGATTGTACAATTAAAAGTCTGGCTAATTTCTACCTCGTCTACTACAAAGGTTGGGCTATTTCTTTCTGAATGAATAAAAATAATGTACCAATTATTCCCTACGTTCTATTTGTTTCACAGTTTTCAAAGGCACAAACATTTGGTCGATCTCTGTTTGTAGACTGCTATAGTAATATGTAAATTCTTCATTAAGACACAATAGACAAATATTGTGCAAGGACAAAGCAGCACAACACAGAGACATTGTTTTTCCCCCTGCATTGGATATCTTCCTCCTAAAATATATTGAATTCTAAGTGCATCTGGTGTATTCTCCCACTTTTACCTTGCTATCATTAATCATCAAGCTCAAGGGTGCATGACCGGGACAACAATGGAGGCACAACCTTTTGTTTTGTTACCATGGGTTTTCAATGTTGCTTCAGTGAGAATCTGATATTAGTGTTAGGCTTAACATTTAGAGGCCACTGTCCAGAAGAGCCACTAATGAAGCATACAGTGCACTATAATAAATCTAGACACATCGACCCACCACTATTTCTACTGAGGGAGCTCTTCCAAGACATGGCTGATGCTGTTGCTCACTATAGCAACTTAATCCGAGTCTTTCTCTCTCTCACAATCATGAACGTAATACACTATATGTAGAGCCATCATTAAACACAAGAATATGTGATTATGCTTCCATTATTTGCATAACACAATATAAGTCACTGTTGTTAAGATCAGTGTTTTGTTAAAGGTGCTATAATTTCATTTCTGTCTTTTACGTCGTCTTCAAAAGGTGGATTACGAGATGTAAAAACTGCAAATGGCCCATTTTACAATATGAGGTGAGAACACGGTACAGAGTCTGCTGCAGTAACCATAGCAACAGGAGAGGAAGACCAGGTACCTCGTCCGAAGCAGGGCAAATTGGATGTTCCTCGACACTTCTTCACACTGCTCTCCAGAGACAGTGAGCAGGATAGAGGATGCTCACATTTCTTTCCTGCCCATCCCTCCCTGCAGTCACACCTGCCACAATTACACTGACCATGACCTGATGAGAGGGAGGGGGGGGGGGGGTGAAAGAAAGTGAAAGTTGAAGTTGAAAGGAAGTGCACAAAGATGGGGCAGCAATTCGGTGTAATCAACAGTGATTACTCTGAAAAAGAACAAGATAAGTTGTCGGGAAAGATGAGGCTAAATGAATTTGTATTGGTATAGACAACAAGGAAGTAGATATTGCTCAGCTGTATATGCTGGATAGCATATATATATATATATATATATATATATATATATATATATATATATATATATATATATATATATATATATATATATATATATATATATATATATGGGAAATCCTTCATCAACTTATTTGTTGGTCATTACTTAATTACTCAAAACTAATAATCAATAACATGCATGATGAAGTATCTAGTGATCATTTTAACATATTAAAACCAGCCTTAGGTTTAGTTTAGGTCATTAGATTCTATTTATTTGGACATTACATGCAATAAAACAGAACAATAGCAAAAAAAAAGCACACTTTGCATGAGATGATGGCAGCAAAAAATAGCAAATTCAAGTCCCTCCCCGTAAAAGAATAAGAACTTGCAGCAACTAATCCAATTAACAGACATTAAAATAACACAAGAAGGAAAAATATGACTAATACTACAACTTAGATAGAGTAACTTACATACACAGAGTAAATAAAGTGGATATACAAATTGTGTGAGACATTAGAAATGTTTCAGTAAAGAGTACCTTTCAGAAGTTGTAGGTGTGGATTAATGTGTAAATGTGTCAAACACATCAGTCGGCTGACCTGAGCAGAAGTCATCTGTGTATCTGTCATAGGTTGCATGGCAGTTCCTCTCATCGCATTCACAGGTTTCTCCATGAATATCTCCCCAGTCGCCAGAGGGATCTACATCGTAGCAGTTGCACTCCCCACACACACAAGTTCCTTACATTAATAGAAACACACCCACACAGATATTACAGCAATTCACATTTCCATTAATTGTTGTGTTTGTAATTGCAGTCCAAATACATCAGCACTGTAAAATAGCTGGAACAATAATGTTTTGTTGTTGTTGTTGTTTTTAGTTTTGCAATTGTTTTCTATTAACAGAAGCCAACAGGAAAGGCATCCTCCCTTCGCTTTCAATTTTTTTCATCCTTTATCTGTCTATCCGTCTCTGTCTCTTTTTCTCATTTGTTTTACATCTTAGACAAGGCATCAGTTGAGCAGCAGCCAGTGGAAATCCCATTTTCTCTTATCAGCAGTGACAGAGCACAGGGAACCCCAGGGGAGTCAGGCCAGCTGGCAAGCGCCTGGACTGTGGCTGGCGTGTGTCTGGCCCCTGGCCCTGGTTTAGACTCCCTCACCACCCTCTAACCCTGAAGCTGTGGACTTATAGAATCATGCACTTTAATGTCTGCAACAAATGTCACAGCTTCACCTGTACTAGTTACTGTTCCAAATATTCTATAAACATTTAATAAGAGCCACAGGGTATTAGAAATCGCAGTGTTAATGCTTGGAATTTTCAAAGGTTAAAATCTAGTGTTTTGGACTAAATTCCCCTCTGCAACTATTTGTGTTATTTAAGGCACTTGCTCTCCTTACACACAGAGGATTACTGTGTACCCATTGCAGCCATATTATCTTTGTGAAATTGTTTTGATCAAGAAATCATACACAAAGATAAGTATTTGGCCCAAAAGCGTTATGCATCATTTTGACAGTTTGCAGAAATGAAACATAGATAAACTCAGTCAAATCACTTATTCTTACACTTGTTCTTTTCAAAGTGAAAGCAGAAGGTTACAACTGAGCAAATGTGAAGTTAAAAAAAAAAAAAAGTTTCACCATTTAATCAGAAATTGCATTCATTGCAAATGTATGCAAAATACAACATTATTATGTGAAATGATGATTGAATATGCAGTATTTATAATACTTAATGAAAAAAGATTCAACATGAAATCATTTGCATTATCCACATGTTATATTTTCCCAAGTGCATCATTTGCCTGAATAATAATAATTTATTCGTCAGAGCCACTAATTGGGGCATGATTAGACTATGTTTGCCTTTAATATAAACTAAGTAAAGGCAAATTCAAACAACTTACTGTATGTACATTTTTAAATATACATGTTATTTTTTTAGAGTGATTTATGCAATAATGTTATTAGATTGTATGCCACTATATTTATTTTGGAACACTTTTGTTTTATGCTCATGTGTCAAAGTGGGATTGACAGAAGGATCAATAGAAGGTTAAATTAAAGGGCTGTCAAACTGTTAAAGCAAGGAGGAAAAAATACTAAACACTATTACACTATTTCATTTCGTTGCAGTCGTATTTCCCTTGTTCTTTCTCTGCTAACTCTTCAAGACTGCCAAGCTTTCGTTGCTTTCTGATGCACTTCCCCTTTTGTTTTAGGGACAGTGAGCCACAGTTAATAGTGTGGATGACTGCCCATGCTGCGTCAGCCATGCACTCAACTGTAAATCGTAGCTCTGTGACGGGGCTCTATCCATGTAGCCTACCTCTTAGCCCTACCACTTAGAAAACCCTCAGCTAGTCTGCTGTAATTAATTTTAGAGAGCTTTACTGAAATCCCACAGGATCACTTGAGTTACGTGAGTGAAGCTTTTTCTTTGACTGTGTGTCCGCCACGCTTTGATAACTTTCAGTGAAATTTACATGAGTTAAAGTCTCTGCAATCTCCTTTTCTCTGTGTTTCTTTTTTGCCATTGTGTCACTCCAATTTCATTTCCAAAGTGGATGCTCAAAGTGGCTTTTAGTTAGATAGGTGGGATAACCTTCATGCTGCAAAATGAAATAACCTAATTTAGCCTTTTTCACATCACATACTTCACCGTTCTTTATTCTAAATCCATTTCTACTGCCGCTCTTACTCTATTCAAAAATAGAAGATGAACCCAAACAAAGACATGGAATATACTATATTTCAACGATTATAGAAACCATTCATATTTTTGCTTTAATTTAATATTTCTAAACTAATCATACCTGTAGTTAATTTTTTTATTCCTGTTTCCAAACAAAAGAATCTCACTGAAAATGTCATACTGATAACAAACAATTAGATAAACATTTACGTAGGTGTAATATGCATAGGTGACTGATATCTTTTAACTTGTAAAGATGTTGTTGAATTATTCTCTCATTATTAATTCAGTCGTCGTATGACCATAATACACAATTTAAAAAAAGGAAAAGTGGAATCTCAGACTATCAGGTCTGTACTCTCTGTACTCTCTGGCTTTAAAGCAGGTAAACAGACCTCTGTTGCTGCAGATTTTGCCATCTGGAGATGTACATCTCCGTTTGCTTTCCCATGGGCTGATGTCACACTGGAATTCACATTTGTCTCCATGCCAACCAGCAACACAGTAGCAGTTTCCACAGTAACACTGGCCATGGCCTGGAAGCAGATCAGAATGAACATTTGTGAGATTATCCCTCTCAGTATAAGAGTATTTTATAATTGAATAATTCCAGAGGAGGATATTTTGCATGTTATACTTTCCTGTTTTACACTTATTTTGATATTTTGTTGGAAGACACAATATATCTTGTCCTTCTATATATGATGTATATGTGTTAAAACTTGCCAAACAATCTAGAGGAGAAATTGTATTTTTAAGGAAGATCTGATATACAAAGTCATTAATTTGTTTTTCAAATGAAATTAGGAATAGCTAATGAATACTGATACTAATAAGCCAGCAGTGGAAAAACCTGTGGGAGATGCAGAAATTAATATAACATTATCAAATGAAGTGGGGACAACAGGTCTAATACATTTACTTTGCTGTTAACTTCCAATTAACCTTTGTGGAAAAGCAAGACATTAAGTGAACGTTTTTTTTTTTTTTTTTTAATTACGTGAACTTATTTCAAATTGTGAAAAGGGCATCATCCTTTTGCAGTCATGCCATGTGACAGCTTTAAAATATAATTTGTGTGATTGTGTGAGGGTTTTTTTTTACTGTTAATTTATATTTAACAAGGTATTAGTTATCAAACAATTATTTTCTTTATTTTGACCTAAATGTGCATTTGAAAATGACTCAGCGTTGTGTAATATCAAACTTACAAGTAAAGGAAAAACATTAATATCCTTATATGTTGATGTTCTATGTAATAGACAAAAAAGGTGGCAGTTGTAATTTCTATATACAGTAATTATAATCAATAAAACAGTTCTTTTAACCTTGAAGAACTACAACATGCAATATTCTGTTAGTACTGTACTTTAACCGCCACTGTTATTTATTTATTTATTTTTTTAAAATAGAAATACAATTAAAATTAAGAGTCTACAGAGCTGCTACCAAGTCCTTTAAGTTAACGTTTGTAAAAATAAGACAGCAAAGAAAGTTACATGCTATTTACAGGGAACTTCAACATCTGGCACAGACAATATGATCAGAAAATTAAAGCAGAATGCCAAGATGACAGTTAATTAGCTATATGAACGAATCTGTTCTGCTTTGGGGAATGAGTGAGACGGGCTCAGGGCCATACCTCCACACACCTCTCCAGTGTCCTCATCCAGACACTCGCTGTCGTCACACTCACAGAAGCGTCCTGTTACCAGGCCCTTATTGTCCTCATTGTCACACATGCAGCTACCACACTGGCAAATGCCTAAAAAAACCCAACACATTTATGCACATTTTGAGTGTTTTTCTTGAAAACCTCATGGTTATGGTTATGAGAGTGTCTGTGTGTCATGCATTGACACCCACATACACCACTGTATGTACATGACTGGGAGGGATGCTGGTTGCTCTGCAGATGTGTGCTATTGAGCATGACATACCAAGGGATGTACAATGGTTTATATGACATGGGTGTTTGTGTTGCATAGCATACAGTTCATAGGGCATTTTACATGAGTCACTATACAGTAGAACGCAAAACATGCATGCACTATATATACTGTAAGGCTGTATTACATAGTCTGAAAGTAATTGTATTTGTTCTGTAACAGGTTACATATTAGAGTGCGTGTTTCTAGACACAAGCACAATGTCACACAAAAGCTGCAGATTATCTACAGGAATCACGGTCTAGTAGCGACGTTAAATCCAGTTGGGTATGGGTCTGCCTGTGTTTAAAACAACCTCAGCTCCAATAACACCTCTAGAGAGCATTCTCTTTATGCTTCGCTTTGTATCCAAAGAGGAAATATATACTGGGATTGTGTGCATCATAAATGCTCTGAATTGCAACATCTGAAACCCTATTAATTAATCACTAAAAAACATTAAATACTCAAACAAGTGAATATAATTAAATCCAGACTAGTTTTATGTGTTCCCATTAGTCCACTGAATTTATGAAAAACATTTCCACAGGATATTTGTATTCCTGCACCTAAGATTTTTAACATTTGATCACCAACATAGACACCTGATACTGTGATGTTTGTACATATATGTGACAGAAATGTATGAAAAAACAAATATTCATGTATGTGTGAAAAAGCAATTGTTTATCAGAACGGTACACGTGAAAGTATATTTTTAAATGTAAATTAATTTTATATTTTTTTTAATATTATTTTTTTAAAATATTATTTAGAAACACTTTATTGTGGTGTAGTTTTTTTTTTATAGTGTAGCCTTTGTGATAAGAAATTAAGTCTTCATTTTCTAAAGTTAAAAGATGATTACATATGATGTTGTTGTTTGGCAGCTCTGTATAGTGCAACTGTGTGTGGTACCAGTACCTCTGTTGGAGCACACTACCCCTTGTGGATTTTTGCAGAGCTCTTTGCTTTTTTTGCTGGGTAAGTTACACTCCTCCTGGAACTGGCAAGCATCTCCAAACCAGCCTTCATCACACTCACACGTCCCACAGTCACAGTAGCCACGGTCTGAAGGGGAAGGCAACACCACATGTTGGTTAGACTGTTCATACTTATTGCTGGGGATGGTGAGTGTTAGAAAGGATATGGTGGCTTTGTACTGGCACGTACAGATTTGTTTGCCTCTTGTCTCCTAATTTATTTCCATTGTTTTGAAAACAGATTTCCCTTGAGAGCGTGAAGTGCACCCAACAGAAAAAAGTAGGCAGTAACACACTTTTAAAATATTTTCAAGCCTTGTTTGCAGTAAAAATCTTTTTTGCTTTTTGCTGCAGTGTTTCAGGATGCTTTAGTTGCTCCCTCATCAGTTACTCAGTGACACTATTTCTTTGTTAACAGTGCTCAGAAGACTAGTACAGGATGTTTGTCTTGACTATTTCTTATCATTCTGATGCTGTGATGAGCAATATGAAAAACAGGACTCATATGATTCAAATGAAGGCTGTTGACAAGTTATTATAAATGTTGCTCCCAATGCATTTAGCAGCAAGGGGCCTTGTATGTCACACTCAATCATTCTCTTGACTCGTTCATCATGTAAATGTGGTGTCCTTTTCAAGGGCTAGTCATCAGTCATTAACAACAGGCAAGTCGCCTGTCTCTCTTCATTATCAATACTTTTCAAGGGACTCTTGGGATTCAAGTTCAAAGAAAATGAAGAACATGGATCACACAGTTTAGAAGTAGTTCAACCACTAACATTGACAATTACAAAAAAACAAAAGGAAAAGCTCCAACCTATTCTTTCAGATCATTTAACATAATCTGGTTTTAAAAAGACACATTAAACCGTTTTTTTTTTTTTTTTTCTTGCTTGCTGTCTGGACAATTTCAGTTACTATTACATACATATATATTACTATGTTAATAGCACCTGTATTTCTGTAAATAACAATTTCAATCAGTACAAGAATTAAATTGTAGATTATTGTACATAGGCTTGAAATGGGATTATGTAACAGTACCACTGTGTTCTCTGCCTGCTGTATGCATTGACTGTGTTTCTTTTAGTATTCTTAGCACTCTTAGTATTTTTGTCTCCTGATCAACATATAAATTGCTGTTCCACTTGCTTTTGTATCATAATTAGCATTCAAATTCTATTACATTAAAAACTGACATTTCTGTTGACCACCGCTACTGTATTTTGCTGCTTTGTGGTGATTATTGGATTTTTGGCATGGAAATATTCCATAATTTGAATAACATTGTTTGTATATATGCCTCATGGTGAATATCACTAAACACTAAATTTAATTAAATTGCCTCCACCTTCATCACAATATTAAAAAATCATCACCACTTATGAGCTCCTATTAGTTTCACCTTGTCACTCACTGTGACAGGTAAAATGGATCTAGTTCTGTTAAACAAGTTTGATCTGAGTGGGCAGGTGCCTGTCTGTCGACTGTTTATCTTTCTCTGAACTTTCTAAGCAGTAAATCTCTGTGGCTTGGGGGTGTCGAGATCCTTCCTACGCACTGCTCGCAAACACACAGAACTGACCAATCAGGTCTCTACCAGTGTTTAGATGCAGTGAAAAGGGACTGAAAGGGATGATTTCTGTCAGCAGCAGTGGTCGTATTAGCTGGTCTTATAGGTTTACAGTGATTAACTATAGATCAGTAGCGAATCACATAGCAAGCTAATGATCACATTTGACATTTACCTTGATGATTCTTAGCCCCTATAAACAGGGTGCGATTTATCGAAAAACCAGAAAAGGGGGTGGGGGGGTTACACAGAAAAAAACTTGCGTTGGATGTTATGACCCTCATTCCTGATTGAAAGCATATTACTCAGCGGAGGAAAATAAACTAACCAGAATTCCCTCAGTAGCAACAAGTGAAGGGGGAAGACCCCAGCATGGAATCCCCATCCCACAGGCACGTGTGGGAACTATGGCGTATGGCCGTGCTGGACTCTCCCCCCTTTGTTCGCACGTAACCACTTGCCTGGATGTTGTCGTTGTGCTAAATACTGACACCAGACAGTCAACAAGTACCTGAAGGGAAAGTTGAAACGAACTTTAAAGACAGAGTTCTAGAGGACGTGAAACTGTTGAGAGGTGAACAGGCGGGGTCCATGCAGTCCACCTGAGGGATTCAACCTCACCGGGTCTGGGTCTGTGGCTCGGTGGTGGGAGGATCCCCTCACAGGACTCCCCCCTGGTTCTGGCTTGTGTCCCACCTGGTGCATGTCTTCCATGATGGTCTGCCGTGACCAGCTATGGGTCAGCCATGAAGGCTCAGGGGGCGGAGGTGTCTCGCGGCTCCGACAGTGAGCTTTACAGTGCCCTCAGCCCGGACTTCAACACTCCCCTGGGCCGGAGACTCGTTGCACCTCCCACAGACGCGAAGCCTCGGAGGGAGCGGGGTCAGGATCCCTTTTCCTCCTCCACCATGGCCGCTTTCCCGGTCACTCGTGTTACGGGAGTGACTGGGGGTCACCCCCGAGACAGGAGTGAGGATAAAACAGGTTCACATGATGAGACACCAGACCAAAAAATGAGAAAACAATAGACTAGCAGTTCTGAAACTAATATATTCTTTGCGAGTGAATAACTTTTATAACGGTTAAAATGGAGGCACAGTTGTATAAAACTTGACATTTGAAAGCAATTATAGGCAAACTACAGTAAGAGACATTACATTTTGCAAAGAAACTTCCTGAGATTTTTTTCCTTTGCTTGTTGATGTCTCTTTTACAATGTATATTTCTCCTCTTATTATGCTATCCAGAACATGATACACATTTCAGTAATTACTTTGCCTTGCTTTCCTCTCCCTGTGGTTTGTGGAGTGTGAAACGACAGCACGTCAGCTCGGGTCCTTTGGAAAAGATCTAGGAGACACCTGTCTCAGGTAATAACTTATTGTCTGTTTGTGACGCCCTCAGAACAAAGAGTTCCTGCTTTCATCCTTATGGTTTTTAAAATTCCTCATCAAGCTATTCAGCTGTCATCATACCTTTGTAATATCTTTAAGGAAGATTTAAACTCACTGCAGCTATAATCACAATAACGTACAAATACTTGTTCAGATAGCAATATGTCTTTGGAAGCTGTAATTGGACAATCCAAAGTACCTTTGACTAGGAGACTTGGACAAACTTAGCTGGCTTTTTTTCCTCAGAGCCCTCACTGGATTCATTAGGTGACTCACCAGGCACGTTGCCCAGCAAAGCTCAGAATATCTAAGTAAGAGTGCATCAAAATATGTACCGGAAAAAAACAAAAGGAGATGAACAATTTAGCGGCTGTAATAGCATTGCATTTCCTGTCTCTTCTCCTCAGTAAATAAACAGATGTTATATATTTAACTAGTAAAGATGGTTAGCATCAGGCATTAGTGAGTGTTCTCTCATGATTAGTTTATCATTTGTCTATAGTGTGTCCATGCTGGAAGTAACAGGATGAGCTTATGTAATACTGACAGAAAGTGCATCTGGAGGTCTTTGATTTGAAACAGCATTGGCCAAACTGACTTCTTATGTGCTGACATAAAACCCCCATGGGTGGGATCTTCTCTGATTCTGGCAGGGGGCACAGAGGCTGGGGGGTGAGCCAAAAACAGAAGCTTTGAAAACTCTTAGCCTGGAGATGGATTAGGAGAGAAAGAGAGTGGCTAAAATGTGTTCGGACGGAACAAAGGATTTTTGCTCTCGTGCTCACACCTCAACTGAGTTTCAACTGAGATAGGGTTAAAAGGGCACACATGCAAGGCAAAGTATCATGAATTTAGAATCATAAAGGTAAAGACTGTAGCAGATTATAGATACGCTTGGCTTTCTGCCTCAGTCCATATTAGTAGCTGGAGGGATACAAAGATGCTGACCTGAGCTTGATTTTGTAGGGAAAAAGTCACAATAATAGGAGTGATAGTAAAATAATAAGACCAACTCAAAGATAATTGCTCATACAGTATAATATTACACAATATTGTTGCATAATTACCAACATGTTGATTAAACAATGCTTTTCACTGGGACAATGCCTAGCCTGCAGCAGCCTGGGCCACCCTCTGTGTTTCTGATAATGGAAAAAAATAACTTGCAGAGCGTACCAGTCAGCAGCATGTCTGATCCTAGCACAGAGCCCCAGAGAGAGCACAAAAGACAGTGAGCAAGTAAGAGCGAGAGAGATGTTTCACGTGGCTCATCAATGATGGAAAAGAAAAAAACAAAAAAACAGGGCTGTCTGTGAAATGGAGAATGGAAATATAGCCACGTTGAGCTGCCTCATTGAAAATATGGAATGTAATACAAAAATATAGAGGTAAAAATCCCTCAAGTAATAGAATTTGACAACAAAGTTATGTTTTAAATACATTACCAGAGGGTCTGTTTTTGTGTCTCCTATCTGTTGGGGCAAGGAAATAAGTGCAGAATGGAAAACAAACAAAAGCGGTGGTTGTCATGTGATATGAGTGCACAGCACAGTATCTTCAACATGCCAAGCAAAAGCAGCTGATTTATATGACTTTTATATTAGATTCTGCTAGAAATAATAAAAAAAAAACCCCGACAACAAATAAAAAGGAAAGGACAACCAGGCAGGAAATAAACTGAAAACACCACAATATATTCTGTCTTCTCTGTTTTGCAGGATAGAAATGCTCCCTTGGGAGGATGGTTTAACACATGCAGATACCGTTCTGCATGCCTGTATCACATGTGCTTGTTTTGAAACCATAATAACTAAAAAAAAAAAAACAGTGGATGGAGATGACCAAAAGATTCTTCACAGTTGGTGAACAGATGTTAGACCATGTCATTATTTCTTTGCTCTTCACCCTAAAAAATAGACTTAAAAAAAGGCATGTGATAAATATGATAAATTGAAAAAGTTCATAATGTCCCATTTCCTACTCTTTTACCAGGTGACTGTCAACTAAAAATTCCAATCCACACAATTATGCCTATCAATCATACACTTTTTGGCACCCCAGATTTTTTTTATTCAGTTTTACTTGTTGCTCTGGAATAGATGAAGAATTAGCTTGTGTTGGCCTTTGGTAAGAGAGCATCTCAATGCCAGAGAAAGCTAATGCTTTTGGGAAGGAAAAATACAGTTTATCCCAAAGAAGAAAAATCTATTGGATCTTATCAGTGGGCAGTTGTGAGAGTCAGAGATAAGGGAGCTGCAGGGAAAGAAATTGGCTGCCGATCTCAGACAGCAGACCATGCATGTTGCATGGGCCATTGAGCAACAGAGGAAGAGGCATATTCTTCTCAATATGTTCTAAAAGAAACAAACAAAAAAAAAAACTGCTGGTCTAATGCGTATATGTGCAAAAGATTATCTGAATATGTAACTGGTACGTAGTGCATGTATGTGGATGTCTGTATGAAAATGAGCCTGATCAATGTGTATAAGTGCATGTGTGGAGTGTGTGTCCGGGTGTGAAAATGCATCCCTCGCCTGATGCATCAAGGTTCCATTTGCAGGCTCTGTACCAGTGAATGAAACCCCATTATCAGACTGAAGCAGGGCCGTCTTTCTCCAGACTGCTCAACCATAATGAGCTCTTCACAGCAGCCAACTTGTCTACCCAAATAAATCACTCTGTGCTCTACATGCGTGCACACACACATTCACACATTTCTCTATTAGACCTGTTCTCAATGCACACATGTCTTCATTAATGTCTGATAGCTCATAGCCCAGTGACTACAGAGGACAGCACAAAAAATGAGAGTCCTATTTTATGCCCTGCAAGACAAAGGGGTCTGCAACCCTGGTCCTCAAGTGCCACTGTCCTGCATGTTTTAGATGTGTCCCTCTTCCAACACACCTCATCCAGATGATAAGCTTATGATCAAGCACTTCAGAAGCCTGATAATGACTGTCAGGTGTGCTGGAAGAGGGAAACATCTAAAACATGCAGGATAGTGGCTCTTGAGGACCGGGGTTGCAGACCTCTGGCCTAGTCTCTTCAATTTCCAGAGTAAACTTTGACCTAATAGATGTATGGACCATCTTGGTAAGCTGCATATGATGGCTTGGTTTGGCTTGTTTTTATCAAGCACATCTTCAGTGCTTCATCAATATTGCAATGTTCTATTAGAGTGTAAGTATTTCATAAACATTAAAACAAAGGTAATTTTAATGAACTTTTAGTGCTGTTGATACAATACAATTATATCAACAAATGTTGAGATTAAAATATTAGAGCAACAACAAATATTCCTGGCACAGTGCTGCACTTTTTAGCACTAGTACCTCACAGAATAAAGGTCCAAGATTTGATTCAAGCACCAGTTAGTGTGGATCTTTCCGTGTGGAGTTTATATGTTCTTCCCATGTCAGCTGAAGTTCTCTCCGGATACACTGTCTTCCAACACATCATCCAAAGGCATGCATCGTAACAGGTTAATAGGTCAATTTAAATGGCCCACAGGTGTTTGTCTATATATCAGTCCTGTTATGACCTGACGACAATTTCAGGGTGTACTTCCACCTTTACCCATGGGTAGGTGGGATAGGTTCTGGCACCTCTACAAACCTCACAAGGACTAGACAGTTCAGAAAACAGATGGCTAGAAAATACATATTTTTCTGACTTTAAAAGGGTAACTGAAACGTATATCAGGCACATTTGCTTCATGGAAATCTAACATACCTTGTGAAAAGCAAATCATGAAACATGAGTGTGGAGAGTCTGAGACCTTGTAAAATTTCACCAGTCAAAATTCAAAGCTTTGCTCCCAACAAAAGCTAACCGTGTATGAACCAAACAGCTGTGTGATTGCAGTGAGATTCTTTGAAGTGCTGCCAAGGTGATGAGAACACTCTGAGACAAAATTCTGTGCTGTTTTTATTCATCAGTACCAAAAAAAATCTAACCGAAAACCAGTGAACATCTGTGGGATACATGGTTCATATCACAACACCATAACAAACAGACTGAATATTAAAATATTAACCAAAAGTATATGGAATTGCACTGTTAAGTTGTGTTGTCTTTCCAGTTCCTAGCTCATACTGTTACTGAACATCAGCTGCTAGGTCCATTTGCCAAGTTTCTCTGTTGTAAGTGCACAACATGGAGAATCTGGTGTATCACTTATTGATCCACTACTAAAAACCATGCCTAAAATACTTAAAAATACTTGAAGTCATCTGCATGGACAGAGGTTTTGGGGCACAGTAGTATTTTAAAAGTAAAGTTGCATCACAAAACAAACCAGTAGTGAGAAATTAATGTTGTTACAATATGTTTGAATCCTCCTTGTAACTGCAAACCATCTGTTTGTGTCATGTGTCAACACAGATTTGTACTTACCATTACAAGTTATCCCATTATATATAGCACAGACCCAGTCGTGGCATTCGCAACGTGGCCCGTAAAACTTTCCTGGATCTGTGGCTTGGCAGATGCAGACACCACAGTCACACTCTCCCCTCCCACTGCAGATTTTACCATCAGGTGTCCGGCAGCGGCGAAGTGATGAATCTGTGGACAGTCTACATACACCACTGACCTGGCTGATAAACAGAAAGAAGGGTCACTGATTATCAAAGGTTTTGAAAATACTGTGGTCAAGGGTCAAATGTGGTATTCCACATCTGTGTCCAGCCTTTTCCCAAGAAAGTACTTTTCGGCAGAAATGCCTGCCATGTGTCTGCCTTTCATTTATAAAGAAAAAGCACTGGAAAACATGTCCAGAATACTACTCTGTAGATGCAGGGTGGACCTAGTTTTACCTCATCTTCTATTTATACAATATCATAAAGACACAATATTCAAACCTATAATAATACTCAGAGACCAACAAGGCTAAGAACCCACTCTTTTTGTTATTAATCCACAAACAAACCTCCTTTTCAACTAATTTGACAATGAGCTATCTCTTCTAAATTCACAGGGTCTCCACTCTTAAACTGAGATAATATTGAAGATAGACTGGGCTAACAAATAACTAAACAGCATTATGCTCACTCTTGAAGTTTTGGCAAAACTTTGTTTTTACTCCACGGGGTTTCAAAGGTAGATTTGTTTTATTTGGATTCTTTCTGACATTCTTTTTCAGCTCTTGTCCCTTTTTGATTCAGACCAGCTGTTCAATGGGGAAGCAGTAGACCTATTCAAACAATTAATAGATCAAGTGTTTTTGCCACTCCTGCATAAATGTGATACACAGTGTTTATATTCTGTGTCTTATATAAGTTCACAATTTATCCTTTTTGACCTGACCATGTCCTCCACTGAGCAGCAAATGGATTTTTGAATGTACCCAATTATAAGGATACCATGCATTTCTTTTTCTTGATAACATGACATTAAGATAACTGCAAGTGTGACCTTGCCTGTTCTTTCCACCACTTCATCCTCCCTTTAGTACTCCAGCTATAGTTGATATTTATCAAGATCTCGACATCTGCTGGAAACTTGGAATGTTGCTGTCAGGGGAGTTTGCACTGTAAACTTCCCTCAAGTCAGCCTCAGCAGCCTTTGGGCTTTCTCATGCAGTCCAAAAGTTAGCAATAAAGACAATGATGGAGAGAACTTCTGACCTCAGGCTTTACTCACCATGTTTTGCACAGTGCATTTCTATTTTACACCAAAGCAGCCATCAACCTGCAAACATCTGGATCCAGCAGCAGAATACATTTTAATTGGTAAGTAACTATTTGAATACGTAATGGAAAAAAGTGCAACCACCTGAAAATTGGGAATTATGACAATGAGTCAAACATATGTCCAACTCGACCTGTCATTGGGGAGTTGTCAAATATGTAGTTCATGTAAAAAAAAAAAAAAAAAAAAAAAAAAAAAAAAAGGCTAAAATGAACTGGATGTGTCCCCCCCCAACAAAAAACAAACAAACAAACAAAAAAACAAAAAAAAACAAAACAAAGCGCAGCAGTTTTATCATCTGTGAATGTGCCTCAACCTAGGAATGTGCGGTATACAAGGTATCATACTTTATGAGGGTTTTTTTTGTACACAGTAGACATTTTACTTATTTATTATTACTTATTTACTATATCCAGTTGAGTTACTATTGGTCATGGTATCTGGCTGGGTGTTAGCAACTAAAATGACCGTTCAGAGTTACAAACAATTTCATTAGCGATTTCGCTAACGTTAGCATGCTAAGTGCTGCTACAGTGATTGCTACCAGTGATATGTGTTGTGCTAGCTACTCTCAATGATAGCTTCACATGAAAGATAGTTTTTTCTTCAAACTGAAACAGTAACAACTTAAACCATTAGGCTTGTTATAATCACATTTATAAGTACATGTTTTCAAATCACTCTCAACAACTGCAAACAGTTGCAGTGAGTGATTTATTGGATAAAATCCATGTGCCTCATTTATTTTGGCACCTCTCTCTCTTCCTGTATTCTCTGGTTCATGACTGATCATGTTCCTAAATATGAAGAAAGTCTGCACAAATGTGAAAGACTGCACTTGGAGCTATACGACCATTAACAAACTGTTCTGGTGTCATTTATACTTAATTAATATTTATGTAGAGTAGCCTACAAAAGTACCGTATACAGCCAGTGGCTCAAAAATAAACATTTTTGGTCATACCGTCCATTCCTACCTCATCCACAAGTACCACAAAAAATCCCAAATGTCATTGGTGTTAAAGGGGCCAATGCAAAGGATTAAGGTCATGTAAACTTCTGATCAGGGTCATTTGGATAATTTCTGTTGTCAGTATCATTTAAAAAAGAGAAAACACATTTGTTTGATAATACATGATTTCACCAAACCACTGAAGTGAAAGTAAAGTTTTGTATTATCATTTATCTGAGAAATGGCAAAAAAAAAAAATCTACATTTCTGCCAGAGTATGTAAACTTATAAGCACAGCTGTACACTATAAACTGGGTAATATAATCACTGCACAGGCATGGCGCACCTGTTTTTTTTTTTTTTTTTTTTTTTTGGAGGGGGGGGACTGTTCGGCAGCTGATTTCAGTTTGAATCATATGACAACATTTACAGCTCTGGTGACTGGGACTCCACTGTTAAAAGGCTAAGATAAACAACACACATCCCTTAACATTCATATTTTTGCCATTTGCAATAACTGACATCATTCTGTACATATTCTTGAAATTGCAAGTACTAGTTGTGTAAAAGTTACTTTAGGAAAAAAGCTTGCACAAGGTTTTGAATAGAAAGCTTCTATGCTATTAAAAGTTATCCATTCTATGCTTTATGGTTTACTATGCATGATAATTGTAACTCCAACCAAAATTTCTGTCAAGGTATGTGCAGACTACACCTGTGTTAAACTGCAGTATCATTGTATGGATATAGATTAAAATAAATTAACATCTTTACTCTACTCTGCTTTGCTCTGTGTCCTTAAATGATACAGAGTTCATGTGATTACCTTTTGCCCCATGACTTGGCATGCAGGTTTCTAACATTTGAAAAGTAAAACACCATAAAGAAACTGCACAATAAACTACTACTGCAAACTACATACATATGCAATCTTAAACTTTCTCACAGTGTACTCTTTCACTGTTGCCTTTGTCAGCAAAACTCTGCGCCTCCCTCTTCCTTACTTTCTAGACTAGCCCAGAATAAACAAGAAAAAACAAAGCAGTGTGGAAACTCACCTCACCGATTGCAATAAAGTGTCTTCCACCGCAGAGAGCAGAATGAGAAACAACGGCACTAACATGGACTGTACCAAAACCTCAGTGTGCATGTTTAAATCCCACAGAAACCTGAAGTAAAGTAGCTTGAAGGAATTTCCCAATGTTTCTCTCCTTAAACGAGCAGGACAGGAAGAGAGAGTGAGAGGGAAAAGAACAGGAGAGAGAAGGAGAGAAAAAGCAGCAGGCTGGCCTGAACTGCCTCAGTCCCTTCAGAGGCCAATAGTCCTCTCTATACAAGTGCCTTTGATTAATCTTGACTCTGCAGACACAGTCCTGGGCAGGAGCTAGAGTGAGGAAAACTGCCAAAAAGAAAAGTTAAGTCACCAGTTTAAGATGTAATTAGAAGCAGACTGTTTTTTTTCCTTCATTTCCCTGTTATCCCTTTTCCAGATGATTTTTGTATGTAGCATGGTTGTTCTGTCTTTACTTTTAATTTGATTGATATTGAAGTAGAAGCAGATTTGACATCAGACAAACAACAGAAAGAAGCCTTAAAATATATATTTTCCCATTTGTTTTGCAAGAGATGTTCTAGTTAAGACATACAAGCATTGCATTAGTTTAGACTTCTTAAAAGCACAAAAATATTTTCTTTTTATTCAGTTTATTCAGAACAGCTGCTTTTCTATTCAGATTATTTTCACTTGTTAGTGTCCATGTCAGCTCTACTGGTCTCATGCTACAATCATAGCCTATACTTAACAAAGCTATCATAGTTGTAAACATAATAAAGCAACACACGTTTAAAGAAATACATTAAAAATAGAATTTACTGATGATTGGTTGTGATTACAATAAAGTGGGCAGTATTTACTGTATGGTAAATAAAACCTACTGTACTCTGTGATGCAGCAATTTGAGCAGCCTACACTGTTGCCATGGAGACGCAGCGCGCACCCCTCGCATGCTGGAAGAGCTGCTGATGTGATTGCTACCTGCGCGCTCCCGCACTCTCTCACACGAATCCAATGAAACCGGAAAACAGCTGATGTCATGGACAGGACAAAACACGGCTGAGAAGGGAAATTCTGCTTTCGTAAGTCATTCAACGTGTTTCTAAACTGATGCTGTATCCATCGTGTTTTTAACAGGATGTCAAGCTGCTGTGCTTGAAGGTTGCGACTGACGCTCGAGGCTGCTGCTGCTCCGCTTGCTTTTGGTTCCTCCAGGAAGTGGACATATCCTCATCCTCCGGAGTAGGCCTTGATAATATCTTGTAGCATATTCGCATCTCTGTCACATGGCCTTGTTGTCAGATGTCATATTTAGTCTCGACAGCATCCACACACGCTGTCATTTGTAATACACGCGGTCTGGTTAGCTTGTTTTTATCCAGTGTAGCATCTTAGCTCTCATGCGTTTCCATAGTAACCTTGGCTCGATGTCATTCACTATTACTCTTAGCATCTTGGATATAGATGTGATGACTATTTAACATGACAAATATCTACCTAATACCACGGTGTTTTGTAATATAAAGAAGTAATTAGGATTTATTTTAATATCACTTAGCATTTTGAAAGGCCAAAGAGCCTCTATCATTGTTGGGCCTTTGTAATTGTATTTTAACTACTCCATGTACAATAGCCAAGGTTTTCCTTGATTTCTGTGTTTTTCTTTAGTTGCTGGATTCAGTAGGACTGCAATTAAGCATTATTCTTGTAGGTGTGTTCTGTGGACTAATGAATCAATGAAGCATGATGGACATAGTGTTCCCATTGACACCAATATGGCTGGCACCCATATGGATACTATTTAATTTCCAACTTCACTTAAGTTGTTTGTTTCCCATTTGCATTATATTATAATGTCTTGCCTTGACTGACTCAGGCTGACCTAGTACTGTTAAGTTCTGCTTTAGTTGATGTATCACTGCTAACCAGATTGCCATCAGCTTGGCTGCATTGACATAGCTACTGTATGTTATTAATAATTATTTTTTAACTTTACTATCTTCAGCTTTGGGATGGCATGAGACACTCCAGTCCCGAATGCATAAATTCCCCTGTTTTAAAAGTCACCAGCTGCCACTGGTTCCCAATGTCCAAAAATGACTTGTTTGGGCCACAACCCAAATATATTCCATTTACAGTAACAGATGAGAAAAGACACCAGGAAATATTTAATGTTTAAAATAGATGCTGTTATCATGCTATTTTATCCATTTGTTCTTACCAAAGTACTGATTACACAATTTCAGTTTCATTGTGTTTATTCAGACAGTTAGACATTTCAAACATTATACACGTGTACAGGATACAATGTTTGAAAATCCAAAGAGTTTGAAAAGGAATAGGCTGAAGCCTAAGTTTACTATGGGTACCATCCCAATTTAATGCTTGACATAGATGAATCAGGAATTTACTGCAGATCAAGTTCACCTGTTACCTGAATAGACAACTGTTTTGTGAAAATAAGTTCTTTAACATCATATCCACAGACTAACAATGTACGAAACTACCTGAAAAGATCTATCATTAACAAAATAATTGTTTTGTTGCACAGGTGACATTTTGAGGTATTGCTAGATATGAATGCCCTATTTAAGGCAGCTCTACAATCTGTCATACCTGAAGAATGGACCAAATACATCTTTTTGTCATTTGATCATCAAAGGTAAAAATAAATAAGACCACCAAACATGTATTGGACATTGGATAACATTGGATAACAAAAACTAACTTAGAATACAGATTATAAAAATGTGAATATGATAATATATTTTTCCCACCAAATACCAGTTAAATATGGTCTAAGTACCAAGTGAGTTTATTAGCAAATGTGATGTAAACATGCTGCTGAAATCACTTAGGAAAAACCTGCTCAAGGTGAAGCATTAAAGGAGTCATATTTTGCTGAAGCCACTTTTATTAGTCTTTGCTGCATTTATGTATTGGTGTAGTTGAAACCTAATAATTAAGAAAGGTTGAATTTGAATCCTCCAGGTGCTACAAAACTATCTTTATATTAATTCTGGCACAAATTGAGTGGATTTCTACAACCTGTCTTAATTCTTTCTTAATTTGTTACATGTATAACTAGTTACTTCACAACATTTGCACATACTGTGTAAGGTCAAGACTTCTGATTTCTCCAAGTACAACTGAATTGTTTGTCAGCAGCAGTGGTTGTTGTCCAAACTCAAACAAATATTTAGAGAACGCCTAATCTCATCTCTATTTTGTGCCAATCTCACATTTCTATGACACTGAACCAGTAGAGCCAGTAATGTGATTTTGAACTTTCTGCTAAATGCGACCTTGACCTTTGACCTTTTGCAATATTGAGAATTTTGTTATATGTATATATGCATAAGTGCGTGTAATATTATGATACTATATACAATATTGATTAAGTTATAGCGTGATATGTCTATGCTTGACACACACAAACAGTGTTACAAAAGTTAATTTTGCGACATGTCACCTTTGACCTCCAGAGAGCTCAAAAACTATTGGTCATAGGTGATAAAACCAATTATAAGAATTGTAGAAATCTTCCTTCTGAAAATTCTGTGACCCTCCATTCTTGACTTATAACCGATAATGTGATTTTGACCTTTCCGTGGACTAAATATGTCCAAACATTGAGCCACTTACCTAATATATTCAGATGTTGGTTGTATTAATGAACACAAGTGGATGAGTAGGACAGAGCAGTGCAGCAACCAACCTGAAGGAGGTGGGGTGTGTAGACGATAATGGGTATGTAAAGGGCCAATGCTCAAAACAACCTTTCTGGTGTTATTAGTCAGACATATGGTTGAAGATGGACCTGTGCAGTTGAATTAATGAAGAATTCAGACCAAAGCCCAACATTTATAGGTTACACATACCACAGGGAAATGTTTTAAAAGGCATAATTCCATTAAAAAAAAAACTAAAAAAACTAAATATCACTCCTTTAAAGGACAGGGCAATTGTTCTTCCTGTGTCTACTATTTCACACTCATACTTATTCTCTTTTGCATAAGGTGGCACTCCCTAAGTTCAATCTTTAAAAGAAGAACTTCAGTAAAGAAAGTTTTGCAGAATCAAACAAATACTAACACTTACAATTAATCTGCCTAGTGATAGTATCCTGCCTGTGAGGAACATGTCCTTTTTCAAAATGGGAAAGTAATTGCAGTCTAAGCCACCTATACACCCACATAATAGCACTTAGACCCTGTAATTTTGTTTTCACTCTTCCTCACGTCTCTATCTGCATGTTAAGTGTAGCAATTACACTGGGAAATTGCTTCTAACTACATGGGGTTTATAGGATGGACAGTTTCTTTTCTTGGTAGGGGCATAAAAGGAAACAAGGACGATACAGTTACATTGTTCCATTTGCATATTGTTTTTTCTTCTTGTGTAGGTGTTTGTCTAGCATTTCTTTACATGAATGTCAGATTTTATCAACACGTCTTTACCTGCTGCGATATCAGTTTCATTCAAAGACATCTGTATTTAAATTGAGTACTGTATTTAATCTTGGAATAAAGAGATGTTCTGCTTTTTTAATGTTACTGTTGATAGTACTAAAATGAACAGGAACCTGTATTAATTAATTGCATACTTTAGATTTGTAGTCAGTACTCACACTGTGATAGTTGAGCATTAATAAATATTTTATTGTTGTTTTGCCTGAAGGACTGGTTCACCAAAATTACATTTAGGTTAATGATGTTTTTGTTTTGTTTTTTTTGTTTTTTACATTTTTATTTTTTCATGACATAAGCAGGATTTTGAGATTCCTGCGCCCATCATTAAACCAAACTGTTTTCTGTTTGAACCATTTTATATCCAATAAATGGTCCTAATAAAACGGTTCAGATTCATAAAACTTGCCTCCAATTCTAAGAAACACATAAAACTTAAAGATGTAGTCTAATTCTAAGATCTTAAAATAAATATGCTTTTTGGGTGATTTGGGTGAACCATTCCTTTTTCACTGTATACATGCTGTATGTCATGGACCGGCACCTCACTCTACTTTCTTTATTGCTCTTATAACTGCTATCATTCACTGACTGCTGCTGCAGGACCTCCAGGCCTTTAGGGCATTCTCCTTTTTGCATCTCTTGTCTCTCTCTGGTTGGTCTCTGCACCCCTCTGTGACCTGGGGATGAATGCACCAATGAGGAGCCTCACAGTGAGTCCCATGGTCCTCTTCCACCTCATGTTCTTCTTCCACAACACCTCAGTCACTTACTCACTCATAGAGTGTGTCGCATATATGCCTTGATGTCAGATGTGGTGGGCATTCCTGTCTCTATGAGCGTACTGTAGATGTGGATAGTGTACTGTACACCATATAAGCCATAATGTTGACTAACTGTTGTGTGTTATTTACAGGGTATGCCTGATCGCATGTTATGTGCAGTGCTGGAGCAATTTCAGCTTTACTTTTCCCTTTGGTATGTGCGCTTTGTCTCCATTCAGAGTGTCATTTCCTCTTCTGTTGTTTTGTTGAAACGGCCTGTAAACTTTTCTTTTTCTGCATACACACACAAACACAGATATGGACATGCGTAGGTAACACCAGCTCACACCTTTTCAAACTGTACAGTAGGTTGTGCAGCATACTCTACTGGTGCCTTGCTGTTCAGTATGGTGAAGATCATGTTTGATCTTATCAGATGGTAAGTTCCTGGAGCTGTTCCGATGTGAATACACTTGTCCTGTGTTCCATGTGTGCTACGTTGTGTATCACAGTGACCATTCAACAGTGCAACACGTTTCAGTTCAAAGTACACACCTCTGTTCTGGCAATTCAAGTCAGGGTAGTTCATTCTGCAAGATACACATCACATTACGCTAAGCTTAATGCTACATTAAATCACACTAAGAAGCTGTTATTAATATACAGTTCATTTTATACTGTAATATGAATGAATTTATTTTTACAAAAAAATGTATTTTATGCTTCCATACTGGTACACCTCAGTGATGTACAGTTATTATAAGCAGTTTGCTGATAACTGAGCTGGATAAAGTTTAGAGTAAATTAATATTTTGACTATAATCCCCACAATTTAACTTGATAAAAGTGGTGCTGCCACTGCCCAGACTTGGATTTAGCCAGAGTGATCTCCTGTATTTTTTTCCTTTAGCATGAGTCACTGTGTGGTCTGCTTCCCTTTCTGTCAGATCCACTCTCTGTATAGCACAGCAAGCCCCAGCATGCTGAAGAGGAAACAGAGCTCAAGGGTCGAGGCCCAGCCCATGACCGATTTTGGGCCAGATGAGACCCTCACAGACAGCGCTGACATCTTCTGGATCAACAAACCAGTGAGTGAACTCATGCATATAGGTCTGGTTCAGTGTAATAGAATAATGTCCTGCTCTGGTGGTTCCATTTTACTCTTTAGTCACTTTTGTTTAAGCGTGTTTTTTGTGACTAACTAAAATTTTGTGTTAAAAGTTCAGCAAAGAATGTGCCAAAGAGCTAAATCTCTCATTAACATTCCTCTCTGTTCTTTCCTTATCCTCCTGTTGCAGTGGGTGCACTCTCTTTTGCGGGCCTGTGCTATCATCAGTGTCACCTCTGTGTGCATGAACACCCCCAAGACATTTGAACATTACCCTCCACTGCAATATGTAACGTTCACACTGGATACACTGCTTATGTTCCTCTACACCGCTGAGATGATCGCCAAGATGCACATCCGAGGAATTATTAAGGTAATTAGAGAGGGACTTTGAAATATGGGAAGAGTTGAGATCTAAAATCAAAATGTTTTTAGAGCGTCTTGTTGAAAGCAAGAAAATAAAACAACGTGAAGGCAAATGCTAATACATTACTGTACTTTCTGTTGTGTTTGTTTGTGTTCCATCATTGTATTTGTCTATTAAAAAGTCAACTAACTAATAAAAGTTAGCAGCACCATTATTGGACACATTACATAGTAAAATAACATAGGGGGCTGCCTTGGTTTTCACTGTAATCTTAGAAACCATGTCATACAGTATGACTTTGTCAATGTTTATGTGCGCATAAACAGTCAAAATGTCCCATCATTGAAATCAGATCAGATGAACTCATTGAGAAGTGCTTTGCCCATATTTACTCAGTGTCAAAAAAACAAAAACTGTGGCTCTAACAAATGCATGTCTGATTGACCATGAATGGCAAATTATTTTTTGCAATAACTAGACAAATACATCAAATCTATCATACATGGTATAACCAGTGGATATAAATAGTCTACTCATGCCTGTTAAAATAATGTGTTAAATGACACCAGGTTGTAGGTTTTTTTTTAGTGCTGTCCTAATCCACATCCCCTGTTATAAGACGGTGCACACACTTATGCAATAACATTATTCACAAGTATTATTTCATCAAAAATATAATCAGTTTGTTTTTATATTGAATCAATGAATTAAAAAAATCAATGTTATTTTATATATTTTTTCATTTTAGCAGAGACGTGTTAATTGTTTTTATATCAACTGTAATACACTGCGAATTATATACAATATTCAGGTTGTCAGAAATCAATTGCTTATATTACCGATTAATTGAGCAAACAGAAATCAACTTGAGACATATAGTTGCGAAATTATATCACTTGGGTAACTGTTGAAATTGTATCACTCGTGTAATTCTTACAGTATCTTTTATGCATTTAGGGCTCCGGGGTTTTACAACGCCGGGGTCCGCAACCACTATAACCCCAACCCATGCATGTAATTCCTGTCTAACTGGGATAATTTATATCAGTTGTATAACTCTTACCTAATTTGAAACTTCCAGTTTTACTATACTTACACAGTCATAACATAGAGAACTTTCTACACTATCCATATGTAATTCCACAGTTCATTCTCTGTTATCAAGAACAGTAGCAACCATGTGTATTGGAGAACACAAAGCATTTCATGCATGATGCACAGGATCAGCACCAGATCACCCTATCAGTGTTTTCTTCCATACGAAGGGTTTCTGAACACATCTTGACCCGTCCCAGATTAGAACCCTTGATTAACTCATGACGTTTGACCACTGGTTAGCTGACTAAGACTGTAATCTAGCTGTTGTCAGTGTCCTATCCTCTTCTGTATATAAGGCTTACTGCTCCATTCCCACTTACTCTCTTCTATGACTCTGCTTTGTACTCTTATTTGGGGGGGGGGTCCTTCCTGCAGGAAGCAATAAATTCACACAAAAGACCACTTTTGACTTTTGAGTTCTCTATTCACTTATTTTCCCACCACAGAAACTACATGGGGCGGCACAGTGGTGGTGCAGTGGTTAGCTCACAGTAAGAAGGTCCCTGGTTCAAATCCCACACCAGGCCTTTCTGTGTGGAGTTTGCATGTTCTCCTCATGTCTGTGTGGGTTTTCTCTGGGTACTCTGGTTTCCTCCCACCATGCAAAGACATGCACTGATAGGTTAATTGGTTGATCTAAATTTGTCCATAGGAGTGAATGTGAGAGTGATTGTTTGTCTATATATGTTCAGCCCTGAGATGAACTGGAGACTCATACAGGGTGTACCCCGCCTTCACCCATTGTAGCTGGATTAGGACCCCAGTGACCCCCACGACCCTAGTAAGGATAAAGCGGGTTCAAATGACGAGACGAGAAACTACATGGAATAACATGTACTTTATATACAATGGTGAAATTAAGTTTTCGCATACCCTTAACATTTTACACAATGTGAATTATTTGTTAAAAAACATAATAATAATAATAAAAAAAAGTATTTTTTACATTTCAAAAACATTTGGCTCCATCCTAGAGACACCAATAAATCCAAATTATTTTTTTTTGTGTGTTTATTGGTAAAAACAAAAAATAACTAAACTAGAAAAACACTCAGAAAGCACAAATCCCCTCCTCTTTTTTTTTTTTTTTTTTTTTTGCCAGTATCAACATTTCCTAAAAATGTAATCAAAATCTTTCCACAAATTCTTTAGTTATCTTGCTAACAGACAGAGAGACACAGTCAAACAACAGCGAAAACAATTAAAACATAACCTCTTTAGTGGAGATAAGTATTATTTTGGCATTCTTTGTTGTCTATGAAACAGTGTATGCTCAGAAGGGAGTGGGTTTGGAGAATGGAACAATAGTGAGCAGAGGTTAATGACATAAGAGTGACTTTTAATGCAATATATCACATACGCATGGGGCGTCTGAAAACGTTTTTTCTACCACTTCTTACGACTTTGTCTATAATCTCATCTAACTTAAAATCCACTCTTACCAGTATTTGAATGTAAATGAAGTACAATAAACACAACTGAATTCCTAAGGTATGCAGCTAATGTTTTTTATAGAATCATCTAGAAACAGACAGCTGGCAGATGAAAGCCTCATAATTACTACCATAAAGAGTGTGGACAACTTAATTGGGAAATCACGGATAACAAGTAGGAAAGAAGTGAAGGACACTGAACTAGAGTCACTGATGCAGTGAAGCAGTGTAAGAAATGTAACAGTTCTTTCCCAAAATGTTTCTGTTCTTTCTATAAAAGGGTAAGGCTTTTATTCATTTCAACTTCACTTACCACAAGAATAAAAACTTTTCCTTAGTAATAAGCATATCCCTCTGACCCCTATCATTGTACAGTATTTTCAAAGATGTTGATATTTATCCACTAAACTACAATTCATCAGTGGTTCCTTTTACTATTCTGTCTGAAATCCATCCATCTGGTACATTGTTGCTATAAGGTTTTATTACGTGCAACTACTTGGCTCCTGTGAGCAATGAACTGCGTCAAAATCCTGTGAGTTAAGCACCTCTTATTGCTGTTCTTTCATTTTATCTTCAAAATTCAACATTATTAGGTGATTCTTATGTCACTCAGTTGAACTTTTATTTTAAGTGCATATATAATCCACTATTATTTTATTGATGGACCCTGGAGTTTTAAGTAAGCAGCTGTAAAGTGTTTGCAAGTGACAAATGACCCACATAGTTTAGCAAAGTAATTGTATGCTTTTGCTCTTGTCAGTGCATAATCAAACATGGTCCTTATCTGTGGAGGATTTCAATGGGAAGCTGACCTCTTAAGAGCTACTTACATGTGCTCATTTTCTGTAAGTGGTAATTAAGTGTACCCATTTTTGCTTTTTTTTTTGTCCAATGTCATTTCTATTTCTTAACACTCCAGGAGCTTTAATATTTTTTTTGCTGTATCATCTTGAAAACTTGAACACCGAGGTCATTCTTTCAACACAGTAACAGTTCTTTCCAATTTTGGCAGACTACTTGTTTTCAGTTGGTTTGAAATTACAGCTTTTTGCAATAACAATAAGTATAAATATTTGTTTATTCAGTCATGTTAACATGTCTTATTCATGTTCTCTCAGTCTTTTTATCTGTCAGTTCATGTTGATGTTGTCATTCTTTGTCTTTTCTTGTCCAGGGGGAAAACTCCTACGTTAAAGACCGCTGGTGTATGTTTGATGGCTTCATGGTATTTTTCATTTGGGTGTCACTGGTGCTGCAGGTACATTTCACTATTTGCCTTAATAGTTTTCTGCTATCATTTTCCTACATTTACTTGTGCAGCTTCTTTTGATAAACCATTAGCTATTGCTCTTTGTGCAAGGTGTTTGAAATAGCAGAGATTGTGGATCAGATGTCTCCGTGGGGAATGTTAAGAATCCCAAGAGCACTCATTATGATCCGGGCCTTCAGGATTTACTTCCGCTTTGAGCTTCCTCGCTCCCGCATCACCAATATTCTTAAGTAAAATACTATCATAAGCATTTTTATAAAAATCTACTCTACTGAGCTTTCTTAATAATTGTTCTTGTAAAAATGTATGAAACTCTTAGAAGTTTTCTCCTTACGTTTCTTTCTCTAGGCGATCTGGAGAACAGATCTGGAGCGTCTCCATCTTCCTGCTGTTTTTTCTTCTGCTCTATGGAATTCTGGGTGTTCAGATGTTTGGGACATTCAACTATCACTGTGTTACGAAAGACACGGTGTATGGGTATGGCTTTTTTCATACTGCTCACATTTTTACCCTTCAGTCAACTTCTGGCCAAAGGGGCGTTGGAATCATTTTGTCATGTGCCTGTCCATTCAATTATCTGAAGAATGCATTGAGATATCAGCACCATATTTATACTCGAGATGCATCTTGACCCACTTTTTCAAGGTCAAACGGCAACATGTCATTTCAGCGATGTAGTAGTATTATCTGAAGAATGTATTGAGATATCCACACCAAATTTACACAAAAACAATGTAATGTAAATTATAGGGCAATAATTTGCAACAGAATTTTAC
The DNA here is from genome assembly GCA_020466265.1 of Siphamia tubifer. Classification (NCBI taxonomy): domain Eukaryota; kingdom Metazoa; phylum Chordata; class Actinopteri; order Kurtiformes; family Apogonidae; genus Siphamia; species Siphamia tubifer. The sequence goes on along the minus strand of CM035803.1, from coordinate 30,887,241 downwards.
ATTATTTTTGGCCCAAGTGTGCAGTGCCGTATGTTTTTCATTGATATCAACGCATAACATGTTTTAGTAAGGGATAATGTATTGCACACGCATTACTATCAGAAAAAATATTTCCCGACGGGGCAGAACAACACCTTGATGCTGAAGGACATACTGTGCATTAACATGCATTTACCTATATAAATGTTGGCTGAAGTGAATGAAGAATAATGATTGACATTAACATTGCTAATACATTGCTACAGGTTTTCTCATCAGTGATTGTGAATTTTTATGGTTGTTCAGGCTTGGCTATGTTCTGACAAGTTTGTCATCATGAAGTGGTGCAAAGTTTATTTTACAATCTGTCAGTGTAATACTCAGTTTGTTTTCCATTGTGACATGCTGCTTTAATTATGCCCCACAAAGCAAATCATCCACAGGTCAGCTCAGTCAGTCAGTGACTGTGGTCTGCTGTGCTAAGACTAACAGATCACGACAACAATTAATCTTTTATGACCAACCACCAGCATGACCATTAATTCCATTATGGTTAGTTGTCTTTCTTATGTTGAGCAGCACCACTGCACATACTGCTCTCCAGCATTACTTGGAGTTCCAGTTTACTTTAACTAAAGTGGAAACTCTTGGTCTTATTTAATGCTTTGTCCTGTAATGTGGTTCATTGGAGGTTTCACATATCAGAGGACAGATTTATACAGCACCATTTGCCAGAAGAGAACCCTTTAATCTGCAGTTATAGTTATGTAAATGCATGGGTACATAAAATTAGAGTGAAAACGGCTATTTAAGGTTTCTGAATTCAATTATTAAGCTGATGATGATGATGATATAACAGAGAACAGAAAATCCACATGGAGACAGAAATTGGGGGAAGTGACCGTGATGGTTTAAATCCTAGGCTGTAGCAAGGCCTGACACTAATTATAATAATTTACATTTCCGACAATGTCCACCCTCTGTATTATGTTCATTTCTTCACAATAACTACCCAGCTCTGTGTTCCTCTTCCCTAATGTGTGCCTAAGCACCTGTGGAACATTGCATGTACTGCTAATGGGTTAGGAGACAGATTGAACAAGGCATTGTCACATTTATAGCTCTGATGTTCATCTGCGTCATCATTCCATATGTGGCATTGCAGATGTCCATCTAATTTGTTCACTATACTCCTTCTAATTCCCATATACAATTACTTATTTTGGAAATAATTCTCAAATGGAGAATCTAGTGTTTTTTAGTCAAATACCCTTGGCACAAAGTCAAATCTCCAACTTTTTTCACACAAAGGATGTCATAGTAAATAACAAAAAAAAATTTTCAAGAAGCACATTTTGTGATACAGATGGAAGATGAACATAGTTTTTCATTTATGAACAATATACGGCCTTCTTTTCTGGATGCAATGCAAGATTCCAATGCATGATATGAATGATCTTAATAACATAAGCATTATTAATCCTGCTCTGTACGGTATTCATCTGAATAGTATGATATGTATTATTACTAAATACATTAATTCATATTGAATGGTTTTCAGTTATTTTACGACTCTTTTTAACTTGAGGATATGATGGTTGGATTATATTTTTCATTGGATAAAATAATTAAAATAATGACCATGGGATGTTTATACTTTTGCATCACATATACAATCTTTATACATTAATTTTGGTTTGATTGAGCCAATCCACTATTCATAAACACTTTAACATAAACAAAATAATTTGCTGTTTGTTTTCACTTGACTTACAACTGTATTAATTTAGCACCATGGTATTGTTGGTTGTTTGATCTCTTGTTCTCAAGGCTTCTTTTATCTCCATTTGTCATTAGGAAAAGTGATACAGTAGTATTATTCAGCTCGATGTAATTAGCTTTATCGAGATTCACCACTATGCCTCTGATTGCCCTTTGTGATAGTGCCATAAATTATCCCTTCTGATCCACTACCCCTTAATAAACAATTTGGATGAATGTCTAGGCAGCCAATTTGAAGGCATTAATTTTCATTAGCGAAATCAAGCAGCCCCTTGAATAACACCTGTGGCTAAAAGACAGGGTGATATGAAAAGAAGGATGAGGACAAGTGTGTGTGTGTGTGTGTGTGTGTGTACTTTGCATGTGTGTGTCCAGCAACAAAACACATCGGTGGACATATCACACAGTTTAATCAGATCTTATTTTACCAGTGTATGGGTTCATGCTTGGTCATATTGTTTTCTTTCCTTTTCTTGTTAGTGCTATTATTACAAGTGTAACATCTCTTGGTGTTAATTTATTTTTTTGCCTTTTTTCAGTAATGTGTCATGGAACAGCTTGGCCATCCCAGACACCCACTGTTCCCCTAATGATGAAGGTTACCAGTGTCCTCTTGGTTTCAAATGCATGGATCTAGAAGAACTCGGCCTCAGTCGACAAGAACTTGGTTATAGTGGCTTCAATGAACTAGGTATAATCTGTGCCCATACACCAAGGCGACTCGCATATCATCTATACCAACAGTGTATTGTGCAAAGTGCATTCCCTTAAGTATTGCTATTAAAGAACAGTTTATAAACTTGCACTTTGCATCCCCACAACCCTTTAGTGTATTTAAACGGTTCATAAAATGATTGAATAAATTCATTCTATTTTGCACTTCAATTAGGAAGACATACTTTTTACATTTTGTTTATTTTTCACTTTACAGTTTACTTTTGCTTTTGGACAAATTATGTTTCCATCTATGATATAACAGCATAGTGAACTTTTATCTTCTCAGTAGCATTCAAACTACAAATATGTAAACATTCTGCTATTTTAACCTTTATTTAAGTAAAGAAAAATATACTACCTCAACATAAACGTAAGGATTCAGAAAAAGTAAAAAAATCTAAAACACTGCTGCTTAGTTGTACACTATATATAGAAATTATAATATTGTAACTGCATATGTAAGTTCTACAGTTTCTTACAGATATAATTATATCCGCAAACAGAATATCGTGGATGTTATGTTTTCGGTCTAACCACTGCCACTACCACTGGATGTCCTTCATGTGAATGTGATAACCTGAAAAATATTTGGTTGAAAAATTACATATTTTCCATATCCATATATTTGATTTACCATTTATAGATCACCCATAAGGGGCCACTCAAAAGTTTAAAATCATTATGCACTCTTTTGTTAATTTCTCTGGAACAATTTGTCAGATTGACTTCAAACCAAGTGCAAATGAGAGGTCATGATGTGGGCGTGCCTTATGTCATGACATCATAGCTGTCAAGTTAAGGATTGAGAGTGTTGAGATATAGCACTAGCCATTGATTTTTCATGTAACCCTAGTTCTAATAAGTATTTAGCCTGATTGTGGCTTAACATGCACTGTTAAGTGTATGTCATTTATACTATTGTGATTTTCATAAAGGCAGAGAAATGTATTAATAATGTTCTCTCTTTGAACAACAAAATGGCATTGACCAGTCTCAGTCCTGCATGAAACTGACAAATCGAATTCATCTTCAATGAAATCATTATCTTTGGTTGAGTGTTAATAGCACTTTAAGTTTGCAGAGAGCACATTAAGCAACCAGCCAAGTGATATATTTTGCAGTTTGGCCAGCTCACAAAATGCTAATTAAGTACATCTCACCAGTATTTTTGAAAAGAGTGACATCTATTAAAGATCATTTTATCAGATTAGGTTACAATTATATAATTTGTCCCTTATAGGCAGGAATATGACAAAACTTTACTGTGTAGTTTTCAACCTGTAAGACGTCCAAATGTACCATAGATGAAAAGCAGATGTCGGTGTATTTTTTAGCTTTATGGAAGGTTCAGTTTGACAAGGAACCAAACGAGTTGCTATGAGGCTAAGACATGACACTATTTAGTATTAAATGATATGTATTTTTTTGTGTTTGTACATGTCTCTGATTGTCACATGTCTATTTTTTTTAGGGACAAGTATCTTCACTGTGTATGAGGCTGCCTCACAGGAAGGTTGGGTGTTCCTCATGTACAGGGCCATTGACAGTTTCCCTCGCTGGCGCTCCTACTTTTACTTCATTACTCTCATTTTCTTCCTGGCATGGCTTGTCAAGGTTAGAGACTCCCGCTACTGCACTTTATTATAATATATTTGGCTCTAATGGCACAGCAGCCGGAGAGAGTTGAACACCAAAAGGTTTTTGGTTAATTGACATCACATAATCTCTAGCTAAAGCAATAATGACTTCTCCCTTGTTAGTAGAAAGTTTTCTGCCTAATGAGAAAATGAATGTCATGTCACAGAAAGTGAAATGAAACCAAGAAACTGACCTATACATTATCTTTTACTTTTAATTGTCACAACCTTTCCCTTCTCATTGGCTATGTTGATGTATGCATCTGTTGGTGCATTCGCCCTTTCTGTTTCTTTTCTAGAATGTCTTTATTGCTGTCATCATTGAGACATTTGCTGAGATCAGAGTGCAGTTTCAACAGATGTGGGGGTCAAGGAGTAGTACCACCTCTACTGCCACAACACAGGTAGAGAGGACACACATATTGATGAAGTAGTGTCACTGTTGAGTGTGATTGTATTAATAACATATTTGTCTGAGAATAACTCACACAGCTATTGGTCAATTCGTGGTAGCAACTCATACAGCCATTGGTCAATTCGTGGTAGAATCATGGTAGCAACTCGCACAGCCTTTGGTCATTTATACAGTAAGATGTGTTACGTAGCACCACAGCCTATTGGCCTCAGCATCATCAAAGTCAGTATACAGTATATGTGCATTGTGTACAGTTCAATATGTAATTGTGTTCGGCATTTGTGCTTGTTTCCTGTGCATGTGTGCGTACAGTAGATACAGTATGTAAAGTGTACTATTTGATCTGTACTTAGCTATGTTCGGTGTTTAACCTGCAGTGATTTGTTTAAGTTTCCCGTGGGTGTGAGTTTGCTGTCTGCTCATTGGTCACAGAATAGGAAATGGAGTCTGATGTAAGTTTACCGTAAAACTACTTACATAGCATCATGCATTCATTCATTCCATTGACATTTTAATGAGTGTTGATTCTCACAGTAATACGGGACAAATTGCGCCCTGTTTTAGCTCAATAGGGAACCTGTACTTTTGTTTCTAAATACAGCAGTATGATTTTGTATTTTAAGGGACAGTTGGAAACCCTTAATCTAGGCTATAATACAGAAGTGTGTTATGTTTGTGTAACTTAGCAACACATGGTCACTCGGGGGGGAAAACGTTCTCGGAAAATGCCTGGGAGACAAGGTTTTTAATGGTCTCTGCGCTAAAAATGCATCCTGTGGACACAATCTCTTATTTGGCAAAAAAATGTTTTGGGGTCCACCCTGAGTATGTTCGGCGACACACAGTATAAAAGACAACAAATGCACTGTGTTGTATCGCACGGCTCTAGACTAACTTTTTGCAGTGGTTGCACTGGGGCGCCTAACTTTTTTTCTTAGGTGCACCAGCACAAAAGTTAGGTGCACCCAAAATGTTCAACCTCATTGCATTAACAAACACTAACACCACAGTTTTATATGTTCACTTTTTTCTTTCCTTTTTTTTAAATCATTGTCCATACAGACAATATTGATTTGTAAATCAATCAAAATGATTAATCAACAATTTTGATAACATACAGTTTTTTATTTAGAGCACAGTTCTACAAGACAGATTAGAACTTTCTGAAAAGTGCTATTGCTTAATGTGCTTCACTGAGCTGAAATTTCAACTTAAAACATCTCAAGATATATAAAAAATACAAATTCTAAAGTGAAAGGGCAAGTGTCTAAAAGGCTCCAAGAAATTCGGTAGCACCTCACGGAACTCACTGACTTTGTGACCAGACTAAAACGGTCTATGACCCAGTCCCAGGACAATCTTGTGACCTATGTGGGACAGATTAGCTCCATGGTGGCTCAGTCAGCAAGTTCAGGAACTGACCTGCTGAATTGTTGATTCGCAGAAGAGACTGGATTACATTTCTGAACAGCTGGGTGAAGCTCTGAGAGTTTTATCTGGACTGAGGGCAGAGGTTGACGAACTGAGGAAACAACAACACAGGGTTAATGAGCGCTGTGAGGGGCAATGTCTAAATTAAATGGGGAGCATAAACCCATCAGGGGTTAAAATTTTGGTCCATCCCCTAAAGCAAAGAAGACATCCTTGTTTCTATCTCTGGTTCCTTGTTATCCTTATGTGTCCATAACATTCCAGTGCTCAAGGGTGCTGGAACTCCAACTCCTGTGTTTATGCTCTGTTTGCACCTTTATCTCTTGTTTATACCATGTGATCATTTTGTGTGTAATCGAAAAGTCCCGGCTCATCAACCTTGAGTAATGAGATCTGGTTTTTTGTGTAAAAGTAGATGTGTTTGCTGTTGTGCATCAGCTTCTCTTTCCTTTCCTTTTGTCGATTAGTAATTGATGTGATCGGTGATTGATATTGAAGGTAGCACCGTACATGGCTGGGAGGGATTGGTCAAACTGAAATTTTGTTTTGTGATCCTTGGACATGCAAATTTACAAATAAAGCTTCTTGACAAACTAAACATCTCAATATCTGAAAATATGAACAGCTCCATATCTTATGGACTTGCCTCCATTGCAATCACATGCCCTTCACACCTATTTACTTCTTTCAGTATAAGTGTGTGTGATGCACGTGTCTGTGCTGCAAATGACAACTGCCAAGGATAGCAGATGCAAGTGTATGTGTTGACAACTAATTAGAAAATGATTAGATCGTTCTCACAGTTGGTCATCGCTCCGCTGCCCAGAAAGTCATCGACGTGTTTTAGGTTTAAGTACACCATCAAACAGATAATCAGTGATTAGCCGATGCAAGTGTATATATTGACAACTAATTAGAACGCTATTACAAAGTCGCCAATGTGCATGACTCTCGGGTCTCGTGCACAATTACGTACAACCTAAACTGTACCCATTTGGCATACAAAATAGTGAGTACCGTCTCTTGTTGATCACCCGGAGACTTGTAGAGTTGTGGACTTTTTTTTCCCAAAGGGCCTCAAAAATTTTTTTGTTGCACATTTGAGAAATTAGGTCACACATGCAACCAAATTGGTCGCACTCTAGAGGCCTGTATTGGGTGGACAGCAGTGGAGACGAGTGGAGACATGGTGCCTCATGACCAAAATGTTGCAGGTTCAATCCTGCATCATTGAGTGAGTTGATTACTGTCCACACCGGCTCCTTGAGTCTGCACAGTGCTGGGAACAGCATGGTGGGCTTCCTGGAGACGTTACTTTTCTCCTCACTCCTGTCTGCTCAAATGAAAAAAGATGTATAGTATTGAACTCGCAGCCCTCAGAGCGCTGCGTCAAAAACAGTCGCTCTGTTTTTGTTTTTTTTGTGTTGAAGGTGCTTCGCGGTCTTGATGCTGAACTACATAGGATTTGTATAAACCCCTTCACAGTCAATGTCATTCAAACATAAGAGAAAGATGCACTCGTAGACTGGACTAAAAAAAAAAAAAAAACTGCATGGAAACACTGTTGTTTATATAGATGACATACAGTACCTAAAGCATAGCTAGAAATGTCTAGTTGTTGTGTTGTCATCTGTCAGATCATTACAAGGACAGGGTTAACATGTATAGAATTTCTTCTGGATCTCACCCATTCAAAAAAAAGTCTATGGTTACAAGCGATCAAGTGTGTGGACCGGGATGAGAGCCCGATCAGGAATGCCCGTTTCTCTGTCCTTCCCATTCAAACCACAAACTCGACCTTGAATAAAATTGGCCTACAATGAAGTACACATTGAAAATGAAAAGAAAGATATGGGGGAATTCTGTTATTAGGTTTACCACCATCTCTACCCACGCCCCGGGATTGTTCGATGTTGGTCCGAAATGTTTGTTGCTTTACCTGCTCAGTGTATTAATGTAATGTGAAAGTGTATGTGACGTGAACACATGTGACACGCAACGTAAGCATGTGAGTTTCTTGCCATTTATACGGAGACTTGACCCAGCGCCTTTAATACAGATTTATGTGTATTCACACCCTGACAGCGCCGGCTCGTGTAAATGAAAGGCACTTCTGATAAAATTTGCTGTCGTATTTAACCACAATCATCCTGGTGTAAATGGCCCCATAGTCTGACAGTTCTTAATGCTGGTCTACAGGCAGCGCCATTGTTTCAGGCCATTGTTTGAGTCCAGGCTGTGCACGCATGCTAGCAGCATTCTGTTGGTTTACAAACATATGAAGGGGTCTATTGAAAGTTGGCATCGACAGTGGTAAAAACGCATCCTGTGGACACAGGCCCTTACTGTGGATTTGTCAGAAGCTCCATTACGCTACTGTAACTGGGACTATATGTTAGCAATAATGAAGATAAGGTTTTTTTTTTAAATAAACAGGCAACAATAGGAGATAAATGAATGAAATATAGTTCAGGAACAGAAATCAGTATCCTTCAGGGTTTGTGAGGAAGATGAACAATAGATTTATATTTTTATTTATTTTAGTATAAGAGGGACAACATACCTCAGTAATTAATATTTAAGTTTCACCAAATCATGAGAAAATGCTCAAGGAAACAATAATTTCCTTGAAGCACAGTGTTGCTGAATATCTCCTCTTACAAAGACATGACTTCAGTCTTAAAGAACACAGGCTGCCTCCGGTGCCATGCAAAATGTCACGACCTTGAAAACAATTAAGCTTTCTTGCTATTATCAAAATTAATTGTGATCTCATTGTCATGCCCCAGTATTTATCTAAAAACTAATTAGCTGTGGTGAACACTTAACTGTCAGTCACGGAGACTGACACAATGTGTTCCTTCCTTTATGTTCCCCAGGGAGCAAGGATTGTAGATGATGGCCCAGGGAGACACAATCCACACCTCATTTCACATTCAGGTTTTTGTCTACTGCATTCAGATTATTGAGACTTTTAAGAAAGGTTAGGCTGTAAAGCCTATGTTGATAAAATGATAATGACTTTCCTATTATTTCTCCAGATTTATATTATGAATTGAATTTTTTGAAGTTGAATAGTTATTGTGGATTGGATTTTTAGTTGCCTGTTAGAATGATATCAGCTCCAAGTGTTTACACCAAGGCTGTATTTTCTTTTTCATGTACTGAACGTAGTGATAAAACCTTTGAAATGGGCACTATGGTTTTACTGGGTGATAAAAATGACAGTAAAGGAACAAGACAGGAATTAGAAAGAAAAAGATTAGAAAAATTTGAATAGAATAATAAATAGCAGTATGAAATTAATCAAAGATCAGTTATTTGTATTGTGTATGTAATATATAGTATGCATAATATTCAACAGCATAAACTTCTTAAAAACCTTTTTAAATATGGATGAATCTAATCACCCCTCTTCGTAAATACAATCCTTACTCAATGGACAATTAAAATGTATAGACACATCCTTTTTCCTGCTGTTATATAAATGTGAAGTCCTGTTATAGCTACAATTTTATTCTAGCAATGACAGTGCTTGTTCAGAACATTAAAAAAAAATCCATATGTCTTATGGTCACTGTGTACTTTGTGAATAATGTATATTTGCAGTAATTTAAGATGGGGATTATTTCCACGTTGTCATACACATAGCTGCCTGAGGCTTTTGAAATGCTTGCCTGTGTTGTTGGTTTGCTTTTTGTGTAATGTCCTACACACGATTTACTAACTATCATGCTAGTGTTGTGTGGGTGTGGATCTGTATGTTTGTGATGCCGTTAGCATTTTTGTGGCCACAGATGTTTTAAAAAGATACAGCCAAAGGGTAGATGTGTGTTTCATTTTTGTCCAATTCTTTTAATAGTGGGTGTTTTTTTTCTGTCTGCACTGTCTCTCATGCACTGTCCTTGTGTCACAGATGTTTCATGAAGATGCTGCTGGGGGATGGCAGCTTGTAGCAGTGGACGTCAACAAACCACATGGTCGAGCGCCTGCCTGCCTCCAGGTAAACACTCACCATAATTAATATGCCATTGATGCTGCCTTTGTAAAGTGCTTCTCTATTTTCACACTTGTACAACTCTAAGGCATATGTTCGTCTTGTGTGAAAGGTGATGCCTGATTTTACATGAAGGTGAAAGTATAAAAACTGGTTGATTTTCATTGAAATGTCTCTCTTGATGATGAAATGCTTTATATGGGGAATCAAGCATTGTCCATTTAACATGTGTCACAGATTCTCACTGTGTCACCTCATTGTTTTCACATTTGTCTGTCTTCAATAGCTGTGTCAAATGAATAAATGATGGCATTTTAAATGAGGATAGGCTCATGTTTGATGTGTAGAGCTGCACTAATGATGTCGCTGCAGTGATAGATGGGTCCTAAATGATGTCTACATGATGGACGCCATTGTTGCCTGGTAGTCGATGTGATCTGGCTGGTTGGGCGTTAAAGATAAGCTGAAATCAGCAGGCAATGCTTACAGCTAGCCCACTGTTAATAGCTGGCTTGGCCCTTGCTGTGAGAGACTGCCAATAGAGCCTATGCCTAGGAGAAGGAAGATAGCTGTCAACAAACTGTCATGGATAAAATACCATTGCAACGCAGAGCTGAAAGGAAGCACACACAAACAGGGAAAGCAAGGGGAGACATGAGGGAAAGGAAGCGGTATTGTAAAAAATGCAGCATTCACATTAAAGCAGTATGTCCCCCAGAGTCTCATCATCAGTTGGAAGAAAGATTTAGATAGAGGGATAACCAGAGGGATAAACACTGCTGACTTCCCCCTGAGCCCTGTGCTCCATTACATGCAACACCCGAAGACTGCTTCATCTGCCTCATTTACTCAAAACATTATTATCTTCTGGTGAAAACTTTAAGATTGTTCTGAATGAAAGGGTTAACAGATTGACAATAGAGATACTAGGCCACGTTTAGTAACAGTACCTATGTATAGACAAACATAACATGCAGTAAAAGTGGATATCATGAGTGTTGGAAATACAATACCTAAAATGACATTTAACACACCCTGCATTGGAAATTCTATACTGTACATTTAATATGTTTAAGAGCATATTTTGGGTCCCAAAATAGTATTTAACATGTCAAAGGAACATACACTACAAGCAAGTTAAGGATATTTTAAATTTTTGAGCTATTTTTTTTTTCAGTTGAGATTCTTGCACATCACTTTTTTGTGTGGGAATTGAAGTGAAATGCATTTTTTTAATGACCAGACATAGTTTTATTTACAAATTAACCCAAAACACCAAAGATTATTTTTGACAAATTACATTTAGTTTGTAGTGCCGTTTTATTTTTCATTTGCCCAATACTAAACATACATTTACAATGCAACAGCATTCTGTTTATGATAAAACAACTTACACAATGGTGATGATCACTTTATGGTTGTTATTGTTTACATCCATGTGAATTCAGACACAAACTCCTTTTATGTGTTCAGAACCTTAGACAAAAAAGCTCATACTGGTGGAACATAAAGTTGTTGCTAGATTATGGCAGAAACACACACAAGGCCCACCTTTAGTTCAGCACAGACTGCATATACTTACTGCAGTTTCAAGATGGGGATTCAAAGTTTATATTACCCATCGTAATGATCTGAATGACTGGGGGGGTCCCATTACATTATAAGGTTGCACTGAAGTTTACCTTGGGGATTTAATTATCATAATCATAACATGATGAAATATTGTTTTATATTACACATTAGTGTGAAATTATATTATGGCATAGAAATGCTTGAGTTCTGGCTGAATGTCACTTGTAAGTAACTTTGTAGCCTTGAACTTTGGCCACCAAAATCTAATCAGTTCTTTCTTGAGATGAAGCGAAAGTTTATGTCCAACTCCCTCTTGGTGTTTCTGAGACATTTTTTATTTTATTTTTGAGAATATGAATTGATGTTCAACAGAAAAAATGCAATGTCTTCATAACAAAACAGAATATTAGGTCAAGCAATATGAGATATATTCTGGTATTCATAGATGGTGTAGTTTACAGTAATGCACAGTTGTCTGCCTATGTATGTGTGGAGGTTGCTGTTAATTTTTCTGCTTTCACTTCTTTTTCATATCTTCACATCTTGTCATACCAAATTACATTGGTGTCATTTTTGATTAATGATGGATATCCGCTTCTCGCACTCTCTAAAACCCTGCCCAACACCCTGTTTCATTGCTTTTTCACCCATATCAGATGAGAGCATGCTATCTGAGTAGACAGGTAGAGTGAAGGCAGGCAGTGGATATCCAGCCTGCAGGGCCATCTGCAAGTGCAGGTGAAGTGAAGTGTGAGTTTCTGTTCTGCTCTGACTGCCTCCAGAGTAATTGGCCATCAAATGATTAAAATGTTTCAGGGCTGGCAGGTGGGCGCTATCTATAGACAGACAGACGGCCTCTGTGTCCTCCTGTTTGTCTACCTCTAGTTCACCCATACTTGTCTGTCTGTCTTTCAAACGTACCTGCATGTGTCTGGGCCTGCCTGTGTGCGCCTCACTGACATCCTGCTGATCTACCTGTTGACATCTGTCTGTTTAAGTCTGTATGTACTGTATGCATGCATGTGTTAGTGAAGATTTCTTTTGGTCCTGCGGTCTGCAGTAGTTGGAGTTAACACATAATTGATTAACCACCTGCTCTTTTTGGAGGCTGAGAGAAAACAGCAGCTACCCCTCCTGAGGGGCACCATACTAAAATAGCACTCAAGGAAGAGAACATTGCCATTTTCATCTTCCACATGGACACTTCAGTGTTGAATGATTTTATTTATCATACACTGATAATCCATAATAACATTTTCATTAATTTTCGTGAAGACAATAGCTGTCATCCTGAGCCATCATTGTGCTTGATGGAACTTTATTAATTTTTTTCTGATGATTACCCAGTCGTTTCACATGAATCAGTCTTTTGGAATAATTCTACCATTGACCAACTATTTCCATCACCATTTTTCTCCCTTTACTGTTTTTATTTTTTGTAATTTTTTTAACAGTTTAGATCATTACTTTGCCCCATGTAAATGTTACCCTGAAGTATGTTCCCTTAACACTTTCTGCAAAGCTATTATTGGTCCAACTTAGGGCTGGGCGATTTTCTCTTTTAAAAAAATCTCCGATTTTTTCCCAAAAAACTCGATTCACGATACGATTTTTTTCCCACGTGGGCTAAATTAAAATGAAAACACTAGAAACGTGGTTTCTTTCGTCTTCTTTTTTTAATTAAATAACATGTAAAACAAAAATACTTCTACAAATAACTGTAAATAATAAGTCAGTTGTGCAAAAGGTGCAACTGCAACCTGAGACTTTGCCTACATGAACTGTAGTAAGTCGAGACATGTCCACCACTGTTACAGGAAAAACAGTGCAAAAAAATAGTGCAAAAGATAAATTTTGTTGGAAAAAAGACAGCTTAAAATATTTTAACAACTAAAACAATATACATTAATACTCATATTATATGAAAAACATTGCAAAAAACATAGTAGTGCAAAAGTAAGATAAAAAGAAAACTAGTAACATTTTTACTTTGTAAGGACAAAATAAAACAAAACCTAATTATCAATCAAGCTACTTCAATAAACCTGAACATGTTACCAATATTTTGGATATATGATGTTATTGCGTCTGTTATTGCTCCCCATCGTGCTCTTTGTTTATCATAAGGTGCAGAGTCCTGCACGGGTTCGGGTACCCGTGGGTGAACCGCAGATTTTCACGAAATGGGTGAAAAATGTTGTGCTGTGTCGGATACGGGTTCGGTTCGGGTCAGACGTGGGTGATCGCGGGTCTAATTTGCGGTTCATAGGCTAAAAGGTTAACAACATCTTTATTTGGCTCTGCCTTGGCTATGTCACTGTTCAGTATATTTGTGGCAATAAATGTTTGTATTTAAGTTTGGCTATCTGACATTTTCTTTCAGGTCGGATATTGGGTTCATTTATAGCGGGTCGGTTCGGATGCAGATTTTTTTTTTTCGTCGGAAAACGGGTCGGATACGAATTTAAACACTACGGAAAGCAGCCTGGTTCATGGTTTTCTTTTTACGAGGAAAAAAAGTGCAAAAAATGTGTGTGTGTGTGTGGGGGGGGGTCGAATCGGATTGCACGATTTTTTAAAAATATGAATCGATTTTGCCATAAAACTCGATTTTAAATCTAAATCGATTTTTTGCCCAGCTCTAGTCCAACTGTTGCTTAGTGCCACCAAAGATGACTGTGTTTATTTTGAATTAGCGCAAATGAGCCATAGATTTTCCCCCCTCACTTTGGTGAATTATATTGTTTTGTGCTAGTATATATTATTACTATACTCGTGGTCCTAAAAATGAAGTGTGGAGAAAAATTTCAAGCTAGATTTTCTTTCTTCCCTGTACACGTTTTTTGGAATGATACTTCTAAATATTTAGATTATTATTCGGTACTCCTGAAAGCCTTAACTTACCCTTCAACATTCTCCATCTATGGAGAATCTATCTTCATCACATTTATCATTATCATGGGAAAGTGAGATTTAAGTGACCACTATGCAGTAAATGTGAACATTGTCTTAACAATGTACATCATAAAAGTGTGAGACTTAATTATTGCATTATCTTCCCCACATCTGGCTAGTGTATAGACATTTTTAAACTTCCCTCTTGCTCCCCAGTGTTTCAGTTTTATTCTTGTGGTAGCAATAAGAATGAGTGGAGGTTAATGAAGCTCCCTGTTCACTCCCTACAGACCTGGTCTATTAATTAGCCTCTAGTGCTCCACCATACCTTAATTACTGTGGAGAGAAGCTATGGTTTTTACAAGCAAAAATAGAGGGTGACATTGTAGACAGGTGTATCCCAGGAAAGAAAAACATCAAAACATTAAAGAACACATTATTATTATTATTATTATTATTATTATTATTATTATTATTATTATTATTATTATTATTATTATTATTATTATTATTATTATTATTATTATTATTATTATTATTATTATTATTATTATCATCATCATCATCTGGATCCATGTCCTGACAATCTTATAGGAGGACTATGGCAGGGAACTACCTAGTGTCAAAATTTCAGGCCAAAATAGGCTGTAGATATGCAGTTACAGATAGACAAACACACCAGCTTGACTGCAGTGACTCGTATGGAAAGACAGGAAAGCAGAATTAAAGATAAATGTTACCTATCTTTTCGTGATCCAGGAGGATCATGTGATAAATTTAGCATCACCTTCTGATGCTGTCTACTCCCACTGTCTCAGCTCTTCTGAGAGCTAAATGCAGAGTGACGGATGGCCTGGTGGCTCAGTGGGGGGTACTGAGGTTCATTGAAAAGAGCACCTTTGTGACCTCGCCTTCCTAAGTCAAAGGTTATCGATTCTCTCAAACCCCCCTTGTCCCCTGCCACCGATCTTTGCACTCTCGATACACTTTTTTTTTCTCTCCAAATCGTTACCTACACATACACACATGGTTGAGGTTAAGGTCATCTTGCCTGTCTGTAGAGAAGGAGGGCTGGAAAGAGGACAATGGAAGGGAATGAAGAGGAGTTAGTAAAACTGCATCTAAGAAAATCCCTACCTGTGTGCATGAAAAACATCTGTACAAAAGTGAATGTTGGTTTAGACCAGTCAGTAAAGTCAGACAAGAATAATAATTGTGTAGGGGGTTACATTTCCTCACAAAGGAGGAAAAATATGTAGGGTGGTAGGTACTATATACGAGTATAATTATTGTCATGTTCAGTAGTCACTGAATAATGTCACTAAATATTATATAATTTATTAAGTCCACCTCAGGGCACCACCATTAAGAGAGAAAAGGATAACCAATTCATAGATTCAGTCCCATACAGTTCACTAACTATCTGTGGAACTTACTATTTAACCTAATATGGATAACTTAGATAACCTAATGGATTTCTTACATGTAGGTGTAAGAAAGCTGAACAAAGGACTGTTTATTTGGTAAAATATCTAAACTAGAAGATAGGTTAGGTTAATTGTCGGAATACAAAACTAACCAAAAAAAACTCCAACACATGCACAGTACATTATGCTTAGTCATCATGCTGCTGTACTGTATGTTATCTATGCCCAAATAAATTATGACTTTGCTTTGCTTATTATATAGAAATTACAGAATCATAATTTTACCCAAGTCAAACTAAATATTACACCCACATCTAACTAACAGAGGCACAAACGTCTCTTCTGCTTAGTCTGTTGCCTCTAGTCACTGGGTCCCCAAATAACATAGCCTTGTAATTCTTAAAAGAGAAAAACATAAACTTGAGTTCAAAAAGCAGCTCAGACTGCAAGCAATTCATGACAGGGAGTCCAAGAGTAATGGTGAACTCTATATCAATCAAAATGACCCTAGCATCATTAAAATGAGCCTTTGTCTCAGATAGAAAGCAAGGGAATCTTTAAAAATATTCACATAAAAAAATAGGGGTTTATGCAAAACAAAGCACAGTGTTTTTTCCACAAGATTTTCCTGTTTAGTTTTAGTTTCATGCTTAATGTTTTATAAACAAATGTAGATATTGTGTTTACTGGATGGCTTTTAAATTGGAAGAGATGTAAGAAATGTAAATGGTGTCACTTTAATAAACTTTCCAGACAGTGTTGGAAAACATAGATACAGAAATATTAATATAGGGATACAGATGTATTCCCTCACATAATATGTAAAGAGTTTTCACAAGACTGATTCTATTGCGTTTTCAACACATGATCCGACACCCAGACATATGTTCAGTCCACAGGGTAATTAGATTGAGATGAACAATGTTGTTGAAAGGTAAAAAAGGTTGAGTGGTATGTTGATAGGGGGCATACACACCCACTTGTATGAAGAAAATGAACAAGATGTGTCAAGTCCTGAGAGATGAAGACAGAATGGCAGAACTATATCGTTTATTCGGTCTCGACTCCTCTCTGTCAGATGCACAGCACAGGCTGAAATGAAAAAAATGTCCAAGGTCTATAAGGAAGAGTCACACAGGAAATAGAGGCAGAGATGGCAAAGCATAGCAGATATTATTAAGAGTAGGAGTGTGCAGACAGGCAGACCATGTTTTATTAAGACCTGTTTTCCAGCTGGAGACATGAGTCAGCCTGCACCACTTAGGACTATAATAAGGCAAAGGGCTTCCGCTTTGTTAGATCTTCAACCCAGCAAGATTTTACATACCTTCTGCTTCAGTCAAAACCTTTACATTTGAATAATTATGTATGTCACAGGTTCATTATGTTAAACCTTCTGACAATAGTTTTCTTATACTCTTTATTTATACAGAGGGTTGTATTTAGAAAATAGTAGTGAAGGAAGGAGCCTTGACACCATACTGGTTATCAACATTTTTATTTATTTTTTTTTGCATTGCCAACAATTGACAATGAAGACACTACAAATATAGTTCAAGTGCAGTAGTGTGGAAGCCCTCAGTTTCTTCTTAATCTCAATAAAAAGGAAAGAGAACACTGTAGCAGGAGTTTGTGCCAGAACACAGACCAGTCTGTTGGCGACAATTCCTGTGTGAATACTGCAATACCCTGCCAGCTATGTGCACATGTGCTACACTCGTCTCATGTACCAGAGGAAAGAGCATTTGTCCTCGGCACTCCGAGTGAACAGACGGAGCACAAGGAAGCAGTCATTGGTCTGTCAGTCTACCTCTCTGTTTTGGTTGTGATACAGTTGCAGGCTGTGGAAATGGTCCAGATATGATGTATATATCCCCACCTGTCAGATGATCACTCCGCTTATTTAGAGCAGTTCATGTTGAGACACATTTTATGCAAACAGCTCAAACCTGAGTCACTTCTTATGTGAAATTGCAGTTTATGCCACACTGACCAGATAGCCTGTAGAGTGAGATTTTTCAGCACTGAGCAAATTGGCAATGCATAAATTGAATGATAAAAACCCAAAGTGCAAGAAGCCTGGAAGCATTGTGAAAAGAAAAGTAAATTTTTCCAGTTACTTTTTCTGTTGTTTTTCATTTTTATTGTCAGGAGAAAAAAAAGGCAAAATACACTGTTTACCCAAATATCTTTTTTATTTGCCGCTGGAAATGATCTTTTTTTTTTTTTTTTTTTTTTTTTTAATCTACAGACATATTTGCATAAATGTCACTCATGTACTGTATGTTGTCTTGCAGCCAAACAAATAAGAGGATGTGCTGCATTTTCACTGTATTTTCTCTTAAACTGTTGTTAGAAATTACAATTGACTTTGATATCAGACAGAATGATACCAGTGCCCCCTGGCTTGTCCTCCATTTGCCTGTGTAGAGGGAGCACCTGGTGTTTCAAAGACCCAGTCAAAGGCAATGCAACTAAGCCAGCATCCATCAAACAAGTGAGAAAGGACACATAAACAAAGAAACATCAAACAGTAGGAGAGACCCGTCTTGTTCTACAATTGATGCTTTTAAATTGATTCTGACATCTTCAAGCCATATATGGTGTGCTGTTACAATCACTAGCTGGGACATTATGGTTTAAGATTTGACATGGAGAGTCGGAGAGTATTATTTAGCAACGAACATTACAGTGACAGCATTTTACGTGGAAAAAAAAAATCAAGGTTACTTTGTGCCAAAGTCGAGTGTATCTTTTAATGCACAAAATCCAGATTTGTTAATTCCCAAAAGATGACTATGAACAGAAGCAAATGAGGAACTTAGGGAACTTGACGAAAATCAACTCTTTCATATGTGCAAATGTGTACTTTCTGTTCTGGTTCTCTATCTCTGTAGCTCCCTGCCCCCCCTCCCACACACACACATATACACACTATTACACACACGCAACTTAATTCAGCCAAAACACCCATGGGGGAGAGCGTCCGGTTGCTGAAAATGTCAAACTGCTTTGTCACGTCCAATCTCAGTCAGAGAGCCTCCGTCAGGAACTGTGTATATGGGGTAGGCACGCGTGTATGTTCCACAGCAAACCTCAGGGTTATCAGCTCCACAGACTGCAGATATAAATGAATGACATGATTAAACATTTGTATGAGAAAATAAGAGGCACAGTAAAAAAAAGCCCAGAACAATAAGCAACGTTCAAATTGAAAAACAAAGATCAAAATCATCGCCGTCACTATTATCACCACAAGTTTTCTCATCACTAAACATGACTTCAGCTAAAGCATTCTTGACTGTAAGGAGTTTACTATGTTAGTGTATTACTGTGTGGGAGGGTGGATGGCAGTGGTCCCATTTCCCAGTGCGAGCTAGATCTTTCTAGCAATTCCTCTTCATCTGTCTTTAAGTCTTCCTCTTGTTTTTCACTTGTTTGAGTCCTTCTTAGTGCCAATCTCACATGCATGAAGGTTTTTTTTTTTTAGGATGAGCAAGTCTACCCACTCACAAGCTGTTCATTCTGCCACATACATGCAGTTCAGGGCTGTAATCACATCTGTCATATTGTCTCTAAATCGGAAGCCACAGTCAGAGGGTTTGTCTAATTAACTTTTTTTTTTATTGTATTTTTTTAAGGCAGTGCTTCTACATTATCATGTACTGTAGCATGATTGTTTCCATAATGCAGTGGCTCTGTATAGGTTTTAAGTACCACTTTTTTTTTAATAGAGGAAACAACATATATTTATTGCCCTAACATTCTTTTCTTTAACTGTCTGAATAGACACTGATTCTCCTGTCAGACTGGATGTTTCTCTCATCACCCAATGAAAGGATCCTGATTGCTTTGAATCCCTTGCAGTTGCTGCCCCCCTTGGCTTGTTACATATCTTTTTATATACGGTACTGCAGCGGCTAGAGGCACCTCCAATGGAGATAAACAAAATGCTCTGACTGTAACTTTTGTTCCCTAAAGTATATTAATGTGGTATGTGTATGGCAATTCATATGCCCACATGCTCTGACGGAGGACCAGTCTTTTCAAGCCTTAATGCAGATGATCTGTAGTGAAATACATACTGTATAGATATAGTATATACTCCTGACAGTACAGTCATCCCTCAATTTGACATCCTAACTCCACCAAGGCCAACTGTACAGTGGGGCAACCAGATGTTGTACACTTTTCCTCGATTAACCTTTTTCATGTTGCAGCCATCTTGAAAGAAAAACAAGGTGAGGGTGGGTAAACACAGAAGGTTGTAAACACAAGAGGAGATGTGCTGGCATTGTTTGACATTTACCCCACAGATGTGGAAAGACAACTGGTACAAAAAGCTACAGTAACTTCATCAAAGAATATATTCACTGAATTAAAGTTGAGAGAAAAAGCAAATATCAGTTTGTGCTAACTGATGTTACTAATATTTAGTCGATTGTGCGAACACAACATTTGCATTGTGGTATAAATTAACAAATTTTCTTGTAAACCAATAATAGCTGTTTATACTGGGTGTCAGCCACTTGTAAACTTTCTCCACGGTAAATAAGGTTGCTACAGCTTTTTAGCACAGCTGAATTCACATGGCTGGCTGTTGCACTTGCAGGTGAACAAAACAATGAAAATAATGCTAGCTAGATTATTTCAATTCAATTTCAATTCAATTGTATTTATAGAGCCCCAAATCACAACAATGTCGTCTCACAGGGATTCACAAAAAACACAATCACACAATCAACCACAAACATAGATAAAAGTCCCAAGCGTCCCCTATCCTTAGACCCTCCTTAGAGATTATAATACTACTACTACCACAAATAATAATAATAATAATAATAATAATAATAATAATAATAATAATAATAATAATAATAATAATAATAATAATAATAATAATAATACATTTTATTTGTATAGGGATTTTCATGGCACTCAAAGACACCTTACATGAAGTAAAAATAGAACAATAAGAGTCCAACTACAATACAAACACAATAGAAAGAGAACAATGACACATTAAAAACAGACAGAATTCAAGTAATCAAACATTAAAAGCAATGTTAAGTAAATAACTTTTCAAAAGGAATTCAAAAGTGTTGAGGTTGGAACAGTAATGAATGGTTGGGGGAGTGAGTTCCAGAGGTTTGGGGCGGCTACAGGAATGTGGTTCCTAACATGTTTTTTTTTCTTCTTAAATTCACTCACTCTTTTTTATAGGACTTACAACCTGGCACACAGTAGTACGATGATACAACAAAAGAAGTCTGTACAAATTTGAGCTCAAAGGGCTAACTTCCCTTGCAATCAGAGCAGACTCGATAGGCCTTGCGCCGGACGTGGTCTGCGGCAAAGGCCTAATAAATACAGAAACGAGCAGGAACAATATAGCATTTTTCTGACCCTCCTGAACTTACCCTGATATGAAATTTTTTGACCTCCCCCATGTCACAGTGGGGTCCAGGGTCAAATGAAAAATACTTACCCTGAGTGGCCGTGGCCCATAGACTCCCATTAATTCTGAGCAGGAGCAAATATGCGGCGAGTGTGTGTGACTTGCACATGCTCAGACACGGCTCGCTATTGTGAATGTGTGAGTGTGTGTGAGTCGTCCCTGGTGACCGTGTCCCTGCCATATTTCGTTCCCTGGCGATCACAGCGGACTCAATAGGCCTTGCGGTGACGTGGTCTGCGGTGAAGGGCTAAAATCCATCCAAATTCAGCAGCAACTACATGCACAGAATGATGTCAGAAATGGAAAGCACCATGGAGGAGGGGAGCTACATTCCCAACATTAGGGATGCCCTGTAAAACAGCATGTTTCTTACTATATATACTTCCCAACTTAAATTTGAGTCTTTCTCTGTTGTGTATGGTGACAAGGGAAATCAGTTGCCATATGCTGCATGTGACAAATGCCAATGGGTCCTAACCTACAGCCTAGAATAAAATAAATAAATGAATAAAATCTGTTCTTGTGGGATTTTTGTGGGCAGGAACGGGACAATGGTATAGGTCTGGGCAGGAGTGGGACTAAAAAGTCAGTATCACACGGACATCTAGTCGGCCGCTTCTCTGTCCTTTCTGTCCGCTGCAGCTCTGCTCAGCCACAGACCCACCAGAGAGCGAGTGGGTGAGTGAGCGAGTGAGAGATGCCTGCACAAAAGATGACTGTGGAGAGATGTGAAAGTGGAGCAATCTGTGAGTTATGGTCTTACATAGGGTTGCCAACCGCCCTGATTTCCCGGGGACATTTTTAGGTGAATTTAATTTGTCCCACAAGGAACAGCTCCCGTTCCATATTCCAATCACAGTCTGACTGTCAGACTGTCCAGGGTTTCCCCCAGTATAGTGTAAACCTGGTGGGCCACCAGGCTAAAAGTGTCACTTTGAAAAAATATTTTAAAGAAATTAAATACACATTAAAACTAGTGATACTAAAGATGCTTTTTTGAGCTTCCAACTGTAGGTCTGTCTACTGATTTTTCAGGGTCTGAGCACTTATAAAGCTAAAAGAAATGTGGACAGGTAGTGGGACAGGAAGTAGCAAAATAAAAGCAGATTCATGGATGAAACTGTGGCTCCGTGGTTGACAAACAACCGGGTTGTTTTATTTTGAAGGAGCTTTATATCTGGCCACAAATGTCACTTGCCAGCATTGACAGTGTGTGTTTCAGCCAAAAACAAACCTGGGTTAAAGGTCTAATGTATGCGGGTACAGGTTTGTAAGTAGACTGTACAGGACTCTGTAACAATGGCATTGTCACACGGCTGTCAGTTCACCTGTTGATGCTCGTGTGTCAATCTGATTAAGTCCTGTTCAGTTACATTCAATAATTTCCATATTGTATAAAGGACCGGGAAAAAATGTGCACATGCTGCCATTTTCTGTCTCTGAGCCACTGCCCCTCTATAATCATGTGCACATCCCTGGTACTGACACAAACCAACACTACCCACAGAGCCTTGTTTTGAATCTAAGATAGCATCACATGTGAAATAAGCTAATAGGGAGCAGAATTCCACACAGTTTGGAACCTTTCAGTCAATTAGCATGTATAGCATGTGAAATGTACATAATAAGTAACAGAGCACATATCCTGCATGAGAAAATAAGACTTGCGATTTTGGGATGGGGAGCTTTCCTGAAAATTTACTGAAAAACCCTGTGCAAGACTGTGTGACAAAACTGCTGCTGCTTTCGGGAACATGGTACCAGAGCCTAATTGCCCAGACAGGTTAAAATGCAAACACATTTCTCTGAGAGTGGAGTCATCCTGGCTTTGCTTGAACAAATCTTGTAAAGGTACAAGGGGTGAGAGTGACAGGCTAAATTGTAACACCATGTCCTTGTAAGCTGTGCCCTTGAATGCAGCCTTAGGAACTGCACATGGCCTAGTTATCGCTACCTGAAAGTAAGCATCTGTGAAATTCATTGCTTTAAACCAATCCACTGGGCTGATCATGTGCAACACGTCATAGGTTGTAGTTGGTAGACTATGTTATTCTGAAAAAAATCTGTGGAATGAACATAATATAATTCTAGAAGTTATTTCCACTTAATTAAAATGCTTTCATTTACCGAGGGACAATTTTGTTGAATCAACTAATTGTAAGTGGACATAAAGTATTAGTGTTACTATTACTTATTTGCAATGCATGGGCCCATCTAAATTTGTAAAACTTATTTCAACATGTTTACTAAGAAAGGATTTGACTTCATTGTCTTGGCTCACATTAACTTGTTTAATAATTGTTTTTGGTTGATGAATTTATCCTTTTTATTTATTTTTTTTAAACAGTCTTACGTTGTTTTGTTGTACCCATTTTATGTACAGCACTTTGTGATTTGATAGCACTTTGTGACAAGCGTTTTATAAATGCATTTTACTTACTTCTAACTTATATAGATAGGGTAGAATTAGCAGTATTTTGAAGTGGTACAATGACACCAATGGCTGAACAACACGGCAGTAAGTTCAATCACTAGATCATATCCTGTGATCCCTTGAGATTCTCAATTCCCTTCAATCATGGTCCCTTATTTAGTTTTTTTTTATGGTTCTTTACTGTAAGTTTTCTAGATCCATCAGGCTTCACAAGTGTATTAATGCTCATCCACCAATGTGGTTGAAGAACAGTTGAATCAGAATCAACTGTGGCTGCTTCAAGAATCCTTCTTTAAAAAAATTTAAAAAAATGTTAATTTTTTTTAAAATTGCGAGTCAATCTGTTCTTGTTTATTCTGGTTTGGGAATCCTTTTAAAGTAATGCTTTGATTATTCTCTAACAGATCTACATTACATCGGTGCTTCAGTCCTAGGTTTAGGATTAGAGTAAAGGTTAGTTCTGAGGTAAACTCAATGAGGCCCATATACCTGAGATGTATGGTTAGGGGTAAACTAAATTATTCAACCTTCTGCTTTGGAGGGGTGTTGCAGATGGAATTCTTAAAAATAACCATTACATTGTGTTGACATAAAAGAACCTTGTAGTTTTAAGGATTTTGCATTTCAGGTCAGAACTTCATGATTTAAAAATGGTTAACAACTAAACATGAATTAATATAACAGAGGGTACATGTTATACATACTGTATGTTGTTACAACAGACACCCATGTTGTTTTTTGTTTTGTTTTTTGTAATGCCTTTTGGACAAGACCTATGAACAGAACATGGAGTAGCACAGACTTTATATAGTGGATTAACTCTGCGTGATGTCACATATCAGTTTGTAGACTGCAGCTCTAAAGCCTAGAGATGCTTGCCATAGGTCATTTTGGTTTTTGTGGAATTGGAGAAGAGCAGTAGTGGAACTCTTTGAAATGTAGATCATATGTTTGGCTTTGGAGCTAGAAAGCCCAAAACGGATTTTTTTTTTTTTTTTTTTTTTTTACCAGGTTTTCAACTGGGTTTATTTCTTCTATGAAGTTTCCCATTTTAACAAGAGGGTTTATGGGGATTGGGGGCTTTTGCAACCAGCCCCCTATGGCCTTTCAAGATACTCCAATTTTTAATGCTCTACATTAACTTCAATTTCAGCCTCAAAGGTTACCACTAGAGAAATGTGCCTTTTGGGCAGCAATAGATGAAGGGCAGTAGTGTTTCCATGTTGCTAGAACCATTCTTTCTGAATCCTAGACCTAGGAGGAGTGTTTCTTCCTCCTACTGTAGATGCTTAGTATTCCTGGGGGCAAGCAATATGCTGTAGAATCCGACCAACTGTTTCCAGAGGGAAAGCCAAACTTGCCGATGTTGCTGCCGTTTTAGGAGGAGGTGATGTTTCTGGAGGTTGGTCCTGGCTGGGGACTGAGATAACACTTCCCATCAGTGAATAAGACTGCAGACATTTTGTCTGCTGGTTTCACAGCTCTAGTTCAGCTGCTATCAATTCACATAGGTGGTGTACACCCTGAACATGGTGCCAGTTCATGACAGGGACAACATTTACACACAAATAACAATTCACTCAGACACACCTACAACCAATTTAGATTGCATTCTGTTGGATGGTGCGATGAAGCATCCACAGAAAACCACTGCAAACCCAAGACCTTCCACTTGTGGGTGACAGTGTTTTTCACCATGCTGCCATTAAAATCAATGGAGGTAGACCAATATATTGTTTTGTTTTTTCAATATCAGCCATCAGCCTTAATTTTATTTGAAAGCCAATATTTCATCAGTAGTAAAACATATTTGATCAGCCGGCAGCATTTGAAGGTCAATAGATATTAAGAGTACTATGTGTATCTATGCTAAAAATGCCATTTATATTGCTTTATAAAAACCTTAGTTATCGAAGTGTTTCAATTGTTTTGTATGGTCAATGTGCTTTAGAAAAAATTGCCTTAAATATCAACTTCAAAAATCAGCTGTAGATATCGGTCATCAGCTGAACACTTTTTGTTTTGAAATTGCTGTTGGCTTTAGAAAAACCCATGTCAATCAACCTCTAAAAATTAATAATTCTGTCATTATTCCTAATGTCTGAGGGAGTCATCTACAGGTGTCTCTATGCCACCACCTCAGAAAATGTCCTCCCTCTGCCAAGAAAAGAAGGAATTCCACAGTAGGACACAGAAAGAATATGATGTCTTGTAACCTGTACCTTAATGAGAAGAGAGGCCAGTGGAATACTGGGCTGCATCATTTACCCAAGCATCACCAGACATGCTTCACATGTTTGAATTGTGGTGATGCAGTTCAGTGCACAGGTTGTGAATACCTGCACTCGATAAATTTTCTCTAACTGAGATACAGGGAACCTGCAGAGCACGGATAGAAGCAGTGCTGTTTATGAGACACATGCTGTTTATAAGACAGGGCCAGATAAGCTGCCTAGGATATGTGGAGGATTAACCAAGCCAGCTTCAGCTCCATCCAGATCCAAATACCATCCGTAACCATCAATAGTGGCTTATACCATTATGATGTTATCTCTGAAATGAAGTCCAAGAGCATGGGAAGGCATTTTTTGACACCTGTTGGCTCAATGGGAAGGGAAGTCCCTGCAATCCATAATGCCTTCTGAGGCAGTTGAGGGAAGAACTGCTCTGTTTCCACCTTCTCAGCAGCACTCTGATACACAGAGAAGAATCTGTTGTTGTGGCCAATGCAGAAGAGGTGTTCTACTGGGCAAATCACAAATCCTCTTATCTATCCTCTGATAAACCATGTATGTACAGGCCAATGCCAGCATGGTATGATTGTCAAGATGAATGGCTCGGTCCACCTACAGTGGGGTTGTGCACTCAGAGGGCCTTACCTCAACCTCTGAAAAACAAAATGCAGGAACCCTGGGCTTGGTCAGGGCTCTCCTATATCTCAGATGTCTATTGATGTTTTTCATACAAAGTGAAGCTGCACCATTGATGGTGAATGGAAAGGGAGAATGAAGACAAAACACAGTGGCAGTACCCCAATGAATAAACAAAACTAAATGACACCAGCTAGCATCAAACTTCCGATATTTGTTCTGTGGTGAAGAGCATAATAACTTAAAAAGGACTGTTGTGACAGAGGCTATGGTGCCAAGAAGACTTGGTTTTGGGTATGCATATTTTTGTTGCCATAAATTGTCACAGTTTAATACAGTGGTACATGGTATTGCCATCCATCTCGTCTCGTGTCTTAATTTCAATATTCAACCAAATTGCAGTGATTATGATTTTATTGCTTTTAATAACATTATGATCATATTTAATGGAAAGATAAGAAAATGGTTCTGGATTTCCATGCATTCCCTCTTTACCTGTTGTGTGCAATTAATATTGATTGAACATTTCTCTGTTTCCACAGCAACTGATGCGGTCCTCTGTATTTCATATGTTCATCTTGAGTATGGTTGCTGTAGACGTCATTGTTGCTGCTAGCAACTATTATAAAGGCGAGGACCACCGCAGGCACTATGATGAGTTTTACTTTGCAGAGGTAGGATATTTATTTATTTTTTTTCCCTCACAGTTTCTCTGATTTCTTTATTTCTTTTCTTTTTTTTTTTTTTTTTTTTTTTACTTATTATTCTGGTCTTACTATAGTGAGTGAAGTACTATAATGCATACTTTAACATTAGTGACAAACATGAGACGTGTTGTTGCCTAAAGCTGAGCTCCCTATGGGGAATATCATTAATGAAAATGAAATGTCCTGTCATTAAAAGAGATTTAATCCTCCATTATCTTAATGCCATGTGACATTGAACTGTCCATGTGACTCATCCGATGCAAATGTGTGTTTTTAGGATATGTTAACAGGAAGTCATTCATCACAGTAAAGCTCTTATGACACTAGTTCAATGGAATAAGATATTTGTTCATTTGTTGTTTGGTTTATTTTATTATTTTGAAAGTGGAAATACATTTTGCAGAAACACTTGACACTATATTTTGCTTGATGTCATCAGTATGCAGGTGGCAGAGTAAGACCTGTGTGTGCCCTCATCCCCTTCATACCTCTCTTTTTCTTTCACAGCTGAATAGAAGCGATAACACACACACACACAGTATTATTTCTCTCAGTCCCTCGATCCATATCATATATCCATTGATCTGCTGATTTGTTACAATCTGTGTTGTGAAGGGAGAATAAGAAAAAAAAAATATTAGTGAAGTGCTGTTTGTATTCTCACATTCTTTAATATGTCCCCAGCTGGCCACAGTGGTAAAAGAGAAATAGCTGTAGACATATTCTTTAAATTTTTTACAAACACTGACTCCTGTTCTGTCTCCTACTTTCTAGGTTGCCTTTACTGTGTTATTTGACCTGGAAGCTCTTCTAAAGATCT
>CM035803.1:30589100-30854100 GCA_020466265.1 Siphamia tubifer | reverse complement strand
TTTTCATCTGAAGTCTAAAACAACTCTCTTCCAGCTATAACTTTCTAAGCATGTCAGAACCTTTACTTTAATTTGTATCTAGCATATATCCTTCAACTGCAAAAATGTTTATCCAAACGAGGTTCCACACAGTGATCAAGCGTTTTTATTTGTAACTGGTACTAGATGTCCACCTCCTTTACATTCATTGCTATGTTGACTGTTTTGGTTTTGTCTTTATTGTGTTTTATATACCTCTCTTCTTCTGTTGGAAAGTTGCATATTTGGACATTTTTAATCCAGTATCCAGTATTTCTTTGTTAAAGCCAACCAACCTGCAAAAATTCAATAGACCGAAACTGCTCAGTATGTGGTGCGGACATGATACAGTATGAAAAGCATCGAAAATTACTAGAAATTGTACACACTTCATAAAGATTTAGATATATCAACATAATACTAAGAGTAGTGTGCCTCAGACAAGAAATTGGAGGACTGCAGATGTCAATGGTAGTTTGCATGATGGGTCAACAGATGTGGCACTTCCTTTGATTTCTAAGTGCTCATGAGCTTCTTTCTCTCTCATTAGCCACATCTTAACATCTTCACTTTTTTCTCCCTTCCAACATTTCACTGATCCCAGACACAGCGGGACATGAAGGGTTGCTCATAAACAGATGCCACTTATATGCCATGTTACTCTTCTCTTTTTCCTTTCTCTTTTCCCTCTCCATTTTCATATTACTTGAGCACACACACACACACACACACACACACACATACATGCATGCACACATCATTGTTAATGATGTTTGGCTGTTTCCCCTATGGGCAGACCTGTTGCTGGGTTTATCCTTATCTGCAGTGACTGGGACATGGAAGTAGATGGGAGGGGCTGGAAGGGTGGAGGCTGCTGTCTGGAGGTGAGATGCTAAGAAGGGAGCACAGGCGTGCCATTTGACTCCAGGGGCCACAGTGTCGCAGCTGGCCATCTCCAACACCTTCATCTGACCTCTACCCAGTAGATAAGATAGCAACAAAACACAGAGAAATACCTGCATTTTTGCTTACGTATCAAAATCTGTCCATCTTAAGCCAAGGAAACATGGTCCAAATATGTGCACCAGCTGTTTGATATTTTATCTGAAAAAGCATGTTTCAAATGTCAAAGTTGTCTCTGTCTCTGTGTAATTTCCTTCTGTCTTTGTCCCTCTCTCCACTGCTTCCACTTGTGTGCACAAATGCCCTCTCTAGCCTTTTGCATCTCTCACTTTCCCTTTCGGTGCTCTGCTCCCTGCAGGCATTCATGTCCATGTTCCAGATCCTGACCCAAGAGGGCTGGGTTGATGTCATGGACCAGACTCTGGTGGCTGTAGGTCATATGTGGGCTCCAGTTGTAGCTATTTACTTTATCCTCTACCATCTGTTTGCGACCCTGGTGAGTAACTTTCCTGTGCGGCTCCAAAAGCAAAAGTCAAATAAGTTGGAAAAAACTGGTACATTTATTTTGTGTGTACATTTCTTTCTGCAACTTCCTGCCACGTTTAATTTTTATTTTTTTTATTTGGACTTTAGTCTTCTATTCTGAGGAAAATAAGTAGCAAATCAAATCAGTTTTATTCCGAAAACCTCTTCCGAGGTACATGGAAGTAAGCATACATTTACAACAATACAAAAGGGATGCACAGAAAACATACAGTCCTATTATAATGTCATAATCACTGAGATGTGGCAGTGTATATAATTTGTATAAATTTCGCCAACTTGTTAAGTTCCAGTCCGTTAGTGTGCATTAGGCTTGAAAATTTCAAGGTGGATGGTCTCTTATAACAGTACGGTTTCAGATACTTCTTTCTATCAGTCGTGAAAGCTGGACATTTGAATAAGTAATGAAATTCATCACCTGGCTCATTAAGATTACAGCGTGTAAAATTAGGATCATTGTCGACCGAGAATGTAGCTGTTTCTATTGGAAGTCTATGGTTGCGACATCTAAATTTAAACATATTGAAACGTAGACGAGGAGGCAATTGTAACAAGTACTTCTCAAACTCGAAGTTTTCTTTGAACATTCTATAGTTAGAACATTTCGTACTATTGAATATTTGCGAAGCCCATGTCTGAATGAATTGATCGCACAGGCGTATACGAAGTGTTGTTTTAAACCATTCAATACCGCCAGTAACATTCTGATCATTCCAAAATCCAGAGAATCCAGTATCGTTTAACGCTTTCTTAACAAATGCAATCCAATCTGAAGTATATATATTTAACAAGTCTAAGCGATAAAGAAGTCTGTACAATTTGCAAGACAATTTGTTCGTGTTTTCACAAAGCCGGTACCAAAAGCCCAAGGTTCGTACAGTGGCGGTAATATGAAGAGGAAAACGTCCAAGCTCACCATAAACCATGTTCGTTGTTGTACATTTGTTTACCTTCAAAAGCATTTTACAAAACCGCAAGTGAAGCCTCTCAATTACCGTGAGATCACCCACAGCCGAAACTTCGCTCCCATTTAATAGTACTGGGGCGACTACAGAGTCAAACAATTGTAACTGTAAATCTATTGGAAGACACAATTTGGCAGCTTTTTAGCTTTTTAGATTTTTTGCTTTTTAGCAAAATGATACATGAAATGTTTTCTTTAGTGTCCCATCCCACTAATGTTCTCTCAAGTGGCATATCTAAACACAGTTAAGCAGACTTGCAGCATAAGAAGTTCTGACATTTTAGTGTTTGGCTTTCTGATATGGGAAGCCATCAGACAGCACCAACAGTCTCTGGATGACTCACACCACAGCCCAGACAGACAGGATGTCTTCTAGGACAGAACAAGCAACAAATGCAATTACGAAGCAGACTTTGTACCTTTTTTTTTTTTAAAGTGTAATTTTTAGATGTTATGCTGATGGAAATGTAATAAACATACTGAAACGTGATTCAGGCAGCATATGTTCTGATGATTTACTCTTGGTGAATTTCAGATTCTTCTCAGTCTTTTTGTGGCTGTTATCTTGGATAATTTGGAGTTGGATGAAGACTTGAAGAAGCTCAAACAGGTAAGAAAAAAATCACTTTCTAATTGGAGTTAAGTATTTAAATTCAGAACACATATTCTGTTTGCTGGTGTGGCCTTTGTTTCAGTGAACTGGTGGTAACTTTGTGATAGGTTTATGAAAACAGTTTTTCCATAACTGCAGGATTAATACAAAGATGTGACCAATCATGAATTGGTTTGCATGCACCATCTAACCAGCAAAGGGACCATTGCTGAAACCTTTAAGAACTATTCATTTAGATGTAGTTAGTATAAAAGTCTGATATTTCAGATGCAAGACCTCATTGTCATTTAATTAAATCTTCAGGGACATTTTGTCTGTTTTATTGAAGCATTTTTTTAATAGAGATTATGATAAAGAGATGAAAAAAAGCATTTGAAACCTAACTAGGACTGTGTGTAGTTGAGTTTGGGATATACGTTCACTGATACTGATTAAAGGAGGCAGTTGTCAACAGCTTAGATCATAAAAAGGGAACCTGAGGTGTGGCCATGTGGACCAGAATGTGCAAACCTTAACTTTTCTGCTTGATTGTTTCATTTATTCACTTTGTGGTTTTCTTCCCTCTGTTATTTAGAAGTGTGTCTTGTACAGTAATTTCTTCTGTTATCAAATGGCATTAGTCTCTTTTTTTTTTTTTATCATGTACTGCTATTATACACATTTGCATTTTGTCAGATGGGTTGTTGGTATATTTGAAGTTTCACTGTTGGTATCAAACCTTTTTGATGCTGTTGCTGTGAATCCTGATCCTTCTCGTAAAAGCTGACCAATAGAATATGTCTATCTGCTGAAACACTGCTACAAAGCTACTTTTTAGTCATAGTGTGTTCCTTAAATGTTCATATCACAGTTTTCAATTTCCATTGTGCAAATTCTATTTCATTCTGTGGATGCTTAAATTATCCTAGAAACTGAGTAGTTCCTTCAGATTTAATTAACATAATTGTTCTTTATTAACCACAGTTGCACAGCAGCATGTGTCTTAGATATTAAGGTTGTTCAGGATATTTCAGTGCAGGATATTATGCCATTATTTTGAGCGCCAATATGCAGTCAAAATAGTAGTAACAATTGCACAAAATGTGAAAATGCACATATGCCCAGTTTGAACATGGCAGGATGCGAAGTGCTCACTGATGTGTTGTGCTCTGAGACATTTCTGAATATTATTTGGCACTATGTTTTATTTAGAAGCAGCACTCTTGCTGTTGCCACCATGGGAAGAGTGACAGGCTTGCATTGAATGTCTGCGTGTAGGCAGAGCTCCTAGTAATTTTTTCATTCTCACCTTTTCAGGGCTTTTCTCTAGAGGATTGAGTAAGTGGGCAATTAACTTAAAAAAAAAAGCAAAAGAAAAAGCCCTGTTGCATCTGGTACACACATATATGTTTGTTTCACTAGCCCCATGAGGACACTCATCATCACACATTGCATAGCTTTTTACCATATACTTAACCATTACTACTGAATCCTTTCTCC
Source organism: Siphamia tubifer (assembly GCA_020466265.1). Taxonomy (NCBI): domain Eukaryota; kingdom Metazoa; phylum Chordata; class Actinopteri; order Kurtiformes; family Apogonidae; genus Siphamia; species Siphamia tubifer. The sequence goes on along the minus strand of CM035803.1, from coordinate 30,849,580 downwards.
TAACCTGAACCACAGTATATATATATATATATATATATATATATATATATATATATATATATATATATATATATATATATATATATATATATATATATATATATATATATATATATATATATACACATATATATGCACACACACACACACAACATCATCATCACCATTATCACTCTGGCCTAAGGGGTAAACACCTTCTTCTATTTAGCTGATATCTACCGGCACAGGATAAACATTTCCCCACTTCCCTCTACCTCTCCCTGGTCCTACAGACATTGCTCTGTGGGCATGAATGATTTGTTGAATAGAAATGGTCTATCATTCTCCCCCCTCACAAAGCCCACCAAGCTGTGATAATGTAAATGAACAGTAGTAGTAGCAGTAGCAGTAACAATCCAATAGAATTACTGTTTTTTTATGAATACTATAGTATATTTATCACATGTGGCTTTTGATGTCTTCACATTGCCTTCTGCTTCAAAATGCTACTTTAATATTTTACATGCATCCCCATGATCTTCCTTTCATTTATAATCCCTTCAAACGAAGAGGTTTATACAAAAATTGTTTGCCTCTTAACCTGTGTCATAACCTATTTATGTGTTGTGCTCTGAGACTAAATAAATTCCACTTTTATATTGGCTGCCTAAAGAGGTATTTGCAGTACCCCCCCCCAGAGATCCCTCCTTCCTCCTTTCACCTCCATTTTCCTCTGCCGTCTACCTTTTCTGTCTCTGGCTTCATTTGATTAAAAAAATTCAAGCAAACCTAATTTCACGCAATAAATGCATTATCCTAATCAACACTGAAGTGTAGAGCAGGCACTGGTGGTGTATGTGTGTTTCTTCTATCGTCCTGGCTCATTGACGTGGTGGAATTAACCAGTTGTTCATTAGCTGCAAGCCCTGCTTACTTTCACATCTTCTATTAATGGTGATGTTCTTGTGCATGGATACGTACTGTATCTGTTTTTGAATTTAAATCTATAGTTAACTGGTATGTGTTCAAAGTGCACACAGTAGGTGGATTCTGTGATTATATTGCAAGGCTTCTCGTCTCTTTTATTTGCTCACTGCTTACTATCCCATTTAGCTGTTTGAGAAAGTCACAGTAACCGAACTGTGATCCTTTTGATCAGTGTAAACACCTACAGGCCAATGTGCTCTTTTTCTAACCTTTTAGTCCCAGATAAAACACTAAATCAAGATAAATGGTCCGTCAGCATTGACAGATGCAAGTCATTCCCTTAAAAGGCTGGGCTGTAATCAGCATACAAATGATGACAGATGTTTGTAGCTACATGCCTTATTGATGATGTCATTATCAAATCAGTGTCGTGAATAGACTGAGTCGTGCTGCTGCTTTACTGAGACCAACATGGCAACTGTCAAGAAAGATCTAAAGTGAAAATGATGAAAAGCTGAAGGTTTTTCCTGGCACCTGATCAGATCTCTTACCCACTAAGGGTGCCATGGTACAGGTAGCCCATGGTTTTGTCTGTACTTCAGTTCTTGGGCCATGGTTTCAGTACATTCTTTATGTGTAAAACATTTCTTTTTCTCACAAAATTATATTTCTATTTTGCTCGTCAGCAAACCGAATTTCAGAGTATGAACAAATTCTATCACTATACTGAATAAAATATCACTTTCTGTACTGTACAACATAAGCTAACCCTTTTTTATTCCTTGAGTATTTGTATACAGTTGTATAAGTCAGGTACGTGCACATACTGTATAAGGCCCAAAGGGAGCTTTTTTACATAAATAAATTCCTCTGATGCATAAGGATGTAAAAGAAAATGGTGGAATAAAAACAAAACGATTATCTCCTGTATCCTTTTCCTTGTAAAAGCGTGTCATAGTATTGTTTGTGTGTCGGAGTCCTGTACTGGGTCGTGGGTGCAAGTAAACCTAGAATCAAACATGCAGGTGGATAGCAGCAAAGAAGTGAAAAAATGTAAGAAGATTTATAGATTAAAATAATTTGCAGGACATTCATGATGATGATCATCTAATTTCACTGTGTTTCATCCAATGTGATTTTTTTTTTTTTTTTTCCAAAATGAAGTTCACTTCTGTTTACATCTGGCCAAAGATATCCTTGAGCAACATATATTAGAAATGTATTCATTTTAGCCCAGGGGTGATCAATCCTGGTCCTCAAGGGCCGCTATCCTGCGTGTTTTAGATGTATCCCTCATCTAACACACCTCATTCAAATGATCAGCCTGTCATCAAGAAGACTGATAATGACAGTCAAGAAGGATACGTCTAAAACATGCAGGACAGCACCCCTCGAGGACCAGGATTGAGCCCCCTTGTTTTACCCAAATGTAAAACCCTTAAAAAGTGAGTTATTACTGTATGTAGACAATGTGCTTAATTGCAGGTGAGGTTGCAGGTCTAATGTACGCGGGTATAGGCAGGTGCAAATTTGTGGGCAGATACTCTTGTCTCTGACTGCTGTCTCTCACTGAGGGGTGGGGCTTCCCTATACTGAACACTCATATGCATACAGAGAGAGAGAGGTGGATTGTCACGATTTTCCCAAATATTGTTGTATCCCTATTACCCACTAAACATATGTTTAGGCAAGCTCTACCAATTTTTGTGAATAATACTATTAAACTTACAAACTTTACTCATTTTAAATGTCTTTACTATTAATGTACTATTGGGCCTCGAAGCCTATTACAGTGCAGTATGTCACGTTGGCATATTTTAGGGATCATCACCATTAGTGCTATTTTCAGCTCTGAGTCAGTCAATGACTTTGTAAGTATAAACAGTCAGACAAGGTTTTGCCTCTAAGGTGTGTGTGTGTGTTTTTACATCTATGACTCACAGGTATTTCCTCTTCTATATTTACTGACACTGATGCTCTTGTAATGTACTCAGAGGATGGTTTTATACAGGATGCTGCTGACCTTTAAGGTTTAAAAGGAAAAATATTTCCTCTGCTATGATGGTTCAGTCTCATATTGGACTGAAAAAAATGAGTTGGGTGAGGAAATTACCCTGGCATTTTAAGAAGAATTTGATCAGCAACAAATCTCCAAAATATTGGGACAGGTCCATGTTTATGACTGTAGCATCCCATCTTCCTTTAACAACAGCCTGAAAACATCTGGCAAATTAAGAGACCAGCTGCTCAACAGCCAGGGGCCTCCTTTGTTGTCTTTTTTTTTCTGATGAAGCACCAAATATTCTCACTTGGTGAATGATCTGGACTGCAGGCAGGCCACTTCAGCACTGTTTTAATCGGTCCAGTATGTGGTTTAGCACTGTCTTTCTGAAATATGCAAGGCCTTCCCTTAAAGATGCTGTCTAGATGGAAGCATATCTTGCTCTAAAACCTGTATAGGCTACACTTTGATGAGTAAACCTCTACCAATCATCCCTTTTGAAAGACTCTCTTAAGATAACCTTTAACTGACCTGTTGCCACTTCACCTTACTACAGTAGCTTATTGAGCTGTTTTTCTTCTTGCCCTTATCTCAATCTTTTGGTGATTTGTTACCAGTATCAAATCCAAAATTAATTAATTCTTCTTTTAAAATGGTTCATTTTCTTCATTTTATTTGTTTTGTTTGTGTTGTATTGTGAATATAATTTGGGCTTATGAGATTTGCAAATCATTGCATTCTGTTTACATTTTACTAAACTTTTTTTGTAATTGAAGTTGTAGTACACTAGAGTTAGGGTTAACCCTCACCCTAACTCTTGCTCATACATGGCGAATAATTTTTCTTTTACCTCTTCCCATGAAATGTTATTGACAATGAGACTTATTCTTAATAGATCAAGTATAACTGGGACTCATTATCATTGCACCTGATCAAAGGTGATTAGAGGGTCGCCCAATGACCAAAAGGTGGGTGGTTTACGCCCCGACTCTGGCTGTCCACAGATGTTGAAGTGTCCTTGGGCAAGACACTGAACCCTGACTTAGTCTACCAGTAGGACTGACAGAACCTTAGAAACCTACTGGTGTATGAGTGTATGTGTGTGAATGGGTGAATGTGAGGCTAATGTAAAGCACTTTGAGCACCATGAAGGTGGAAAAGTGCTATATAAGTGCAGACCATTTAGCATTATTTACTGAGTAACCCATGAAGACCCAAATATCCACCATCACTCAAAAGCATCTGCTACCACTAATACTGTCATTACATGTAAATAAGTGAAAAATACAGTTTGTCATTTTTTCATGGTCATCACATATGACCTGTTTGGATGTTCACAGCCTCCATAGTTACTATGGAAACATTGTCTTCTACAACACTGATTCATCAATATTTCACCATCATGGTGCTTTGAGCACCATGATGGTGGAAAAACGCTATGTAAGTGCAGACCATTTACCATTTATCAGTAAAAATCATAAGTGACAGTGTTTGGAGAAGCTTGTTTTTGTGGTTGGTTATTGATATATGTTACTGAAAGAATATTTCTCTGTTCTCTGTTTTGACTTTAATGACCCTCAACTTTTATGGACACATACATGATGAGTTAATTAAATATAAGAAAACACTTTTTATTGAAAAAATGCAAATTATAGTGGATAATATTGTAATAAATGGTGACAAATTACTTAGTAGAAGCTAAATACAGTGAAAAATCAATTTGGGAAGTGCCATAAAATGAGCACCTGGCCTTTATGGGTTAATAGTGATAAAAAGGTCAAATAAAGGAATATGTGTGAGAACAAAATTATTCCAACTTTATGTCCAACAATGTAGATTTTAGCTGTGACTTGTCAACATATTGTATATGTAAATTATTATGATAAATGGTTCAGTACTATCATGTGAAATTGCACCATGCAGGTGAGCGTTATCGTTCAAAGCTGGACTGCATATTTGAATTTTCTTTTCAATGTGATATGAAGGCACACACATAAAGGCATATTCACCCACCTGCACCACACAACTTCTGTATGCTTGAAGTCTTTCATCACTGAAAGTAAAATACAATGACATCTAAGGGGAGCTGACACGTTTGAATGGCTTTCCAACTGATAATTCTGACATATATGGAGCGGAACAGGAAACTGGCATGTCAGGGCAAGATAAACTGCCACCAACAACTTTCCAAAACATTATATCATACACACTACCTTCAAAGCCCAAGTTGAGTTTGACAGAAAAAAATATGTCACTCATTCCATTAATAATGCCACAAATATGCTAAAAGTTATGTTTCCGACAGTTATATTTGGTATATTAATTTTTCTTCATATGGGTATGGTTATTAATGGAACATAGTTTATTTTTAATATTTATATTACTGCTAAGAAATAATAGTTTAGTTTGTGCATTATTACTATGAAGCAGAAAGTGTATTTTTGTGTTTGATACGTATATTATTGACACAAGAAGGACAATAATTTTTAATATGTGTATGAAATGGATAGTTTATTTTTGGTTTGATATGTGCAGTAATTAATTTTAAGTTGAAATGCTGCTGCAAAATAGGTAGTCTATCCTTTTTATCTACACCAATATTGTGTTTTGTGCATAGTCAGAATTTAGTATGATACTGTATGTGAGTTACTTAGCAAATCTGACATAAATTTACTGTAAGGTAGATGAAGGATGGAGCAAGGGGACAGGATATTATGAACTAAATTCCATTCCTCTCCTTTTCAAATGTTTGACTTTCTTTTCATACAATTCTTTTGTTGTTTGATTTTAATGAAATATTTGAAATAAATGAATAAACAAACAAATATTTCACACATCTATGATCACTTTCCTGAAAAATAAAAAAAAACACTCCCTATTTAACTTTGAGTAATAGTAAGACCAAATACTATTATTTGCATGAAGGTACTCTTTAAATAGTTTATTCAGCTTCAATTTGTTGTTCCATTATTTCCAATTAATTTTAACGTAGTGACTGTCTGTGTGCTCAGCTGACTGTGAAGAGGAAAAAATTGAAAATGTCCCAGGAAAGACAATACACATGGTCTTTCTGTGTTGTGTGTCAAAACCCCCTTTCTAAATAATGATACATTTCCTTACCACATTCATAATGCTAAAAGGAGTTAAGAAGAATAAATGAAGTAATTGTGTTTTCTGAACATGGTTTGTAAAATCAGCCAGTGGACACGAGTCACTTTAATGATGAATAACAAATTAAGCCATTCATCAAACAGATGGCAAAAATGATTCATCACATATATAGCAAAAGGGTCCTCATTCCTCACAGCCCACGTGTGTTTTTCTTATACCGAGGCTGTCCATGTAATTGGCCTTTTGCCAAATGTTTGTGGAGCCCTTCTCTTCTCTTCTGGGAGGGTGATCACCATCTACGTATAGTCTATTTTTAGTCAGTCGCTGTATCCGTGATTGAAGCACCTGTAAAATAGGCAATTTTACAGTGAATGCACCTAATCACTCAGCTGTGGGTGGGAAATAGCCTGTCTAAGTACACTGAGACCTGCCAGCCACCAATGAATACACACCCATACACACTGTTCATCAGCATGTAAGTGTCTTTCTGAGCCTCTTTATATACAGTATAAGCTTAGAGATTTAATATATCATTTGAACTTACTGTATACACACAATAATACAAACAGACCAAACAGAGGTTTTGATTTGAATCATTTTCTATTTGCCATGTGTTGTCTTTTCTAGCTTTAAAAGCAAAGGGAAGGGGCCCTTTGCTTTTAAAGGAAAACTAATAATTTCAATTCAATGGCCGAGGTCCGGGGGTGAACACTTGGGGGTAGGTAGATTAGTAGAGAAATAAGAACAAATATTTGTCAATCTGTTAAAAAGGAGCTGGTAAAATACATAACAAAATAGAAAAAAGTCTAAAAGGAATCATCTCCCCTTAATAGCCAGTCTGTTTACAACATTTGAATCGTCTACACAGTGATTTCTAAGACCTTTCATTGTATCTGTTGACATTTTGTATTTGACCACCAGATTGTAGAAGCACAGAAGAAAACATAGCTGCATGAAATGAATGTGGATTCAGCACTGTAGAGGTTGGATATTTTATATGCCTGTAAGGTTTTTGTCTATGTTATATTGTTTTCGTGATAAGAAACCACAAGCTTCTTATCATGACACTACAATATTGGAAAAAATGTCATCTGGACAAGGACGAAAGATGCAACTAATAAACATTTCCTCTTCCAATTAATATTTCCTTGCAGCCTAATTTCAGCCTGTCACAATCATTACATAAATGTCTGATGTGAATGTTTTGAATGTCCCACACTTATTTTCCAGAATTACAAAAATCATATTATTTCACCTGAATAAAACAAGATGGAGCCAATAGAAATGTCCTAATTACTATATTCACATCATTTTCCACTATGGGGTTTGACTGGCCCTCTAATAATCCCCCTTTCATACGGAATTGTGCAACTTCCTCTTGGTACCAGTGCCTTCTTTGTACATGTCATTAAAATGCTATTATAGTTGTCCGAGCTTGTTATTATTGCCTTGTTTTTGATGTTTTTAGACACTAAATAACTTCATGGAATGGTTTCCGTGGTTCAAACTAGAAGATCATTTACATTGTTTTATAGGAATGTATTGTAACAACATACAGATGTATGTGTATGTAATAATGAATTATGAATATAATTATCTGTTCTTTAAATGTCTTTTTAATGCCAATTTGATTAATTATGATCAACAACTAGTCTCAATTCTTCTTCTCTGTAGTACCCTACCACATAAACTTCATAAACTTCATGGCTCTTCCACCAGATATGCGTATGAGTATTTGTACTGTGATATATATTTGGGAATTTCCAAACCTGGTTCAGAAGACATGATGTTGTAAATTGAGGGCAACAACAACCTGACAAATCTGTTGAAGCTGATGTAGAGGGAAGTATGTTTGGGATAGTGACAGTGGCAGTAAGCAGTTGATGGACAGATCTGTTTGGAGGTTGAAAACTGTATGATTTGTTGTTTAATGCAGGAAATCAAACAGCAATTGACATAAGAGTTCATGATAAAGATGGAGGCAAAGATGGAAAAAATGGGAGGAAAAGATGTGGAAAAAGAGCAAAGAGGAGTGGCTTTACATGTTTTTTTCATTGATGTGACAGGAACATACAGTGTTCTGTTTTTGTAGCAACAGTGACAAAATATACTTGCATAGGCTTGCATGTGTGATTATTTGGTGTGTATACTGTATCTATAGATATGTGTATTGTAGTTGCTGTCTACCCAGTGCTTTACTTTGTATTCAGCCACTCACCGTTAAATATATTATATTCGAGTATATTTAGTTTGATCAAATTCAGTGAGAAGTGATTATATTACAGCCTTCACCAAGGATTTAATTATTTATGAATTAAACTAAAATGTTGATGTGATTTAATGGACCAAGGACTTATTTGGGGATTTAGTGAAGGAGAAGAAAGGCAGTGAAGACAGGGAGAAGAGAAGAAAAGAGCGTATCCCTTGGAGATTTCAAATACATTGTGTTCTTATCTTTTGAATGTCACCTTCACTTGTCTGTTGGAAGACACTTAAGGGACTGTGCCTGACATGTGCTAAAACTGCATACATAACACATACACTGAATTCAAGTTTCAAATGTACTTAAATGAGAAAATGTTTTGTCTTTTTCTTCTACTATGAACATGTAAAAGTATTTAATGACCTTATATTGTACTAGTTTTTCTGTGTAGTGTTATGAGTTTTCAATTGATTTAATAGTAGGTGATTAGAACTGACAGGAAACATGAGGAAAGATCCATCTAAGACTAGTCACATGTTAGAGCACTGCAATTACAGTTAAAGAACTAAGGAATCCAGAAACACATGTGTTTAATACAGGGCTATGCAGTTAAAGACAGTACATGTTTGGATATGGAGATAACTTAAAAAGTGGCAACCATAGTTGCTTTGCATGTAGGTGATGGCTATTCCAGGATTATGGCCTGTGAGGCTCTGTAGCATTTATGGTTCATTAACTAGCTAATGAGAGGAGATGGTGACCCTGTAGCTCACTCTCAGCTCTTGTGTCCCTCAGTATTTGCAACTTGACCAGCCCAAGGCCTACCCAAGTATAGAATGGCAGATGGTTAGCATGACTGAGAGGGGGCACACTTCTGTTAAAGCCTTTATACATTTTGTAATTATCATGAATGAAGAAACACATTTTCATAAACGTGTACAGAATGTATACACATGTATACAGAAACAGGTTGTTTAGCTGCTCTGTTTTAGTGTCTTCAACAACTATGCTGACGGATTATTCCCACATAAAGTAAGGCTGTGTAAATACCAACCTGTGCACTCCACGTATGCACATAAACACATTTCCGTACGTACACAGCTGTTGTCTGGCATTGCTGATGACTGGCAGGCTCTGATGTCTAAATGCTAGAAAGCAAATGATTGACTGTGTGCATCCTCCCACAGGCACTCGCCTAGTGTGCGGGCAGCAGTTTTGGAGGTGGCTGTTCCTCACTCCCCCATTGTTCTATTGGATATTTGCATAGATATTCATACAAGAATGTTTGCATGCCTCTGAGGCACGTTCATATGTCTGATCAGAGAGTTCAAAACATTACATAGAGAGAAAAGCTATGTAATATGCTTGTCAGACTCAGTACCTTTTTTAATACTCAGGTTTTGATATTCAGAATATTTTTCATTGTGCAATATGCATGCAGTTATTTCCAAGTTCGATTACAGGAGTTGCAGAGTTGCCTTTAGTCTTCTGTGTGCGTGTCAAACATTATATGTTACATAGGAGGGTACTGGTTCCTCTGTTTAGCTACACGTCATTTTGATGGTCATTTTAAAGTATAAAATACAATAATATAAAATAATATATCATAGATAAGAGCCCAATATCAAGATGGTTTAGTTGTTAGTCCAAAAACTGTGAGGTACAGCTGAAATGTCAGTTTGTATTGCATATATCTAATAATACATATTTACTGTATGAAATGATATATAGGGTCATCACGGAGGTTTGGTTGAAGTGTGACCCTACAAAAGAGAAAAGGTTTTCCCAGAATGACTTCTCACTCTATATGATATCAGACCCTTTCTTTAGCTCTTTAAGTGAGGCAAATTCAATACTTTATCTTGTCCCAGTGTTCCCATTGACCTGTGGGTATGAGTGAGTTTAGTCTGGTGCTAATGGTCAGCGTTAGTTTCCTTCTTCTTGGTCAGGTAAGCTGTGGAAATCCCAGACGCAAAGCTCTCCAGCTCAGCCGAGCCTGAAATTGGCTTGAATGGAGAGGAAAGCAGTGGCGGGTCACCTGAATGGATCTCAAGGCAAAACACATTAGTCTCGCTCCATTGTTATACTGCCACACACTAAATCTCATCTGTGCCAAGCGAAGCAGTAGTTTTGATTTATCAACCGTTCACTGTGACACAACACAGAGACATTCTCCCCCAGCACACTTGTAAACCAACATACAGGTTGAATGTTCATGTCCACAGGTGGTAGGATTGTGGTATTTTTTGTTACATTCACACACTTCAACATAAGAAAAGGCTTTGTCACCAGTTTTCCTGGGAGGTAAACTACAATAGAGTATGCTACATGGTTTCTTCACGTATATAATTTTCTGTATTACGTATTACATAACTGCATGTCACTGTTATTTTGATGTACTCCAATACAGACACAGTTCATCTTCCAAGAAACTGTAATGTGAAATAACATCATCAGATGAAGTGTCTCATGGTCACTGTTCACTCCACGCTGGCTTATCTATCTGTACATTATTGATCCAATGTATTGACTAGATTTCAGGTCCAATGGTTTTGCACATGTAATTAATCATGATCTATGGTGACTTTTTGATAAACCAGGTGAGCATCTTGCACAGTATGCTTACAAAGCAAACATTTCCTCACATAGGACTCACTAGGAAAAGGAGTTAATTGCCACAAGGTGTACTGTAATAGCAAAAGATTCAATTTATGGGCTTATTTATTTCCACAGTAGGTGGATCTGTGGATGCAGTAATAAAGTAAATTAATATATAAATTGAAGTGGATGAATAAGTAGATGCATACACCAGTCTATTAAAGAGAAAAGTTTTTAATGGAAGTTTTTCTTGCCTCCTCTTTGATGAAAATAGAGAGGGAGACTGATAGATAAGCAAGGGAAAGAGACAAAGAGGAAAATATGCAAATAAAAACTAGATCTTGTAACTTAACTCATCTTGGGGAGATGTGGAATAGATGCTCCCCTTGATAGAAAAAGTATTAATTTTCACGGAAGTAAGGTAGTCAGAGGGAAGAGCTCAGAGAGCAGCAACTGAAGACAGTGGATGGCAGAGAAAATTTGCTATAATGGGAAACTGCTGTAGATACAGCAAGACTGTTGAGCCTTAGCTAAACTGTACATCTCGCTGAGTTGGCCCAATTGATCAGGACCTTTGGGAACAGTCGGGTCCGTATTAATTCTGCACTGTGTGGGTGTGTGACTTTATGTGTGCATGCTTGTTTGCAAATTTCTGTTGTGTCTGTGTGTTTTGCTTGCAAGGAATTCAAAAACCAAATGTGTAGGTACTATTTGAGATGACGGCAGCACTTTCTATAAGTTTGACCCAAAGAGCTGCAGTACTAGAAAAAAGCTTGCAATTTTACTTCACACATTTTTGTTTTCTGTTCTATATACTGCAGAAGAACCTATGTAAAAACTGTTGTTTCAACATCTTCCAAGATCCAATCAGTATTTCCTCTTGTAATAATCCGTTTACTTCTCTATCTTACTTATTTCCCTACATATTCTTTAGTATCAGCTGCTCTCTTTTGCTTATTTTTTTTTTCATGATCTGTCTCCTTCTGTCTTGTTCTACTCTATGTCTATCTTGGGAGTTAGAATATAGTCAGAAAGCCTAGGCAAGCAAATGCTGTAGCATAATTCTGTCTTCATAGTATGCCACTCACCACTCACCCACTCTGGGTAAAAAAGAAGTTCACATATTTTAGTCTGTTAGAAAAAGAAAATGGATAGACAGAATTCCATTCCTTCTTTTGTCAGGTATCTTTTTTCCCCTGGTTGTTATCCCTCAGAAACGAGAAGCTGTTCTAGTTATTCTGTCAGACAAGCGCAGATAGAAATACCAATACACATGAACAATATAGAAGGACTTTTGCATTTGTAGACAGACAACCTGTGTGACTGACAGAGAAACATTCTCCAAACCCAGTCACTGTGTTTCACAGCAGCTCGCCTGCTCTGAATGATAAGCTGCCATTCGCCATTTCTCCAAATGCAGTTCACTTCCACGCCTAATCTGGAATGCATCAGGGGTTATCTCCAGGAACCCAGACAGAGAATACCTGCAAGGGAATTTCAATCAGCCTCCCCCATATGTAATTAAAGGGAAATAATTGGTTTCATTGTCTTTGTCATCTTTTTTTTTTTTTTTTCACCAGCTTGTGCAACAGTGCTTAGGCCGGCATACATGCACATTATTCTAACTGCCACTACCTTTTCTTTTCTCCATTAACCACTCCAAAGTAATCTGTCTTTTTTTTTTCTTTTGTTGCCTTCTCCATTCTTTTCCAAAAGTAAGTGGGTTCTCATCTTAAATATGGTTGTCTAAGACTGTGTTGTGTGTGTTGTAGGTAAGTGTGTTGCTGCCATCATTAGGCAGATACGTGAAACTGCACTCTATAAGCCATAGTGACACATCTCCATTTCTCACTATTATTTGATGAAAGCTTTTCTTCATCATCATTTTAACAATTATGTGCAGTTGTCAAAAATCCCAATTTTGCAGTGTCCAAATCTCAAGCCCTTTCATTTCCCTCTAATTTTTTCAAAACCTCTCTTCTTCTTTAATCACCATTTGGGTAGTTGACTTTCCCCTTTCAGAGCGGTTTCTCTCATATTCCTTTTGTATTCTTAAAGGTCTTCTCTTTCATTTCCTCTTCTAGCTGAAGCAAAGTGAAGCCAATGCTGACACCAAAGAAAAGCTCCCCCTCCGACTAAGGATCTTTGAGAAGTTCCCCAACAGACCTCAAATGGTGAAGATCTCCAAGCTGCCATCTGATTTCACTGTGCCCAGAATCAGGTACGCAAGTGTGCTTTTATGCTGCATTCCCCAGTACTGGGAGATGGGAAGTTTCTAACGTCCAACTCTGTAAAATGCATCAGGATACTTGTCTAAACTGGAGGTTCTAGTCGAATAGTGAGGCCAGATAAAAGTACCCCGAACTCACCGCAAACTGAACAAGAATGCAATGAAAAGAGAAAAAAAAACTACTTCAAAATATATAATTAGTTTGTCTGTCATTTTGCCTCTTCCATCTCGTTTGTATATATGACAACACTGTACACTGTCAAAAAGCCTCTTAAGCAATAGGAGCTGAGATGTGTGCTCTCTATGTTTGTTGTTTATGTTCAACTAGAATACTTTTAAGTGGGATTTCACTAAGTGAGATACTTCATATTCTACGTCTCAGAATTTTTGAATGCAGCTTTACTCTACATTGTGTTTTTTTGCTTTTTTATTTTATTTTATTTTATTTTATTGAACTTACTGCTGTGAATTAGCTGTGAGTAAATTTCTCTGTGATGCTAAAATGATATAAAGATTACTTGGGATGTGGTTATAATCAATAGTCACCAGTAAAAATCTGCAAAAAAAAAAAAAAAAAAAAAGGCCAAACGTATGTTATGTAGTGTTTGGCAGGAGAGCTGTGTTTGGATGGGGAGCTGATCTACACCCAACACATCGGACCTCATAATCAATGTTATCATTTAGTTGCTGATTAGCACGCAGCTGGGATCTTTGTTTCCCCAGAAATCCCCCTCTGCAACCCATCTGCTGATCTACTGCATTACCAGCAGATTCAGCTCTCATGATTTGCAGCTGAATATGAGATGGCTCTGTGTTATGATACCATTGTGATTGCTTGTTTTATCTTTAAGCATAGGGATTTCCACAGAAGGACACAATGCATTAAAATTCAACACATTTGTGTGTGTGCTCTAGGGAGAGTTTTATGAAGCAGTTCATTGATCGGCAGCAGCAAGACACCAGTTGTTTGTTCCGGCGTCTCCCCTCTGCTTCATCCTCCTCCTGCGACCACTCCAAACGTTCAGCCATTGAAGACAACAAGTATATTGACCAAAAGGTTTTTACAGTAGTGTTCTTACACTGCCATGTTTTCAAGTTGATAACATCATTTCCATGGCGATATTGAGTTTAAAAAAAACAAACAAAAAAATACAAAGTACTGACAAAAAGTTATGTTTCATTTGTACATTACTTTTCACAAACACCCTTTTGTGTCTTTCCCAGCTTCGCAGGTCAATATTTAGTATTCGGGCGCGTAACCTGCTGGAAAAAGAAACTACTATCAATAAAATCCTGCGGTAAGATTGATCCACAAGTTCTAAGGTGGTTTTGGTCATTAATTATATCTTCTCATCAAAATGTCTTGTCACTTGACAAATAATGATAATAATAAAAAAAAAAATAACTAAAATGTTTGTGTATATACTGTAGGATTGTCAAATGACTTTGGCTTTCGTGAGGTGTCTTGGAAGATACATTGCAATCTGTGAAGAAATGTTTATCAATTATGTGGGTTTTTTTTTATATGCATTAATCCTTTATTTATTTTCAATGCATTGTAATAGAGCTTAAATGAGCAGACAAAAAAAGTGTGGAGCACCAGCTGCTGTGCATTAGCTTAGTCTGCTAATGTCAACAAAGAAGCATCCAGCACAACCCTGACTCCCAACACTTGAACGTTATATTTTGAACCTTTTTCAAATTGACACCATCTTTCAAACCAGTGTGTTTTAGTATGCAAGGATGTGATTTCATCATGCACAGCCGTGATAAACACACCTGTCTTTGTGCATATATTTGATTTAGCTTGGTTTTAACACACACACACACACACACACACAGACACACACACATCCAAAGACACACACATACAGTACCTACTTCAGACTCATTTACTATCACAATGAAGTAAATGGATAATTTGCTGTTCAGCATGGTAGACCTGGCTCTACGTGTAGATTAGCTTGGCGGCACCGTGTCCAATCTGGTTCCCTCTCCCTCTCCCTCTCCCCACCCTCTGTTAGTCTGTCTGTCAAAGATAGACAGCATATCGTTAGTCATAACACGTTTTGTATCACCGCCCATCTTCCACACAAACACAGCATTAGGCTTGCGGTCACACTGGTATAGGTAAACATAAACACTGTCCAGGTGCTCATGTGTACTCAGGGTTGGGCATTAATATGATATATTAGTAATATCTAAAAATACTGGTGCCTTTTTGTTGTGTACTCTGCTGATGATTCAAATTTGATTACAGATGCAATTAACATACATACAGATGTGAGAATAATGTTGTAAAAGTACAGAGACGCATGCTTAGTGTCAACTTCATATTGTGAATATTGTGGTTAATACTGTGATTTGTGTGTGAAATTTAAATGTGTATCTTTGACACGATACCCCTCTTTTCTCAGTGTTATCAAATCCAAAATAACCACCATATGACAGAAGTTGTTCTTTTTTTCACATTTTTGCAAGTAGTTTACCCTCATTCCTCCTGCACCTTTAAACTGAAGCCTTTTTTGATTATACTATTGAACAAACTAATATTGCCATTCCAATCAATTGCTTAGTACTAATTGGATCCTGGGATATTAGACTTGATCACTGCTTCTATTGGTCTTGGCTTTAGAGAGAAGGATGCGCCAGATCACGTTGATCTCACACACATGTATTATATTGATTATGACAAGAAAAAAAATATGTGTGTGGGTGTGGATGATTTCCAGGGCTTGTACAAGACAGCGTATGCTAAGTGGGTCCTTCGAAGGCCAGCCAGCAAAAGAACGTTCCATACTCAGTGTCCAGCATCATATTCGGCAAGAGCGAAGGTTAGTCAACATGGATGCACAAAAGAGTGACAGGAAATGCAATCATGCTTACACTGTACCTTAAAGCAGGGGGGTCCAATCTTGGTCCTCAAGGGCTAGTATCCACCATGTTTTAATTGGATCCCTCTTTCAAATGATAAGCCTATCATCAAGGTCTGTAGAAGCCTGAATAGAATAGAATAGAGTCTTTATTATAATTGATTGGTTTGGTGTTCACAAACAGTGCAAACATACAAGTACTATAAAAAAAGACAGTATGTGAGGAACAATAAAAATATACTCATAAGATAAAAATGGAGTAAAAACAGACGGATAACAACCATCAGGTGTGCTAGAAGAGGGAAACATCTAAAACATGCTGGATACCAGCCTTCGAGGACCAGGGACACCCCTGCCTTAAGGCCTCTTTATCATTCTGTTCTCTGCACATGTAGGTCATTGCGACATGGTTCTACCAGTCAGAGGATCAGCAGGGGGAAATCACTGGAAACACTCACTCAGGATGTGAGCATACCCACAGCTTGAAAATAAGAGGCATTACATTGGTCTGTTCCTGAAGAGCACTTACTGTATCTAACTGTTATATTTTTAAAAAAAATTAAATATGTTTCGCAGCATTCTAGCACTGTACGTTACCGAAATGCCCAAAGAGAGGACAGTGAGATTAAGATGATTCAAGAGAAGAAGGAACAAGCAGAGATGAAAAGGTATTCCTACTGTACATGGTCCGTCTGTAAATGTGGAATAAAAAGACATCAAAGCCAAGAAAAAAAAAGAAAAGAGGTTCATGTATCAAAAATCAAGCATGATTTAATCCAACATAATGACTAATTTTCATAATATTGGGACTGAACAGAAAAGTCCAGGAGGAGGAGCTAAGAGAAAACCATCCTTATTTTGACAAGCCTCTCTTCATCGTGGGTCGGGAGCACCGCTTCAGAAACTTCTGCAGGATGATCGTTCGAGCTCGTTTCAATGCGTAAGATCTGTCTCACAACTCTTCCAATATATGGTCTGAAGAAGTTGAGATTACAGCTTCTTATGGTTCCAAATAATCATTATATGTTATGTGTGGATGCTTTATTATATTTACTTATTTACTTCTGACGTAGATCCAAAACTGACCCCATAACTGGAGCAGTGAAGAACACCAAATACCACCAGCTGTAGTAAGTCTGATGAATTATTGATCCTTTCATTCTATTGATTTGTTTATTCAACTGCAGTAAAATTTTGGAACTTATTACCTGCTTCTCTTCACCAGAACTGCTGAAATAAATGAAAACTGAAATGAAGAGCTCTGAAATAAATTTCACCTGTTATGCAACCTGACAATAATTTAGCACAGGATGACAAAGAGGCTTTTCTATCAGATGTTGATGGTTTTCAGGGAAATCTGCAGACTTACCGCTGTAGAACAGATTTGGCTACACACATATTTAGAAATTCTTCATTGTACCTCCCTCATATCCTCCCTTTCTCCATTCTGAATCACTGTGAGTCTGTATATAAATGACTGTTCCATGTCCTGCATGTATGGTTATGTGTGTATTTTCCCTGCAGTGATCTCCTAGGTTTGGTGACCTATCTAGACTGGGTGATGATTGTAGTTACCATCTGCTCCTGTATCTCCATGATGTTTGAATCACCCTTCACCAGGGTCATGCACGTCCCTACACTGCAGGTATTAAAAAAACAGAAGAATTGATGGTTGCATGCTCAAATAAGTGTTGCCTTGAACAAACAGGGGGCAGCCATGGCTCAGTTGGTAGAGCAGGTCGTCCATTAATCAAAGGGTTGGCAGTTTGATTCCCGCTCCGTCCTAGTCAGTCTGTTGTCTCCTTGGGCAAGACACTTCACCCTCCTTGCCTCCACTGGTGTATGAATGAGTATAAATGTTCGGTGGTGGTCAGAGGGGCCGTAGGCACGAAATGGCAGCCACGCTTCTGTCAGTCTGGCCCAGGGCAACTGTGACTATATATTTAGTTTACCACCACCAGAGGGAGCATGTGTGAGTGAATGAATAATGGAACACTAATGTGAAGCACTTTGGGTGCCTTGAAAAGCACTATATAAATCTAATCCATTATTATTATTATTATTATTATTATTGTTCTGTTTCAGATTGGCGAGTATGTGTTTGTGATCTTCATGAGCATCGAACTAAACCTGAAGATCATGGCAGATGGTCTGTTTTTCACCCCTACGGCTGTCATTAGAGACTTTGGAGGAGTCATGGACATTTTCATTTATCTTGTGAGTAATCCATGCTCTCTAAAGGCTGCAAGGCTGTCATGTAAACACAGAAGCAGAGTCAAAATCATACTGAAAGAAACCTTCTAGATTAGGCCAATCACATCCTGCTTATTTAAGGTAGTGTAATGACTTCAAAGGGGTTCTATGTAGTATTGATGATCTAATCTCATAACAGCAGGGGGAAGTAGGCCACTTAAGACACCAACATATCAATGCTATTTATCCACAGACTGTATCACTCACTGAATAAAGTATTCATCTCATTATTTACGCACATTTGTATTATGGTATCAATAAGCTTCTTTCACCAAAATTAAAAATCGATGTTGGTAACTTACAGACTTAAAACCTTCACTTGTTGCTTCAGCTCAGGGGTTAACTTTCTAGCTTTGTTAACTCAATTTTGCTTATAAAAGAGAACAGCCTCAGTAAAACCACAAATCATCTTGGTGTTGCTGTACAGTTAGTGTTGTCAATAGCTACACCAAAGCTCTGTTTGGAATCTTCCACATAAGGTCAGTTTAAACTGTAGGTCAGCAAACAGCAAACATATGGTCCTTAAAACCATCACCCAACTTTATACCTTCATAAGCCTCGTAATCAAACTCATTTCTTTTCATTTAGAGCTGTGTTGGTGCAGAGTTTGTAGTTTTTATCACTTGAAAGGTTTCTTCTTAAGGGTTTTCATTCCTTCTCTTCTCACTTTCGAACACTTTGGTCAAAGGCCTAGTGCTTAGTTTTCTTCATCATGGGAGACTAACAGAGTGACTCACTACTCCCTGTAGAAATCACATACATCTAAGAGACTATCATGATGAATATATTCAGTTTGTGTCTCTACAATGCAGTACATTAGCATCTTAGTATAACTCTGCATCTTCTACTTTGATACATGTTGTTTTGTTTTATATATTGGAAAGTACAAATACTACATATAGCCCCTTTAAAGAAGTGTTATGTGTTTTTACCTTTTAAATGTTTTCCATGCATTTTTATAAGGTCATTTGCTTATCAGTCAGTTCTGATTACATTTAAAATGTGATATTGACATGTCTTTAAATTTGGAAAAAAAATTTTTAATGTGGACTGAATAGCTTTTTTGATGTGATTTATCTTTTTTTTTTATTTCAGATTATTATGCAAGTATCATAGACACATCTGATTTAAGATTCAATTAACACAATGATCCTGGATGTGGTCATTTTTATGCTTTTGTGTATTTGTGCATTCTGGCCATAGCAACATGATTGTAAGGCCATTGTGTTCCAGAGTATATTGACCAAAATATTTGTCTTATCAACTTAGTTTTTGCTTCTGTCTTCCTTGACCAAAAATACATAAGTATGCCAAACAGCAGCAGTCAGCTCTTTCCAGATTTTGTGTGAATCCCGAGACTTACATAGACCCTCACACAATTGGCTTTTATAATATAGATTGTTGTTGCTTTTTTTTTTTAATTTATGGCAGTATGTTCACCTCATTGTTTTCATATTCTAAAAAAAAGCTTCATGGTGTGTATAATTTGCATAGAAATTGTGTTTTTTTTATTGAAAAAATGAGCAGGTAATTTACAATACAAGATTAAACTATGATATAAACATGTTCCCACTGTACAATGTATAGATAGTGTACAGGTATGGCTGTGTACAGGTAATTTTTGGTTTAGTTATCCTCTGTAAAATGTCATCCTCCCCCTGCTGTGCATATGCTTTAGGTGAGTCTGATCTTTTTATGCTGGCTGCCTCCTGATGTCCCTCCTGAGTCTGGGGCTCAGCTGTTGATGATGCTGCGCTGCCTGCGTCCGCTCAGGATCTTCAAGCTGGTTCCCCAGATGAGGAAGGTGGTGCGGGAGGTTCTCAAAGGATTCAAGGAGATTTTCCTGGTGAGTCCCACGACTCAGTTGACTCATTCAGATCAAGTATTTTCAGACAGTGAGGTAATCTGAACCACATGTACTCATCATGAATGTGTAATGTGGATGTTTTCTCTAGATTCATGATATGAAATGAAAAACACAGAGTAAGACATACTGAACAAACAAAAGGTGCTTACCTGTATTCAGTCACCATTTTTTTGTATTTAATTTGCCAATTTGTATAAGAGGTTAGTGGTGTTTGGTGTTTGCAGTGCAGCTGTTGTCTAACTTTTTATGTACAAGCTTTTTTTTGTCTTAACTGGTTGCAATTTCTACTCTTGACATGATATTCCCTCCATAAAGAATACAGTAGTTGGCCAAACTGTAAACCAGCCATGGCTTAAACATATGAACCAAAGCAGGTGGGTGTTCACCCTAATTGGATTTTAGTTCTTTAATTTCCACGTTCTTAACTGTTGCTTTAACCTCTAGACTGTACGGAGCTTCTCCATACTTCAGGCTGGAACAGAAGTCAGACCTGGTCACAAGTGTCTTTTTTTTTTCTAAATGTTCATGATTTCAGCCTGTAACTCCTCAATTAGTGTGCTTCATAGCCGTGGCTGTGTTTATTCATCCAGCTTACCCTCTAGCGTAAATACATGCCACTTTGCTTACTGGCTTACTGTATACAACTGTGAAAAATAAACTGCTGCACTTCCCCAGTCTCCTCATGAAATAAACAAAAAATAGGATATTTTGTGATCTGGAAAAAATGTCATATTGCAATTGTTGTAAGTAATATTGCGATTTAGATTTTTTCAATTAATGGAAAAGTAAATATTACTCATTTTAATTACCACAAACTGAAAATTATCATAAAATAATACTTACATTTTGAATGTTTTACACAATACCTCTCTTTGCTTATCATGACCAGAATATCATCAAACTGTGTTTATTTTTTTCTTTCCTGAAATTAGATCACCTTAAAACAGGCAGCCTTTTTTATTTTATATAATTGCACAGGCTAATATTGCAATATCTATGCCATTGTGTGTTTTGTAACTGCTTGAATCAGATGCAAGTGTCTCAGCTAAAACTACATTCTCTGCAGTTTATAGGACTTAAACCCTCTGTCTGATTAGTTTTTTTTTGTATTATTATCTCATCCAGGGATGAGCTATTGCCGTCGCGCTGCGTCCGTCACCCATCCATCGACATTGTCCACAGTTCACTAAAATTGCTTCTCCTCCCACATTTCAATTCTGATTGATTCACTGGATAGACCTAAGCACTGGGCACAAAATGTATCACTTTGTTTGTTGAAATTTGCCTGTGTAAACAATTTGTTTACAACTTTATTTATTTTTCCAGGCTGTCCCTAAAATCACTACTCTTCCCTCAGTTCTCAATGGATTTAATTTCCAGTAGTAATTCACTTTCAATACGGATCAAAGAAAATAATT
The DNA here is from genome assembly GCA_020466265.1 of Siphamia tubifer. Taxonomy (NCBI): domain Eukaryota; kingdom Metazoa; phylum Chordata; class Actinopteri; order Kurtiformes; family Apogonidae; genus Siphamia; species Siphamia tubifer. Next base: position 30,828,119 of record CM035803.1, on the reverse strand, counting down.
GGCCCAATATTAGTTTCCACCAACAACCTCCTGTGTAGCATTTAACAGCTTTAATCACAGTATATGTCATTACCCAGTTACCTACTTTTGTTCAGTCAGATGTTACCCCAGAAGAGCTTTGGGGGCTTCTTATACCATTCACACAGTTTTTGGCATTTGTTGATGAAAACACACAGCCATACAGTGGGATTGATTTTATGATCTATTGAATGACTCCCTTCTGGATGAGTACAGGGACATTGGCACTATTTTTTCTTAGCTGACTTCTTTATGCTCACACCAGACATATTTAGATTGTTTCCTAATCTCTCAGGGTTAGATTATGCTGAACTGTCTGACATATACTCATGATTGATTCCCCTGCAGGTTTCCATTCTGCTCCTCACACTAATGCTGGTGTTTGCAAGCTTTGGAGTTCAACTGTTTGCTGGAAAGCTTGCCAAGTGCAACGACCCCCATATCGTTAAACGGGTACAGCAACAAACCTAATCTCCTCACTAAACCATCCTCTCCCATTCCCATCACTCCCTGTGGAAAACTACATGCTGAATAAGTAAAGGGGATTTCCCCAGTAAAATCAATGAGTTCCTTTATCCAAAGGTTTCCTCCCTTAATGCTAACGTTTTTAACTACAACACTTATTCTTAGTTTTGTACCAAAATTTTATGATAAATAGAAAAAACCTTTTCTGTTTTCTGTGATTTCAGTTCAATTCAAGTCAATACCCTTTATTATTTGCTCTTCATCTTTGTGTTTTCTTACAGGATGAATGTCACGGCATATTTAGAATCAATGTCAGTGTTTCTAAAAACCTCAACCTGAAACTGAGAGAAGGGGAGAAGAAACCAGGTTTTTGGGTCCCTAGAGTCTGGTATAGTGGCTGCTTCTTCTTTAACTGCTTTGAAGTTTAAGGTTTTTTTTTAATGCAGCCAAAACCTTGTATATTCATTTTGTCTTTCTACAGGGCAAACCCTCGTAATTTTAATTTCGACAATGTTGGAAATGCCATGTTGGCGCTGTTTGAAGTGTTGTCACTGAAAGGCTGGGTAGAGGTCCGAGATGTCATCATTCATCGAGTTGGACCGGTACTAAACCTGATTTTAGCTTTTTGGTCTATTTCTGTGTGTTCTTAAATATTAAATCTAGGTCATGACTGATGCACAGCTCAATTTACCTCATATCTGTTTATGCAGATCCATGGAATTTACATCCACGTCTTTGTATTTCTGGGATGCATGATTGGACTCACTCTGTTTGTAGGGGTTGTGATTGCAAACTTTAATGAAAATAAGGTAACAGTTTTACACATTTATCTAAACAGTAATTGTAAACTAACAAAAATAAAAATCAATAATTGCAATTTCAAAATGTATCAGGACATTAGAGCAGCATCACACCTTTTCCTATGTTTATATTTTTTGATTCGCCATCACTAGGGCACTGCTTTACTGACTGTGGACCAGAGGAGATGGGAGGATCTAAAGAGTCGACTGAAAATAGCCCAACCTCTCCACCTCCCCCCTCGCCCAGGTACACACAAATACTTAAACAAGAACAACAAATACTGCAGCAATCATTAGTTTTTATTTTATTGTTAACATTTATTTAAATGGAGCAAAAAAAATTACCCTTGTTGTTTAAAAATCTCTTGCAAGAGTTTCCTGGCCAAGACAGCAGCAGCAAAAGTCACAGAAAATCAAAATTTTAACAACACATCCACACTAAAAACAGACATAAAACACAGAATACAATGCCATACTAAAAACCTACATATAACACACCACCGATGAAATTATTCTGTGATGCAAAATGCAACACTGAAAGTCACATCCCTGATTGTGTGTCTGTGTATTAAGTAGAATCTAAATGATTAAATAGCTCTTGTTTTTGTTGGAGGATTGATTCCTGGAGTGATTCATAATGACGGCCAAGTGATGATTAGCAGCAGAGATGAAATACTGATTATTAGGACAGATAACCTGAATCACAGACACTGAATCATGCTTGTCACAGCCTTTTCCAGAAAATCTATGTACACTCTATCAAATTTCAATCTCACCTCTATTTGCACTAAATGCATTTAGTGCATAAAGGCACTAAAATGAAAGGTTTGTAGTGCATTTAGTGGCATTTAACACAATTTATTGCTACATGTTTATTGATTGCATTTAACTACTGGGATTTTATTTTTTAAGTGTTATTGTTCTCTGACTGGAGTCATGAGAATAGTACAAATGCCTCTAAGGCACTGTGGGAAATCGCCTGTTAGTACAGTTCAGGGTGAGAACTAACAGAAAATCAATAGTTTCGGTTCTAGTCAGCAGTGCCGCTGACACCAGCAGTATCACCCTGACTTTGATCCACATCCAGATGTTCTCTGCACTGGCACCACTCACTCATTACTGGCAAATCATTACAGCACTTAGCTGGCTTGGACTCCTTTTATCCTTCTGTGGGTATTTTCACAAATTGGCTCAATGGTCAACAAGTAATCATAGGACATACCACTTATCCTGTTAAATATGTTATTTTATCATGTGTTTTATCATATATCAAACTGCTTGCTTTGAAGGAACAATTACTTTACCCTCCAAGAAGCAGATTTTGTAACATGGATACATCTTTCATTTAATATTAGAAACTAAATTTTAAACCGTGGAAACAGCTGTATACGTCAGAAAATAGTAGAATCAACTTATTCCTCTTCTTGTTCCCTTTTAATTCAGAGATTTACACCTTTCCTACTGGGGAGATGCAGAGTATTTATGCTCTCTAAAAAGTTACAAAGAATAACCTGTTCTATGTGCAAACTGCAAAACTATAGGCGAGTTTAAACTCCTAACTATCTGCTTTAACACACACTCTTATACCACAGATTACTCTGCTCATACCACTGACATCAAATGAGCTATGAATGCCACCTGCAGGCCAGTAAAGATTACTACAACAAACTCAAGCATCTGATTTGTAAAAAAAACACCTACAGTACTATTTAACCCTTGTGTGGTCCTTTGGGTCAAAGAGACCCAGTGGCTCACAAATGTACCTTTTTATACGTACTGTAGGATGCCTTGCTTACTACTGAAAACAGTAATATATCCTTGGGGGGTGGGGTGATGAGTCTATGAAACTGAACTTTGGAATCTGGGTTTTTAAGACCCGATTGTAGGACACAGCCAGTGTGCCTTTTACGAAGGACTGCACAAGGGTTAATCTCTCTGGGTCAATATGAATAGTTTAACCAATTCTGGTTCTTTCAATATAGTGAATCATTGATTCATAAGAATTAAGACATTATATATGTTTGCACATATTTTTTGTAAATTCCTTTGGTTTCTCCTGCTGTTTTATAGAAAATGGGGGTTTCCGGGCCAAGATGTATGACATTACTCAACATCCCTTCTTCAAAAGGAGCATTGCTGTACTAGTGCTGGCTCAGTCAGTACTACTTTCAGTCAAGGTAAAGCCTCATATGACTTATTTATACATCATGTAATCTGCTTTTCGCGAATGACTATTTCTCTGATTCATTTATAAATGATATAATAAATTATAATGATAAAACAATTTCCCAATTGTGTGATCAGTAAAGTACTTCTATTCTATATATCAACATATTGTAATGTTATGAATTGTGTGGCTTTCTTCTCTAGTGGGATGTAGATGATGTAGAGGTTACATTTCCCCTTGCCACCATGTCAGTAGTCTTCACGTTAATATTTGTGCTCGAGGTGAGTTTGTTGTCCCATTGACAAATCTGGATCATTATTGTATGTGTTTATTGTGTTTCCTGTGATTACAGAAAGCTTTTCTCCTATTCATATTCAGGTGACTATGAAGCTGATAGCCATGTCTCCAGCAGGTTACTGGCAGAGCCGCAGGAACCGCTATGATCTGCTGGTTACATCACTGGGCGTCATCTGGATAATTCTGCACTTTGCCTTACTGGTCAGAAAAGTTATTTTAAAGGGGTCATATTTGGTTAAACCCACATTTATCAGTCTTTATAGTATATATTTGTGTATTTGTTCTCATTTTTAGTTCACAATTTTATATTTATTTTGGCAAAAATTGAGGGGATTTCTACAACCTGTTTTAAATCATGCTAGATTTGCTATTTTTTATTACTAGTTACGTCACATTGCACAAATAAGGTCAAGACTGCTTATGACAAATATTCCATTGAGTATGACATAATTGTTTGTCAGCAGCAGCGGTTGTTGGCCATACTGAAAATATGTCCAAACTTTGAGTCAATTACCTAAAATATTCAGTTGTTGGTTAAACAGGACAGAGCAGCACAGCCAACAACCCGGAGGGGGTGAGGTGTGAAGTATCTCATTTACATTTAAAAGGCTAGTACTCAAAACAACCTTTCTGATGTCATTACTCACAAATTGAAGTTGAAGATGGACCTGTGGGGTTGAATTAATGAAGAACCCAGATCCAAACGTAGCATTTACAGTTCATGTGGACCACAGGGAAATGTTTTAAAATGTATAATTCCACTCTAAAAAAAAAGCTAAATAGGACTCTTCGAACATGAAAGGCAGAATTCAGAGAACATAATGAAATAATTTAAAGTATCTTACCAAACTTTCTATCCAACATTCCCTTCCAGAATTCATATACCTACATGATGGGCACTTGTGTGATCGTGTTCAGATTTTTCACTATATGTGGAAAACATGTGAGTATATTTGTCAAAATGTTATGCCATTTGCCAAGAAATAATAGAATTATGTAATAACAGAGTGTTACTGTGTGTTTCTGATGTATACAAGGTGACACTGAAGATGCTTCTGTTGACTGTGGTAGTCAGCATGTACAAGAGCTTCTTCATCATTGTGGGCATGTTTCTCCTCCTCCTCTGCTATGCATTTGCTGGAGTCGTTCTCTTTGGAACTGTGAAATATGGAGAAAACATCAACCGGTAAGAAGAGAGTCTTCTGTTTCTGGATGGTCTATACTGGAGGCTGTATACAGGAGATCTAGGAATACATATTTATATAAAGTTGTCTCATTCTTTCCTGTGTGTTCCCTAATCACAGACATGCCAACTTCTCTACAGCAGGCAAGGCTATCACTGTTCTCTTCCGTATTGTCACAGGAGAAGATTGGAATAAAATCATGCATGACTGCATGGTAAGATGGACACATATGGCCACAGATAAAGAAATAGACTGACTCTTTCTAAAATGGGAAATTCTGCATACTGTTAACATATATTCAGGTTCTGAATGGAGGGCTTCATCTCACTTTCCATTTCTGCTACGATACAATAGAGCCTTAGTGGAATTTTATGCTTACAGCAGTATCTGTTGTTATTCCAACAGATTTGTCTAAGCATGCGTCCTAATAAAAACAGTTGACATTGCATCTGTATGATACCAATAGGAGCATATTGTATTTTAATTTTTGGATTTAATCCTTAATATGACATTTTGGCTGAATCCCAATTCACCTCATAGCTCTACCTCTTACCCCTACCCCTTAGTTTTAAATGTATACATGAAGAGATAGCGTTGTCCAAACTCTCAATTAGCCAGAGGGGATGGGCTAAGAAGGAGTGCTGTATAGTCCTCAAAACACAGATTTTACAGGACCACACTATGAGCAGAGGGGTAGAAGAAATCTCCCAGAATTGTGTTTAATTCATTGACAAAATGGAGGTAAACACAGCAAAAAAGTGTAGCAGTGTGATGAAAGAAACACATACATGTGTGGCTTTTCTTTATAAAGTATGGAATCATTTGATTGACTGTTAATGCTTTTTTTTATTGTGTAGTATACAACATTTCTGTGGTTTAGAGTTGATACAGTAGCTGCAAAAAGATTACCAAAGCCCATGGAACAGAGATGCTTAGGGCAAATGGTGTGTACAATACAGGGTTACTAAAAAGGAATTCATCAAATTCAGGATACATTGCTTCAGTCCTCAAGGATTGTCATAGAATGAGTCAGTGGCCATCTGAAAGAGGAGTTTTCTAAGTTTTGAATGGTTAATTTTGAATAAAAAAGTGATCAACTCAGTGGCTTGTGTTATGCTGATACATACACACACACACACACAAATAAATAAATATATATATAAACAAAGCCTATTGTTTCCTTTGTGTGTCACTATTTAAATAGATCTTGTTACAATTTAGAGCCTTTCACATTATACAGATTACCTTTTGAATCCTTTTCTCCAGGTGCAGGCCCCATTTTGCACACCAGATAAACACCGTTACTGGGAGACAGACTGTGGAAACTATGCCGGAGCCCTTATCTATTTCTGTTCTTTCTACGTCATTATAGCCTACATCATGCTCAACCTACTTGTAGGTGAGTGTACGGATACATATTTTAAGTTTTTCTTGAGGGCTGAACTCTAAACACAAGAGCAGGCAGAGAAAGTAGAACAAGGAGACAGATCATTTGTGATAAGATTTATGAAACTCTAATTGACCATGTTCTTGTGCACGGGATGTTACTGTGGGAAACTTACGTTAAATCCAACACAGAAGCCTCTATAAACCAGATTTCAAGAGACACACATTCAACAACAGAAAACACAACAACAGACCTAGCATGTTTGTTTTTTTTCTACATGAGGGCAGTTATTTCTTTCCTTTACACTTGAACCTGTATGATGCAGAGTATCGTGCTTTTTGTTGTTTTGTTTCCATTTTGAATCTATATCTCTTCTCACTTCTGTAGCCATCATTGTGGAGAACTTCTCTCTGTTCTATTCCACTGAGGAGGACCAGCTGCTGAGCTATAATGACCTGAGGCACTTCCAAATCATCTGGAACATGGTGGATGACAAACGGGAGGTGAGAAATTAGCAATGGAAGAGAGAATAAGGACAAAAGAGAGAGGAGATGAGGATATCATGGCTATGAGTGAAGGAAAATATAGATGAGCAGAACAGAAAATAATGAGAATAGCTGAATGGAATGAGGTATGGCATGGAGCAGTAGGAATAAAAGTAATTAGAACACTGTGCACTGGATTAAAATGTAGACCCCTGCTGTCAGATAACATATTTATTAATGATGTTATCTGATTGTAGCCTTTTATTTTCACTTCTTTTAACAAGTCCACGCTTTTATAACATACAGACCAATTATAGAATCTGATCTTTGTCACCAAGACTCCTTCAAATGGACTTTGTATTTCATTTCACATCCAACCATCAAATTAAGCTTAAAAAAAAAAAAAAAAAAAAATATATATATATATATATATATATATATATATATATATATAGCCTCAGCACAAGGATTTCTGATTGAAATAACCTTTTTTAGACCATTGGCATTTCTGTGATGACCTTGTGATTTCTACGGTGCTTTTCACAGGGTGTGATCCCGACATCCAGGGTGAAGTTTCTGCTGCGACTGCTCAGAGGCAGGCTAGAGGTGGACCTGGACAAAGACAAGTTGCTATTTAAACACATGTGTTATGAAATGGAGCGATTGCACAGTGGAGGAGATGTAACCTTCCATGATGTGCTCAGGTGACTGCGGATATACAACGGCAGTATATGCAAATACACACTGACAATGAATCCATTTGAAGGCAGCATGCAGTTTAAAAGTACACTTTAAACAAGCACCAGTAGTATTGGATGCCCCATCTTGCAGTGTGTGGTTAAAAAAGGGTCTGTTATTTTTGACGCTGTTCTTTTTCATTTGACTTTTGTATTTCTTAATTTTTTTGTCTTCCTTTTTTTATTTCTTACTGTGACATGGTCTGAAAAAAGAAACGGTTACAGTAAAAGAAAGTGTGTAAACCTAAAAATAATTTTACTTTTATTTTTATGACATAACTTTGTTTGTGGTCTGTCCATACAGCTTGTTTTGGTTTGAGTGTCTCCCATAGTGAATTGTACTTCAATTCAGTACTGCATTTTTTTTCATTTTGTGTGGATTTATAATATTTTTTATATTTTTTCTATAATATAGCATGCTGTCATATCGTTCAGTGGACATCAGAAAGTCTCTCCAGTTAGAGGAGCTATTGGCACGGGAACAACTTGAGTACACCATAGAAGAGGAGGTTGCCAAGCAGACAATACGCATGTGGCTGAAGAAATGCTTGAAACGCATCCGCGCGGTGAGTGTCTCAGTAGAAAACACCCAAATACACTATGTGAATTCACTCATCCTTGCATGAAATAACTATCCATGCTCATCAAAAATGTGCCACATACAGTATGTGTGTGCGCACGCAGAAGCAGCAGCAGTTATGTACACAGTACATTTCTGGAGAAAAATGTGGTAGTTAACCAAAAATGAGTGAAAGTGTTGAATTTGTGGAGTTTATTCTTTAACTCTATCTCAGTGTGTGTTGAGGAACGTATTTTAACTCCTCTCCTGGAGTACATGTTCTATGGCAATGATGGATCACACCACTGCTGTTGTTGTCAGTATTGTTATTGTCACTAGTATTGTTAGGATGTTATTAGTGTTCCTAATAGTAATGTTGTAATTATTAGAAATTGCAGTATTTTTAAGGAATCGGGGTAAGCATAAATAGGATATAAATCATCTGTGTAGGGTGAAGGGGTAGGATTATATACGTTTAGACTAATTCCCACTCCTTTTTGAACAAACATTTCATCGTCTGTTTTTGTTAGGTTCAAAATAAATGTTTTTAAATTATTTTTTAAAATTTAAAAAAACATTTTTTTTAAAAAATACCACACTTTCGGGTTTTATGCTGAAACCCCCACAGCCTACAGCATACTGAACTGGCCCGTCAGTCTCGGTACCAGAAGAGTCACGAGTTGTGTTTACCCTGTGCAACAACACAGTTGAATTTTAGAAAATGGAGAAATTACCAACAAAAAATGTGCTGTATGGACATATGTGTATAATTATGTTTATTAGCTGTTTGTGCTCCTTTTTGTGTTTTTAAAAATGATGACAGTAATAGGCCAAACACTTTTCCAGTTACTGTCAAACCAAAAGTATGAACTCATACAGTGAGATTAACTTCCAGGCTAAAGCTCACCCATGCCACAGCATATTATTGACTGTTGTGACCTTGAAGGGTGTTCAATTGTAACATAAAAACTGTGTCGCAATCAAATATTGTGCAATATTATTTCTCCATAATTATAACGAGTCTGAAAAAGGGTTGAATTAAATCTATTTTTAGTGTTCCTCTTAACACTGGGTGTGAGTTCATATCTAAATGAACCCCATTTTAGTGTTACATGTATTCTATACCAGATTAGAACTTAAACACCTGAGGAGTACAATTTTAACTCAGAAAAAGAGATTCAAGATCGACTAAAAAAATACTTTTACTCAGCCCTGGGGTATATGTGTTGGTCACGCATCTACGCTAAAACTGCATTGTTTTTGACTCACAGGGAGTTTATTCCAAGAACCAAAATTTGCCATGTAGCATCATACACAGCCTGAGAGAGAGCCAACAGCCGGAGCTGAGCCTCTTCCTCAAGCCCCCCAGCATAGAAACTACAGTGCCAAGTGAAGACCGTGATGCTAACAACCCAGACAACCCCTCGCAGCCTGAGGTAAAGCCCCACAAACCAACACCGCATACACACCAACACATGCTCACAGCTTGATCTGTAGCTATCACATCATATAATCTGCAGGTGTGCACTTGCACTAGTGAAACAAAGGAAATCTTCTCTTTGTTTAGATGAGTGATCTCCAGCAGCTTCTGAGCCCCACATTGTCAGACAGAGGAGGTTACAGGCAAGACTCTTCAGACCTGGGGAAACCACAGAGGAAGCTTGGACAGTGGCGTTTACCTCCAGGTCAGCTGGACTCTGTCCTGTGTTTTACAAGTGTGCAGTTGTTTAAGGTTTTTAAAGAAAAACTAAATAGTCATGGAAAAACAATTTGCATCCCAGGAAGTGAAAATACCTTTTTATTTAGAGTAAAAGTTTAGCAAATAGGAAACACTTCTTTTGGAAAAAAATAAATAAATACATACATTTAAAGGGATATGCTACCCCTAGGTCAAATTGAGTGTATTAAGTGTATGGAAGCATTTTCCTGGCAACTCAGCCATTGTCCGAATATAACTGCACTGACCACAGATTGGTTTCATGGTGTCGCTGCAGTCTGCCAGAGCTAGAAGATTTTGGCCAAAGTGAATTTTACTCCATTTTTTTTCAGTCCATTCACATCAAGTCAAAATGACGGTTGAACTCAAAGCACTGGGCTTGACTTAAATTGGTTTTGGAACTAGTTTCCGGTGCAGAAAAACACACCCGACAAATGTGCTTGGAGACCCCCTCCAGTGGGAAACCCTGTCCCACCGGTGTGTGCTCCGGCTGTGTTTTTCCGCACCGGGAATTACTTCCCAAATCAATTTAAGTCAAGCCCAGTGCATTGAATTCCACCATCATTTGCACTCGATGTAAATGTACTGCACATGGAAAGAAAAAAAAATTTAAATAATTTAATTAAGTTTGGCCGAAATCTTCAGGTGGCTCCGGCAGACTGCAGCTACACCACGAAACTAAGCTGCGGTCAGTGCAGATATATTCGGACAATGGCTGAGTCGCCAGGAAAACACTTCCATACACTTATTCAAGTCTGGGGACTGTGGGAAGACACTCAATTTGACCTGGGGGTGGTGTATCCCTTTAAACATGACAATAATCAGGCTGTGAATTGTTTCTTCTGTTTGTGGTTTGTTAGGCCGAACAAGTGTCAAGTCCATGGGGTGTAAGATGAACCCTGTCAACAATGAAGCCTCTTCAGGGTCAGAGGTGAAGAAGTGGTGGACTCGACAGCTGACTGTGGAGAGCGATGAAAGCGGTGATGACCTCATCGACATTTAGATATGAGGTGTGGCACATCCCACTGTGTTTTGTAGAAGAGCTGGGACACTTGCTGGCTGACTCAAATTGTTTCATTTTCTCTTGCTCTCCCCCTGGTCTCAATCTGGTCAGAAAGTATGGTAGGTCACGTTTGCAGGTTAGTGATGAGACACTGGTGAGCAGCCATATTGACATGACAATGAATATTGACATGACAATTTCAGATCTCTGGGATTGCTATTAATTTTCATCTTTGGTTTCCACTCATTTGGATCGCTTAAGTTTTTCTATGCAGGCACGTACTGTGTAATGTTCACCCAGCCTATGTGTTAACAATAACCTGTTGGATTTTTCAGATTTATCAAACTAACTACAAAGCTGCTGTTGTATTTGTGTATTTTCTGCTGTTTCATGTGAACATTCAGAACTGTTAAATGTGTTCGTAAAGTCATAATAATTTCTCCCATCCTCAGGTCTGAGGTCCTTATGTTGTCTCTGTTAGCCCATATTTAAAATGTCTGTTCTGATCTTCAGTATTACTATCATACATATATCATATCAGTTTTCTTCTTAAACATCATGCTCATTTAGTTTGATGACTGTGAATGTAAGTAAAATTGAAATCTATCTTATGAAATTATGTGGAGATAAAACATGAAATATTTTATAAATTACTACAAATTCTCAACTTTATTAAATATTCAGTTATTATAATAAAGGCCAACATTGCATTGGCATTTATAAGCAAAACAAGTTGTGTTTTTTTTTCTCAAAGATTTTCCGATTGAAATGTATTAACTATTTTTCATGCTAACATCAAAAAACGGGGAAAATACAAACACAAGAACTATGAAGCAAAATGGGGGGGCGGTATGAATAGAAGACTTTTGAAACATTCAGGTACCAGGTAAGGATGAATGAAGGCATTCAAGACTATCCATGGGTTACAGAGCAACTTCGGCCACAACACCTAAAACACGTGTCCCTGTTTGTCCTGTTTCTTACTTTGACATGAGTCCACTACATACTTTTCTCCTTTATTATACAGAAATACAAAGAGGTTTAGTTTGTATTGAGATGCTGTTTCCATATGTGTTCAGACCAACCACCTTGTCCTTTGATAACACTGCCCTCTTCTGGACACATGCTGAGACGTTTTCCCCCAGTACATTCCAAACTAGCTGGGCTCTGACATAGTGTCCTTTTTTCCCCCTCCTCTTTTTAACATACTTTCATAGATTTATTGCGTATCATGGTCCACAACAATCTATTTCACAGCAATAGCCAGTGATGACTGCGCTTTCGTGTGCTATATGTGCAGCTTGCAGTAAAATTACATGAGCTCAGTTTCTTGCCATAATCTTGGAGAGCACGAGTCAGTTATCAGCAGAATGAAATGTAGTTGACCCAGTAGATGGCCACTGTGAATACGGTCCGAACAAATGTATAAACAGAAGTGTGTAGCCTCTCATTTTACACCCCATGTTCCTCGATGATGTATTTCTTTGTAGTTAATTTACCAGACAATTGCAGTGGGTTAGTTCTGAGCTAATTGACTAATGCACTCACATTCATACTGCCCACTGTAACTAGAGCACTTTCCCTTAACAAGGGCCCTTGTTAGTGACAGAATTAGCCCATTAAAGAGGACAGAGTCTTCATTTGTCCATTCAAAAGCCCAGTATATTTCAGTTTGACAGTGGAGTGTGTGTGGGGTTAGCTGGATAATGAATGTAAGGGAAAGCAGAGTGTGCAGAGAATCAGCTGCCTGTGGGATGCCAACTTGCTTTATAGAAATCAAGACTTACTCGCACATTCCAGTTTCTCGATGACTGAGTGCTCCCCCTGACATATGGTCCTGTAGGGAAACAGTGTGACATCAGCCTTCTTGCCAATCAACTGTCTTTAATTTCTCTTTTCTTGCTCTTTCTTCTCCTCAAACACTGCCTCTTAAGCTCCACTTAGCTTAGAACAACCTCATCAAAGGGCTTTTTCTCTTTTTTGTCTTTTTCTCCCTGCATGGCAGAACACTTTTTTTTGTCTTTTAATTGCCTCTGCATCACACCGGCTCTTACAGGGCCTGTTGTTTTTAGCCTCTCCATTGTAATTTGCCCATCTCTCCCTCATGCATGTCCACTCCTTATTTAGGGCCTAATTGAAGCACTTTGGTAATTGACGAGGAAGTTGTAAAGAGCAGGGGGACTAGAAGAGTGCGAGTCAAGATTACCTGTAATTAAAGTACATGATGGCTTTGATAGCTCGGTATTCTCCTGTTGAGATGTCACCTCCAAACTCTGAAGGCAGCATCACATAGAGCAGGAAATGAAGTGTCTGGCTGTACACCGTGTTGCAACATCAGTACTCACAGATGTAGATTGTGAATGCATGTCAGACACGCATATAGACATACCGCACACTGCCTGTGCAGCTATTGATGGATTTCTACACAACCAATTCCAGTCGAAAATATTTGGAAGCACAGATACAATTTTGAGTTCTCCAAAATAGAGCAGTAGAGACGACATGAAGTTTAGTAAGAGCAGTAACGTGTGTCGATAGTGAGTCTGATTAGATGAATATGAGATGTAGAAGGGTAAGTGTTTTTTTTTACTGAGCTGCTTGTGGCTATTGTTCCTTTAAGACATTACTAGGAGCATCTGTCTACATCTTTGGGCAATTAAAGAGACACAGATAAAGGTTAAAACAGGGCGAGTCTCAGAAGGAGGAAATTGTTCCTCAGGGCTAGTATGGAGCGCAGATAATCTAGCACAGAAGTGACTGGGCGTCCACTGAAAATGGACAGAAATGCCATTGGTAAGTTCACAGTTTGGACCGTGACTCCTCTATTTTGATCATGCTGCTCTTGTCCACTCTCCATTTTAGATTTTTGTAAATGTTTCTCTCAGTTCCACACATTCTTAGCCTCATAAATAAGGTGGTGACAGTGCAAATTAGCTGACTGTATCGCACAACATAATTCACCCCAGGTCTAGGCCTGATCCTGTTCCTGTGTTTTGAAACAGATGGCTACTACTACAATAAAAAAGTAGCAAATTATTTTAGCAGCAGGCGGTAAAAGCAATTAACAACTGGCATAATGTGTTGATTAAAATCCATTCCAGTCACAATGAAAGAAGAAAAAACACTTATTTTGCACTCTCAATTGGCTTACATCCACAACTCAGAAGAATGCTGACCTTGATCTGACTACAGCTGTTATATCCACTTTACAAATGACATTTATTTGACTTTATTGATTTGCTATTAAAATGTTTTTTGTTTTTTTTTTAAATTTCATTTATTTTTTTATAATACAGAATGAGAGCATTTGGGTTCCAACTCTGCATAATATTCTATATGGCAGTGTTTGTCCACCCCATGTGGGGTCACCTGGATTTCAAACGGGGTTGTTGGAAATTTCTAGTAATTGATCGGGAAAAAAAAGAAGAAGAAAAAAATATATGGTGAGTTGCAACAGACAATCACAATCCATAAAATACATGACACACTGTGAAGCTGAAACTGAAGCACTGTGGTAATATTTATCTGACACATATTCACTATGATCAGTTTCAGATGCTGCAGCTCTTTCAGAATTCAAGGTTTGTTCAGTATTAATTGTCAGTCTTGTAAATACAAGGTGGACCGACAGTACTTATCCTTACCAAGAAAAATAAAACTGTTTTGTCTATACTAATATACATTATATAGACTAAATGTCATTTAAAATGAATGTTTATTTGCAACATACAGTAGCAAACTATTACATAATCAAAAACTAATTAATTTGAGTAAAAAAATGTGTGTGTTATATTAAAATGGGGTCACAAGCCAAGAATGTTTGGGAACCACTTTTATGTGAGATGTTGTATTACAGTATTTTCCCTGTTTTCCAGACAAAATGCATTGACTTGCATGTGATTAACTTCCTATTTTAGTTCAAAACTGGTTATTAATATCTTCTGGATAATCTCCCTAACTGGTCTTGGACAGTCTGTGTTTTCTGCTTCATTAAAACAAAACTCTCACATTTTTTTGAATTCAAGTAAAAGCCAGTTTCATGCATGACAGATGTCTTGCAGACACAGACTCAGAGTATGACACTACAGTTCCTTTGTAAATGTGATGAATACAGGCAAGTCATTTCAAGGCCTTTACCTAATGTACCCCATCAACAGCAGTCAATTGCCACCCCACTGAACACCGAGCACCAAATGAGAGGCTGTACTTTGTCTTTGAGCCAAAAAATCTCATTTTCACTAAACACCTAATCAGTCCCATTCATCTAGCTATGGTTCCCTAGTTCCTCAGTTCTACACCTGGCTTTGGCGTCTTTAATTACTGGGACACAGGCTTTGTCTGATCTGGAGCCAAGATTAGAATATGAGTGGCAAATCCGGACAGAAATCATACAAGCTCAAACCAATTCAATTACCCACCAATCAAAGTAGAAAAGCCTGTAATTGCAGCAAAAGGTAACAATGAGAGCCCTGCGCTTCGGTCCAAGCATTCAAAGTATTATTAGCAAAGAACAATGCCTACCTGCAGGGGGTGCTATGCTCAAACTATTAAATCTCACTGCACCAAGCAATCTTACAGATTACTGGGAAAGCATTTTTAATGAGACTATAGCCCTTGGTGAGACATTACCTTATAATTTCATGTTTTTAACTCTGCTATTATGTCAAATTGTGCATGAATATGGTGTTTTCGAGCAAGGGAGCAGAAAATGGATGTGACATTATGAAGAGGCAAAGTATTCATGCTGCAATGTGAATTACTGTTGAACTAGCAATAACAGAAGTGCAAGTGGAAGATGAGTGATTTATTTCTGCAAGGATTTAATTTGTATAGGCTAAAGCTGAAAAATATTCAGGTATTAATTTAAGAAAAACATCTACAACAAGATGTGTCTGCCTCAGTGTTTTTTGAAATCTACTTTAAAGTGTTCAATAAGAACAACTCCTGAAGTATTAGGTGATTTTCCAAATAAACATAGAGGTGTTTTTTTTCTAAGACCTTCACAAGGATTGTTAATACAGTGTAGAGTTCTGTTGTACGCTGTAAAAAAATGACTGAAAATGACAAAAAGTTGTCAAATTGCAACATGAAAAAACTCAAATGCAATGCCAAGATTTTTGTGTTAATGATTAAATCAAATATAGATGCAGTTTTTACAGGAAGAGTCTGTTAATAAAACCACACTTGTATGTTGAAAATATGTATTTCAATTCCTGCTTACATGACCTAAATGTTGTTTAAATGTTTTGTTTTCTAATAAAAAAAAGCAATAAAGAAGGAAACTTTTAACAATTTAAGGTTTAAATATGTAAAATAACTCATGACTGTGGTTCAGTTGGTAGAGCAGGTTAATTGGAGAACAAGGGGTTGATAGTTTGAATCCCAGCTCTGACTGTCCAAGTGTCCTCACAAAACTTACAAGACACTGAACTCTAAATTGCTCCACAATTTACAGTTTCCATTCAATGTTACATTTGCATGTTTAAAATGGTAAATCTACATGTTGCACTGTAAATTTGTTTAGGGTTTGATGTGTTTTTACTGGATTATTCTGTCGAATACAGCTGCTAGTTTTGCTAGAATATAATAGAATAGAATAGAATGTCTTTATTGTCATTATACAAAAGTACAACAAAATTATTGCAAGTTAGAATAGAATAGAAATAAATAGAAATAAAATAGGATTAAAAACAGACTAACATACACATTTACCCAATGGTCCTTTAGTAGTTCACTCGCACTTTTTAGATAAAATATTACACTTAAAAAGGCCTTTTTTTATTTCTGCCTATAAAAACAACAGCATTATTTTGTTTTACTGTGTACATTTACAGTAGATGCAGGAATTAAAGTGTTCAGCATGAAGCTTAGCATATTAATAAGAACATGTTATACCAAAACAGTCTCTTAAGAGAAACTACTATGTGCTACATTTTAGTTACTGTATAAATGTTTTTTTTTTTTTTCATCTTTAAGTTTGTACATCTCTACTGGATCTACATTGTTCACCACGTTCTTCTGTATTTCTCCCCAAATATCATGTCAGAGCATTCTGGGACTTTGGTGTCTGTCAGTAAGTCTTCAAAGCCAGCAAACAAATGACAAAACAGCAGCATATGCTTCAGTAGGCCAGCACGAAGCTGGAAAAAATGTGGCTCTCAGCTTTATTCTATCAAATACTGTACATTTACACAAATTATAACCTTTAAATATGTGTCCATCTATATAATTTCAGTTTTAGATCAAAGACTACATTTAATTTCTGTCATTTGCCCATATTCCCCTTCCATTTCCAGGAAATTAGCAATAGTGCTGTATGCATCGGTATGTACCTGTCAAATGTCCCCTTTTCTCATTGTGTCACATAGTCATTTCAAGCTTTCAGATCTGAATACAAGTCCAGAAAGAGAAATGGAAAGGCAGAGGCAGAGGCAGAGAACTATAGAAAGCAGATGCTGACTGACACAAACCTCCACTGAATGTAAAAGGGACAACTGAATAACTTCAAATGACCCTTTTTCATTTTAAATTAATTCTCATGCTTTCTTTTAGTTTGATAATTGCCAACAATGCTATTAATACAGAAACAAATAATATGTTCTCAAATACATTCTGCTCTATAGTTATAATATATTTCACAGACTACTTGTGAGTGTTGTCTGCATGTGCCCACAAATACATGTGGATATGAGAACTAAAGACAAAAAAACAACAATCCAGACGATTTAAAAGTCAAAAATAGTTTCCACAAATCCTTCTTTTCTTCTTGACTTGACACAGTGTATATGTCTGACACAATAGCATTTAAATTTTTAGCATAACACCCTCGCAAATGATTTGTTAAGTACTTATTACAAAGTGAATTTGCAAGTAATCAGTTTGCATTTATAAAATGAACTAAAATAAACTCTTGTTATATACACTGTTGCCCATAAAGTTGGAATAATTTTGTTCTCAGATACACCCCCCCCCCCCTTTTTATTCCTGTTTATCCACATCAGTAATCACCTTTGACCTGGACCCAGATATATTTCATCAAGAATAAATCACATTATCACAATCATTTCATGAGACGAGGATATTTTATTCCCACTTTATGGGAAACAGTGTATGGGATGTTAAAGAAAGGGTTGTTTTTATTTCACAGGAAACAAAAAGAAACATGTTTTTTTTTTTAATGTGGCCAGGTGGTTTGTTGATCTGGACCAAATCCTCCAGGATAAAATTACAGTACAGTTTCCACTCTGGTACAAATGAGAAACTCTAGCTTCTTCACAGCACATTATTACTGATATGACTCTGTAGGGAGTCTGTCTCTGAGGACGCTCATGTTCACCCTCACAAATATAGAGTGCAAGTAGCAGGATTATCAGAGTACTGTCGAAGTTTTCCAACTTAGTACATACTGTTTATGAATGACTGGACTTATCATAAGGCAGTCGTAAGAGGTAATAGAGGCCAGGGGATCTGGACTCACTGGAGTGTAAATACTGTGTTTTATTGTACAAGTCTCTGGGTGGAAGAAGTTCAAGCATTTTGGAGTTCAAGGCTGCCTCAATTTGTGCCTCTCAGTCTGTGGTAAAATGCACACAAGTGTAACTTCTTAGCAGATACTGAAGGAGTTGAGTTTCTAAAAGGGTTGGGGATTTTTGGAATGAAAGATGACAGAGGTGACTGTATGATTGGACCTAATTAGCTTTCAATTAGGGGAGTCAAATTGCCGCATCAATTAGGATTAATTTATGATAGTTATATTTACTGTAGCATGTTCTGTTTTTAATTACATTCATCTCATTTTTATTTTCTAGCTTTACTGATTCTGTATGTTAACAGCCTTTTTGATGTGCTAGCTTAAATCACTGTGGTTGATGGATGTGTTTTATTTATTTGACATTATCCGAAGCACAGGAAAAGCAAGAAGTTCACAGTGTTAGATACTCATGTTGCTCTGACAAGTGTCCTTACAGGTTTTTTTTTATGTTAAAGCGTAACTCTTTATTTTGATCTGATGTTTTATTGTATTTTGTAATTATTTGGAGATTGATGACAAAAGAACACTGCAATATTCTCTACAGTGTTGGAAACTAAACATTGCAGACAGCACATACTAGTCTCAAATACAGTGGAATGTAAATGGCTATGATTGTATATGTTCCAAACAATGTGTCTTTATAAAAAAACATTTTTAGTTATATATCAATGTTTTGATTTGCCACAATAAGGGAATGAATTGAAATGAAAACACCTCAAGTTATGGATTTTTCTGAGCTATTTTTAGGTGAGATTGAAACAGAAATGAATTCAAATCAGATCAGTATGAAATAATCTCAATTAAAAAAAAAATAAATCTCTTCACAACACCTTTTTAAAACTCTAACATAGACCAGTGGTTCTCTACCTTTTTTGGCTTGTGACCCCAGACATTTAAAATGGAGCCTGTTTTTGCTATCATTAATTTGTTTGATCATGTAATAGTTTGCTATACGATTGAAGGGAACATATATACTGTACCATATATATACCTATATGGATATAAATATATATGTGAAGACGTGTTAAATATACTATGTGTGATAAAGCATGACTCAGCTGGAGATAAGTTTGTACTAAAGATAAATGCAGTGACTGTTCATGTGACTCTAACAACAATCAGCTTTAGCATGGGGAACTGAAAAGGGACTATAAAAGACACAAACATGTCAAAATAAACTGAGCCTTTTCCTACTCAACTTCTGGTAGTGACATCCTTGATCCATGATGAAAATCCACAACACTATGTTGTAAATAAGCATCATCTTAGAAGACTTTTAGCCTCTATAATGTATATTATTATGGATGGAGGCAGAAAAGTCAGGTGTAGATTACTGCACAAAATGAGAATTTTATTTTCCTTATCATAATGTGTACAGTCAGTCTACATAGCTTGTATTTACAAGGCTGACATTTAATAGTGAACAAACAATAACTTCAACTGAATTATGAAAGAGCAGCAGCATCTGAAACGGGAACATTTGACAGATAAACAGAACCACAGTGCTTCAGTTTCACACTCACAGTTTGTCATGTCTTTTATGTATTGGGATTGTCTTTGTCAATTTTTTATTTTTTATTTTTATTAATTACTAGAAATTCCAAGCGGTGATAAGGTGGAAAATCACTTGACATAAACTGTCACTAAATATTATTACACAGATATGTAATCTGCTCAAATAAACTCAAACAAACAAACAAACAAATATACTTGAGAATATGTTTAAATTATTTATTATTGCAGTCATTCATAATGAACCTTTATAGGTTCTGCTAATAAAAAACAGAAAGAAACGGTAATATTAGAACTCTAGAAATTATTGCATATAATTGTCATCAACAAATGTATTTATAATTAATTAGATTCCACTTGTGTTATTTAGATGTTATAGTAATTTCAGGGCAATTACAGTTGAATGTGGATGTTTCCAGTGCTGAACGTCCTCTGGCATGAGTCAAGGAGACAAAACAACAGCCAGAAAGAAACAACCAGAGAAGAAATGCTGATCAAATAATGAATCATGTGATATAAAAGGAAGAAAGTGGGGAAAAAGCTTATGACACAAAATCAAGCCTCTCTGCAGTTTTTAATAGAATCTGGCCAGAAAAATTTACACATTCATACTGTCTTTAATCTTTAATTAATTTCAACTTCATATTATAAAATAAGATAAGATGTTCTCAGCAGCATTTAAAATACAAGATGACATGTAAAAAAAAAAAATCATATAAAGTGTGATTTAAAAATCTCTACATATAAAGATATTACAGACCTGCAAAGATGCTCAAGACATTAATATCATATCATGTGTACAGTAGCTTAAGATCATGGGCCATTTTATCCATGCTGTGTCTAAATATGAATACAGTGAAATATTGTGAAATAATGTGAAATACAGTCAAATGAGGAAGTAAGAAAAAAGGGCACAAATAATAAAAATATGAATAGCAGTGTTTGTCATTTGATGTACAGTGTTCACATTGACCTCCAATGAAAAAAGAAACATATATTAACAAGTAAATTAGTATTTACATGAATTCTACTTTATAAATATATTAAATAGTCTTAACATAAAATGTCTTGATATTAAATGCATTTTGTCGTGTTAAAATGAAAGCATGTGTTTAACCAATAGGCCACATTAAGGCCTGTTTATTTAATGACAGCAGGAAAATAATTAATAATTAAATTAAGACTTAGACTTACCGTTAATTCAGTGCCAGGCCACAATGTATCGCTGTACTTCATTTTAACTCAGTCAATACAGTACTTATAGATAAGTTGCTGAATATAACAGTTCTAAAACTTTACTTTACAATGTTCTTCTGAGTTCCTATGAGATTGTTTTATTCCTCAAATGTTTTTAAACCACACCCCCATGGCCCTGATCCTAATAAAGTAATTCATCTGAGATTTGGGGTTGGTAAACTTTTCATAAATTATACCTTAGGATTTTTTTTTTTATGATGTTTAATTTATGTTTTTGTTATTGTTGCTTATTTAGTAATGAATATTTAATAGATTTAACGCACACTGCTTGGGAATAAAACATGCAATAGTCCAAGAGGAATACTTTTTTATAGGCATTGAACATAACTGTTCTTCTTTTATGCTCATTGTAATGTAGACGATGAATTCCCATTGCATCTTATTGTTAATAATGAGGCTTTTTTTATTTTAATAAAAACACACTTCCAACTTTAAGCTGTATCGGTATGTTGAAGAACTGATAACTTTATATATTTTTTCCACTTTGACCTTTTAAAATCCATTTGGAACAATTGACTCTTGATTTTTTGTTGTTGTCATTTTTCTGATTGTATTACCATGTTCTAGGAGTTATTAATTTTTTATGCTAGTATTGGCTGAACAAATGAAATTCAAAACTGCCCTTTTGGATAATTGTTCATAGTTCAGGATATTTTAGTGCTAAATGCAGATTAATAAATCAAAATAATATAAAGGTCTAGTGCGTTAGATTGGGGGACATTTGTAGAAATAAAATGTAATGTTCAGAATTAATTCATTCGCGTATAATCACATTAAAATAAGGATTTTTATCATTATTATTATCATTTCATTGCTTCAGAATGAGCTGGTGTGATCTACAGAAGCACGTCCACGATGGTTTTCAGAGTCACTCAGAACAGATGTCATTACCTTCTTTTTTGTGTTTTCTTACATATTTCTGTTAAGGTGCATCACAGACAGCTGCTATGTTTAATGTAGGCCGTAGGTGAAATCCCATCTCTGGTGACCCCACACATTATAAATGGATTTTTATTTTTTTTTTATGTTGCTAATATTAATTTATTTTTTGATCATGTAATAGTTTGCTATATTATATTGAAAATAAAAGTGAATCTTAGATGACATTAAAGCTATATAACATATAATATACATACAGATACTCTGTTCAGTCCAGTTTTCTGAAGGTTGAAGTGTCAAAATATGCCCTCTGATGCTAGGTTTTTATGAGGAAAAGTGTGTGGTGTTTTAATTATAATGAAATATATATTGAACTAGAAAAGCACTTTGAGAGCGCAAGGCAGACGTCCCCCTTCAAATGAAGAGGCCCACCAAGGAGCTTATGTTTTTGCCAGAGTTTGTTTGTCTGTCTGTTTGTTAGTTAACAAGATAACTCAAAAGGTTTTTCGATGAAATGTTCAGGACTTGTTGGGAGTGTCACAAAGAACAAATGATTACATTTTGGTGGTGATCCGGAAGAGATCCTGGATTTTGGATCACTTTGAAATTTTACCTTGCAGTAAATGGCGAATAAATAAAGTGATCCAGAATCGAGGGTCTCTTACAGATCACCACCAAAATGTAATCATTTGTTCCTTGACACACTCCCAAAACATCATGAAAATGTCATCAAAATCCATCCATTTTCCCCCCAGATCACCAACAATATCTAATCATTTCCAGATCTCCCTATCACCAACATACCCTGTACTGTAAATTTCATCAAGATTCATCCATAACTTTTTGAGTTATCTTGATAACTGGCAAAAACATAACCTCCTTGGCAGAGGTAATAAAAGTACTAAAGTACTATATTTGCATGTATATACAAGTATTATTATTATTATTATTATTATTATTATTATTATTGTTATTGTTGTCTTTTTTTTCAGGTGATCCTATTTGAATTCCACTCGACCCTATGTGGTATTGTGACCCCAAGGTTGAAAAACACTGCATTAAAGTGTCAATGTTTGATCCTATTTTGAATTCATGGGCAAAAATACCTGAATTACCTTTCAACTTATTGTAATTGAAATAACCTGAGAGGAAACAAGCCTGCTCTTAAGTCTGTGTACAGGACGTAGAACATCTGTTTTTTTAAGGAGCATGTGTAAACACACTTGACTAAATGACAGAAAATATGCATTTATTAATTTTTATTATGATCTTGTCAGAAATGGCTTAGTTGTACTACATAATATTTTGTCCTCACTTTCATTTTCTATTTTGTCTTTTCATTTGGACACATAATCTGGAATTGTACTGTTAGATATTGTTAAATATTTCTCAGTAAAACTTCCATCCTACTGATATGTTTAATATTCATGACCAACTAGAGATATGGAGTTTAACTGAAGTAACAACAACATTGTCTGAAAATATTGACTTATTTACATTTCAAATTGTAATGTAATGTTAATGCTATGTGAATTTATGAGCAGGCCAGTTCTTATATTATAATAACAGTTGATTTGCATATTATACAAAATTAAAATGTGTTTTTCTTTAATATAAATTGCATTTTTTAATATTTAATACAGTCCACATTAGTATGTAAAACCTTTGTTAGTCTAACCTTGTTTCATGCGCTGGGTTTTCTTGGGGGAAACAATCAAGTGGAAGATTCTAAGTTGCTGACACTTTCAAAATCTTAAAGCTCTACCATATCATTTTCTAGTTGTGAAATTTTGCTTTGAACATTGAATTAGTTTCTGGTTTCTGGTGAATGACTGGCTACATGTATTCACCTAAGTAATTCACAACAACACTTACACTTATGATGTTTTAATATTTCAATAAGTTCAAAATTAAAAGCTTTATAGTAAATAATTATTTAAAAATATGGCATGTTTTTCATTGGCTGCAGTGTTGCATCCATGGTTTAATGTTTTTATTTAGAATTATTGAGCCTTTTTTCACAGGTTTGTTCCATGTGTCTGGAAAAAAATATCAAACAATTAGTATATTTATATCATATTGCATTTTTTTGGCATCATTTCTGACACTAAAGGTCCACCAAGTTCTGACCTCTTATAATAAAAGAACAGGAATAAGCCTACAGATATTCAAATATCACATTTTTATTTTATGTATCTTTTAATCATTGGGATAGTGGTCCCTGGAGAAGTGGCTTTGCCTTTTGTTTTTTTTTTAAGTAGTCCAGAAAAACACCATTTTAGAAACAGGGACATATAAAAATTCTTAATTTAGTTTACCAAAAATCCATCAGCATCAATTCTAAAATTATTAAGATGTCAAATGAAAATAAAATATAGAAATAAATGAATAAAAAATATGAAGGAAATGTACATAGGAAACAACCCAGAAATAAATACACAGATAAGAATTAAAGAGACAAAAATATAAATAAGGAAAAAAAATAAATGATACGGAAAATTAATCTATCAAGCCATTTTATATTTGTATAAACATTTCTGTGTTTATTTTTCACTATGGCAGGGTTGGCCCTCCATACTGTACTCTTCAGGAGGTTTTAGAAGTGGGGATACATACCTATTACAAACTGAAAAATAAGTATGTATACTCTATATTAAGTTTTATACCCTGAACTACACCACTGCTTTTAATCCTGTCAAATAAAGCTAGAAAATGTAATTCTATTTTCTATTTTTAAATGTGTACAGAATGTAAAATGAATGGTGTTTGATAGAACTGTTCTGTTATAGAACTGTTCAACAGTTCTAAAAAATGATTTTTTTTTACAATATTCACGGTATGCTGACATGAGAAAAAAAAAAAACAACCTCTATCTTGCTCCTAGATGCTCCTAATTTTGTACGATTCCTTAAATAAAGCACTGAAGACATGAACTCATTACATGGTTCTGTCTGATTACACTACGGAAGCAGATTTTGATGCTTTTTACTGGAGCCCCTGGGGATCAGTGTTCTTAAAAGTCATTAATTAAAGAAAAGGAAATAAAATGTATTAAGTCGTTAGGAACAAATTGATTAAAAAAGTTACGAAAAAATAAAATGACAGAACAAAGCATCTGTGAAATATCACTAAAAATCCATGGTGTCTGCACAGACTCCATGCAGTTGTTAGGATAAGTGAGTGTACATATAGTATCTGTTCACAGATACGCTGCCAACTATCAACTTCCATTACACCCATAATATCTTTGGATTATGATTACATGGATCATCCATTTGATGTAAATAATTTTCTCTTTTTTGCTCATCTTATAACTACAGCAGAAACCATAACTTCCCAGCATGACCTCTTTTTGACTTTAGCACAGAAGAGCATGACATCGCTAACATCTATCACTCTGCATGAGTGAAAGTTGCTAACTGTGCCCCTCATTTTCAGCTTGTCGTTGATGCCTAGTTTTTCTTTCCATATCTGTGACCTCAGTCATCCTCCTAAACTACGATGACATATTGTAGTCGACAATATCACTGCTTTTCAGTTCAAGATTTATTTGAAACATAGCTACTATTAAATGGGACATTGCATTAGAATGGAGAAGTGATTTTCTTCAAGCTGTGTGAAGGATGGAAAACAAAACCACAACTAGTTTAATGCAGGTACAAGGGTGAAAAGCCACTTTTTGTAATACGTAGTTCTATATAATGTTAACAGACAACAGACGACTGGAGGCAAGGAGCTCTTGACTCTGCTCTAAACACTAATGACTCATAAAGCCTCACTGCCACCTCAACTTGACAAATGGCAAATGTCAGCGGCATATTCTCCTGGTAGGCATAATTTTATTAAGTGCAAATATCACTGTGCTCCTTAGGAGACACTCAAAGGTTAAACCAACAGCTGTAGCAGTTTCATGTGTATTAGCTTAGATTTTGCAGTAAGTCAGGCTCCCCTGAGTTGATGGACACAACCAGTCAAGCATGAGGACGGATGCTCTAACTAAATGCAATAAGGGGAAGCTCAGGCTAAAATCATGTTTATTTAAACGCCTTGGACAATAACCTAATGGAGGACAGTAAGGTAAAAGGAGAAGAGGGGGGGGGGGGTCAGTATAAGGAGGAAAGAAAGGGAAAGAGAGGGAAAATGAGAGACTGGTGGCATATAGTGGGGTAGATTTTTTTTTTCCCCATTTATTGGCTGTGGTAATTTGTTGACTCACTCATCCATGCAGAGTCTTTATGTTTAATGCAGGCCTCCAGAGGGGAAAGAAGGGGAGAGAGGGGGTTAGGAAATAGAAAGACAGGCAATAGGGGGTTAGATGGTACCCTGAGAGATTAGCCTCCACCCCTTAGTGTGAGAGACGGAGGTGGATGAATATCAACCCTTAAAGTGGGCCTCAAATGTTAATGGGGATTTCATATTAGCCTGCTAGTCTGCTCAATACACCTGCCAAATAATTGATGGGGATAAAACCTAATTCTCTGACAAAGGCTCTGACCTCACAAGCACTGTAAACGTCTAAAATAATAGTTTGCGCATCGATTTAGGATTGTTCCACCTTAGTGATATGAAACATTAAATCAACAGGCAGATTCTCCTCAGTTCGCAGTTCAATGTCATCCAGCTGTCAAGTTCATGTCTATATTTTGACAAGTGCTGTGGTCTGACACCCATCATCCTCACCCAGCTGTTACTGGCATGACTGCCCTGCCCTGGCCCTCGAAAGGGTCATATCCATGTGGACAAACATTGGTGGCCCACTGCTGGCAATGGCTCCCAGTGAGTCCCATTTACAGAAGGGTTACCACTGTCTGTTCTACTTAGTGACCTGGGAATATCAACTTATCTTTAACAACTACTGACGAAGACTGCAGCCCGTAACATATCATATTTTTGGCGTATTTTAGAGTAGAGTCACACTGTGAGGTTTCATGGTAAATAACTGTTAAAATAAGTTTGTAACTGTGTGGCAGACATTTACAAATACTTCCAAAAGTTGTTTTTTTTTTTTTTCTTCTTAAAAGACATGGCAAAATAACTATAAAATTCCAGACAAAGGAGTGAATTAGTTTCCTTTACCATCAAAAGGCCCTGTGGAGATACCCGGGCTGAAGTTTTCATACATGAAACCAGTGACTTATACAACAAAGGACACGGTTCTGACATTCTCAGATCAACCAGGAACGTAGCAACCAAAGGAAACTATGAAAAATAAAATATCCTGTAGTGCCTGTGAAACCACATCAGCCAGGAAAAAAGAAATACGAGAACCATTGTTTCTAACACTATACAGTATCCCATAAAATAATGTGTAATATGTTCACCATATTTTAAGAACTTAGTGGAAATTGTTCATAAAATAATGATAATAATAACTATTAAAGCTGCGGTGTCTGATAGTGTTTTAGTGCAATTGGGCTAAAAATAAAACTTCCATAATTACCTTTTGATGTTTTGGTCTGAAAGCATGAATAGACTTTTTCCATCTAATTTGCTTGTGTTTTTAAGCTATAAAAATTCTACACCATGGCAGCCCTATTGTGAATAATTACCTGTGTTAGTGAGTGGTTGGGGCTGAAAGAATAATTGACAGCTGAAATGATCAATAACTGATAAGCTTCAATCAGATGTGACCAGGACTGCTCTACTCAGGAAAGCTGAAAAAGTTGTTTCACTCTTATCAGATATGTATTTATTTCTTATTTTGGACAAAGCTGCAAAAAGGTTTGCATTTAGTAAATTCTGTCTATTTTGTCCCTTTTTCCTTTTCCACATAATTTCCAATCCCACTGCTCTTAAAGGACACAATATGATGAATACTGTACATTTTCCAGCCCTGTGGTCAGCCAAACAATATTAGGTGACCCCAAACTTCAAAATAATAATAAAATGATTAAAAAAATAAATAAAAAAAATTCCAGTTCATAAAACAAAATATGCGTATTGAATTTCACTGGAGTTTGATGATAACATTATCTTTGGTGCAGATGTTGCACTGATTCAACCTCTTGTAAAATGTGACCACATCAGAAAACCAAGCATGACCTCCAGCCACGAAAATAGATGTTCATCTCTTAGAAGAATCAGTAGACGATTACAATGGGCTGCTTCCCTAAAATAGTATATAGTCTCGGACGTATGATGTACACGATGTGCAAAACATCTGCGCCCCTCGATGAACCTTCCACAGCGTTTGGTGAATTCTGCCTCTGGAGCAGGAATGTGCACACACACCATGGCTGGGATGTACCTCCATTACCCAGCTGGTGTGTATTGAATCTCCTTAGGGTGTGTTTGATTCTGCTGCAATGTATATGCATGCACTTGTGCGTTATAAATCAGTGTGTAGAGTGTGTGCAAAAGTGTGTATGTGTCTGTATTCATGTCCCCAGCCACTTCCCAGTATCGCTCTTCACCACTCTCTCTCCATCCGTACTGTCATACAATAATGTGACAAGGTGTCAATCATGGTGGGGCCTGGGGTGCCATGGCGACAAGAGGGTTTTTGGAGGAACACTTTTGTGAGCAACACCAGGGAGAATGCAACAGCAGGGATGGCAGCACAAAACAAATCAACCTAACCACTGCCAGGTCTCACACATCGCTTCTTTTTTTTTTTTTCTCCGTCCCCCCTCTGGCTACAAAATTCATCCACCCATTTTCCCAGTCTAAATTCTGACCTCTGTAAGAAAAAAACACAGTGGGGATCACGTGCAGACAAAATGTTGTGCCATCCCCTAAGAGAGTCATCTCTGGCATCTAGCAAATGATCTAAGCATCAATCCTGTCTCTGTGCCCAGGGGCCCACAGTGTACAGTAAACTGGCTGGGTGCTGCCAGTCCTTCACCCAGAACTGTGATGTGTTATGATGGCTCCGTCACTCTGGGAGGCAGGGCCACCGACACCTGTGGAGGCTTTGGATAAAGTTGATGGAATTGGACAGGACGTAATCTCTGTGTGTGTGTAATGTTTTCAATTCTATTACTGACACTAAAAACTGAAAAAGTGGTTTGCACATCAGCCTCAACTTATTCAAAACTGTTTGTATATGCTACAGTATTTTAGAATTGCACCTATTATTTTAGACTCAGAAAACTTTGTTGATCCATAAGGGAAATTATTTGGTTACAATATCTGTTGCACACAAAACCACTAGCAAGCAAGACAGTCAGAGACAGCAGACATCCGCCAAGGCTTGATAATATGTTATATGATGTCAAAACGTGATGTGAGGGACCCATAGGTGTTGAACCATTTGATGTCTGAAGGTGAGATGATGTGAAGGGAAAAAAACCCCACCATATTCTAACTTGTCTGAATCCTGAGATATTAAGACTGATGTGTTTTAGCTGTTGACCTTTAGTACAACCTTGACCTTTGACCTTCATTGCTCAAAATCTAATGAGTTCTTCCTTGACCCATTATCTATCATTCCTGAAAGTTTCATCAAAATCCGTTCACAACTTTTTGCGTAATCCTGCTGAAAGACGGTCAGACAGACAGACGGACAGACAAACTAACCTCCTTGGTGGAGGTAAAAAAAAGCAAAACAAAAAAAGGAAAGTAACTGTGACGATATAAAAGCAATAAATAATTGAAATAGAACACACTAATAAAGCAGAAATAAATATAACATTTGCATATGTACAAACTAACAAGAAATGGAAGTAAATATACAGTAAACTATATATATAAACATGACTATTGTGCAGTTATGTGAATTTTAAGTAAAAGTGAAGATGTTGAAATCAAACAACATAAAGATTAGTCTTTTATGGTAAACAATGATTTGTTCTGTTAATCTAGTCTAAGCTGTTTGAAACATACACCACTGACCAAAACCATCTGTTAATGTAAAATGTTGAATACCTTTTGATCCATTCATTCTATCAATGCATGTAAATAACCTGCTGTTAAATACATTTTATCATCTTTTCATTTGGATGTTCAGAAGCTCTGTGGTGAATGTGAAAACAGTGTCATCTTCTACAACATTGATTCACTAATTAAACCCATGGAGTATAATAAATGACAGAAGTTGTAGATGCTTGTTTTTATGTTCAGTAATTAACATCCATGCTGGAAAAAAAATTCATTTTTTTGTTCCTGTTTTCTCTGTTTTTTATATAATACCCTCAAAATCTGGCCTTTTATGAATATCTATTGTATATGATCAAGACATTAAATATTAGAAAATACTTAATTTTCAGTGGAAAATGCAAAATACAGAGGATTATTTTATAATAAATAAAATGTCAAATGTCTTAGGAAATGTCAGTTATGGAGAAAAAAATATTTAGGAACTGCCATAAAAGTAGCGCAAGATCTTTATGGATTAATACTATTCATTTCCTGATTTATTTCTGTGTTCTAATAACATATTGAAATGGTTTGATTCTGTTTTTCTTCTGTAAATGACCTCCTTTTTTGAAGGCGATAAAAGCACAGCCATACTTGTTCTTACACAGATATCCATACATTTTCTGTACATGTCAAATAATTCAGCACGTCTGCAGTATTGGAGCCTACAACAATAGGGAGCTTTAGCCCCTAACAATACGGGTGTGACATATGTGGCATGGATACGGTGATATGGAACAGAGCACTTAAATAAACCATGTAAGAGTCAGCACAAGTATACGACTATGCCATCACAGCAAAATGTAAATATGAGAAAACAGATGCCTGGCTCCACAGATTCTTGGTGATGACTCCATGATGGATGCCAGTCTCCCGGGGTCGTCATCTTGATGTGAAAGTCCTTATCATAGGGGATCACCATTCCCACCTGGTTGTCCTGTGGCCTCATGTGGAGAACAAAAGAGGCCTCCATCGAAAATGTGCACACAGTCACATTAAAGCACAGTGGTTGAAAGGTGTTTACACAATG
This sequence comes from Siphamia tubifer, assembly GCA_020466265.1. Taxonomy (NCBI): domain Eukaryota; kingdom Metazoa; phylum Chordata; class Actinopteri; order Kurtiformes; family Apogonidae; genus Siphamia; species Siphamia tubifer. The sequence goes on along the minus strand of CM035803.1, from coordinate 30,797,234 downwards.
CTGAGTCTTTTGTCTGTATCTAGATATAAGGAATAATATAGGAGCTGGATCAAATAAAATGTTCATTTATTTGATTTAGTTCATTTGCGTATTGAATTATATTACTGCCTGTATAATTATTATTTTTGCACTTTGTCTTGTGCAAACAAATAAAAAATTGGGATAAAAAAGGATTTGTGATTAAAATTTAGACTTTTATTGTATAGTATATTTAATAGATCTAATGTACTAATAAACTTAACATTTGGGTGTGATAATACTTCGACTTATCTTGTCATACTTATTTTAATGGTTATTTAAAAATGTAAAAAAAAAAAAAGTCTTTCAGTCTATCTCAATGGTGGTTTCTGTCACATGACCCATCTAGTATATATATATATTTTAATTATTTCTGTGGGTCCTTGATGACTTCCCCAATGTCCACACTTAATATTCAGAACTCCACTTTCCATACCTGCTAAATTTGTAGATTCATCAGGTTTTCTGGCTGAAAAGAAACAGGTAAGGGAATAAAAGAAAGTATAATGAACTATTTCCTCTCCAGTCTTTTATAGGAATGAAGATACACCTGACACACTGGCAGCCTAATGAAGCTGAAAACTTTTCAGAAGAAAATAATATTTCACTTACAGTAAGTTGCACATAATCTTTAAGAGCAAATAGACTTTGTTTTACTGCAAGATGCTTACTTAGCACTTATGCATCATTATTATAATATGTCATCTCATCGCTTTTTTCTGTAGGCAATGGATTTTATCAGCCATCTTAGCTCTTTAAGTGATAGTTTCTTTGCTCCTGCCTGCTGTGTTTCCCCTCATTAATGCAAGCTATTTTCCATCACCGTCCTCTGTGAAGGTACTCTCCTCATGCAGGCCACAGCACTCTGACAAGGATGAAATTACTGTTAGCTTTCACACCTAATTAAAGTGTAGATGGTTCACCTTCAATGGAGTTGACTGTATTGATGTCATTCTCTTACAAGACAGAGCGTTGACTGTTAGAAGGTGCATTTATGGTCGCTGGATGGATCCTGTACATGATGCTTTCGAGGAGGTTTCTGAGGTAGTCCTTCAGCTGCATCTGTCAGACAGAGTCCAGCTGTTTCCCACTCAGCTGTAGAGAAGTGCATGCAGAGCCTAATGACTGCTCCCCATCAGCACAACTTGATTTAGTCCATTGATGTCATTTATTATGGTATAAAAGTTGTAATACAACATTATTCATTTTATTACATGATATTTGCCAAATATTTCATTTTATAATTTTGATGCATCAATTGGATTTGTTGCTTTAACTGTCATAGCGCTGCTCTTGTGGCCTTTGGTAACACATATGTTATTCCTTCTATACATTTATTACACCGTCAACTCCAACAGATTTGGCTGAAATTGTCAGATAATGTTGATACTGACACAAGGAACAAGTGATAAAAGTTTGGTGGTGATCAGTGGGAGGGCGGAATGTGTCTTTCAGGAGGGGTGGCTGATCTGCCTTGGTGGAGTCTGCGCTCTTCGTGTGCTTTTCTAGTTCAACTTAGTGAAAAACATCATACAGTACAACACTAGATGTAAAAAGGAGAATATTATTTCACTACTAGTCTATACTCATTACATTTTTCTCTGAATTCTAACCTATAACCATATTCTGCAAGGTTGTATTTAGCCTTTAGTGAGCAAGTTATATAAATTAATTTTATTGCCAGTGAAAGGGAAAGTACTGAACAAAGGGAAAATGAGATTCTCAGAAAAACTCAGAGAGATATGCAAAGGATGAAACTAGACCCCTTGCTCAAAGTCAGTGTCATGGATGTATCTATGCATAGCTTTTGTGAAATTCTCTGCATGCATATATATATGTGTGTGTGTGTGGGGGTTTCTGTGATGCATGTATAAGCGAGTGACAAAAGGTGAGCAAATTAGCAGTTCTTACACGCAAGTTGGCAGGGGGCCTTTAGAAGAGCCTTGAAAATCAGCAGCTCCTGATGAAGAGCTTGGAAGTGCTTGAAACAGCGTTTGATTTTCCATGAGAAGTCCCCGTGGCTTAGCTCAATCGTGTAGAGATTCAGATTCAGCACCTTTGAGGTGAACATTTCAAAAAGAGATGGTTCAGCTCAACTGCATCAATAGTCACTTACAAGAACTTTGGAGAAGATGAAACAGATATAATGATACAATACTGTCTTTAAGGATAAGTTTAGAGATTTTGATTTTAAGAAACTTTTGATCAGGAAAGGTGAGGCTTGCAGTTTTATCAAAAATAATGAGTGAAGAGCGCCTTTTAAATAGGTTCAGACAGGGTGTGTTACAAGTGATGACTCAGTTCCTGGTTTACAGTCAATTATATCTCACTCACCTTTGTTGTAGATGTCTATTCCACCTCTATAACCCTGATAAAAATAACTCCGAACACTGAAAAATCGTTCTTGCTTCTAAAGCGAGGGACCAACCAAGGTTTTAAGAAGCAGAAAATAGATTAGAAGGATACATTTTTATCTTTCTAGTTGTGCTCGAGAAACAATGGCATTGTTTTTCCTTGTGTGTAATGGTATGTCCTAGATAAACTATGTTAAATAAGTTAATCTGCTTTAATACTGCAAACAGCTGTCAACCATGCACTAAAATACTCTAAATAGGAGTTATTAGCTTTGTGTTAACTTCGATTATTCTCTGTCCATACTTGAGCATAATACATTTCACATCATATCATGTTCTTCACAGGCCTACCAAGATTCTTATAAAGTTTATTTTCACTCATTTGTGAAAAGTTTAACATTTTTTTCTTCTTCTCGCTTCCACTTCATTGAATCACTGTAATGTATAATGACTTTAAAAACAAAGGAAAATAAAAATAACTGAATAATTAAAATGCTTTTTATGTGTCTGCTCTGTTTCTTGTGAGTCTCGTCTTACTTTGTGTTTGTGGTAAGTTAGGGCCTTAGAAACCAATGTCTTAGTTTCTAGAAAGAAGTTAAATTTAAAACACTGAATTTTATTAGCTCATATTTTTGATCTCTGAGCTTTCCATTACCTCCAGAGATTATTGTTTTCCCAACAGCACATATATTTGTATCTATTTTTTGCTCTATAACTAAGTTTTACAAATATAAACTTGGGTGTCATTAGTGAACATTTTTTAATAAACAAGACTTTGAAGAATATCAATGTATATCACCCACTGTGATCAAACAAAACTGTGCCAACTGTGCCAACTAATGATGAAAAACACATGCAGACAATGTTCGTTCATCTCAGGACCTTGCGTGATAGTTAGCCATTTCTCCACTTTCACGCCATTTGATCCTGACCTTTCATTTCAACTGTGATTCAATGTCAGACAGCGCACAATCAATGTCTGTCACCTTCTGCGTGAGCACGAAAACAGTGGACCCACCCAGACAGGGTCTCCACTGGCAGCCCTGTCTCCCTGCATTTGGGACACTCGGTCTTCTATTGGTGGTAGTGGGACATCCTGCCTCATTATCTCCTCCACCCCACCCCGGTTAACCCACTGGAAGTGATGCTAATAACATGAATTCCAACTGACTGACATGGGTGAAGAACCAGGAGATGAAATCCATACTTCATGCATTTTGCATGGGGTGGTAATTAGCCACTTTTGGGGGTACTAAATGTTTCTGTCGAAGTATCCATATTCCTGGTGAGATGATAAAATTCTGCTGAATGCTTTTGATATTACGATGAGATTAAAATCGGAGCCAGTTCCTCATTATGTCAGCGCTCTGAATCAATTTTAGAATTTGTATAAAAAGAAACGCCTGCTTTGGACATGAGTGAAGATATTTTTGTCCAGTCCTGCTATTCATTCATTTTTAAAAGTTGTAGAAGCCCTATGTTTCTGACTGAATGAATACAGTGGGTGATGTTTTGATGCATAGTGATGGTTATGGATTCTATCTTCTTAAATAAATGTCTGTCTCCCAACCAACCTCAAAACCCATTGAAAAGGCCTGAGAATGTTGCCCTTGACAATCCTTCTCCCCCTTTTGTCACCCTGGGCCTCTAGCTTTGGCCATTAGGGAGATTCCTTGGCTTCCTTAAGCAATGACAGGCGACATGGAGCACAAAATCCCAAAGCCAGAAATGGGCCTCTCAACAAACTCACTACTTCTAATTTTTACAGACAACCATCTTTTTATTTATACTTTCCAACCTTGCACATAATATGACAGACAACAGATTAACACAATTTGATAAATATACATCCTGCTCTTCCAATAAAATACACTGCTCCTTCAGAAAGAAATCCACCTCCTCTTTTTAATATGCAAAATAAAATACAAATAACATTTATATGATGATACAATTTTTAGTATGATGCTGATGTTGGAACTTGGAGCACTGATATTTACACTGAGTTACTTAGTAATTACATTCCATACAATATTACTATCTTTTCTTTTCAAACAAATGCCTCTATTATTTTAATTTAAAATCAATTCAAGTCTGGTAATAATTAAGTGGCAGAATATTCTTTTAGCATTTGGTTGCAGATTTTATCCATATTTTTATATTGAATTTTTAAATTCCTGTTCATTTTTTTTTATATATTTTTTTTTATATAGATTCACTTCCTCAAGATGTATCCTATTTTAAATTTGCTCTGAATGTGTGTTGGATTCTACACTTTAAAATCCAGTTTGAAAATAGTGGATATTATTCTTATTAATCTGTAATTCATTTAGAAATCCACTTTCATATCAAATGCAAAAATGTAAACATTTTTTGGGGGTTGGAAAAAAAGGAAATCACTTTATCTATATGTTTTTGATTTCCAAATGAATATCAACAAACCAAAACCAAATAACAAGTAAATTTTGTTTTATACAAAAAAATGTGGTTGTTATTTACAATTGAAAGACAAAACAGAAAACAAAATGAACTGCACGGGAAAATAAAAGCCAAGATAATCTAAAGCCTATTAGAAAAGACACATTATACAAACATTAGATTTATACCAGGATGAAATAAGTCGATAATTGAATTAGTGCACGTATATATTCAGATATTTTGCTGCTTTGGTTTTTGAAATACCAAATAATTAACAGCTTATCTGATGCAACTCACACTGATTGTCCAGGTTTCTCTAGCCTAAATTATTATCTATTTATGTTCTTCCTTTGTTAAAATGGTTCCAGGTCTCTCAAACAGTTTCAGCTGTTTTTGGATGTACAGTATTGTGCATCTTTTCTCCTGAGTGTTTGCACACACACACACACACACACACTCACACAAGAAAGAACAAAATTAAAATAAGTAGAAAAAAAATGTGTATATATATATATATATATATATATATATATATATATATATATATATATATATATATATATATATATATATATATATATATATATATATATATATATATATATATATATAATTGTATTTTTTTATAAATTAAATTTTTTTTCGTTCTTTCTTTCTTTCTTTAAATCCCACTTTTATAAAGCACAATAACTGTCATATAGCCTATGTGTCAACAAAACATCATAACTCTTTCAGCATATATTTAATATATTAGTATATGCATAAATAATTCAAATAAAATTATATGGTTTCCCTTACTCACCTTCTGTATTCTTCACATGTATATATTTGCGCGTCAACTTTTGAATTCAACTCGTTGCATTATTGCAACCATTGACCACTTCATTTGCGCTCCCTGATTGGCTAAAACCAAACATGTGACAGTGACATTAAACAGGAAGCGACAAGGCACGCTGCACATTTGTTTACAGCTCTGGGTTGTCCGTCTTCGACTCACCGACACAGCTTTTCAGGACATCTCTCATCACGTATAGACAAAATGTGTTAAATAACCCGCGTGTTGTATGGCTGCAAACTGCCACAGCGTATCTGAAATGACTTTGGTTATTAGTAATGGGAGTATGACTGGCTAACACGACATGCTAGATACACTATTAATTAGCTTGCTGGAAACCAAGGTGACGCTACGTTTCATTTTACATGCTTGTGTAATAAATACGGACACATCAATTAGATGTAATGTCTGTAACAATGATCATCATCATGTTTGTCTGCAGGGAGGATTACTGGCGCTTCCTGTGAGTTAACATTAGCGATAGCTAGTTAGCCAGCGGATAACGAAGCTAACATGGGAATCACACAAGACACGGTAACCTCTGACAAACAATAAGGTATAAACTCACTCAGCTGCAGCATTCAGACACATATCAGTATGACGAACGTGAACGTGGTTTGGATAGAACGGTTAGCATCTGAAATTGTGTGACCTTGCCTACCTGTATGCATATTCCTTCCATCAGGGACTCTATAGAGGATGATACAGAAAAACCAAAGACCCGGTGCAACATGGCATTGTCTGAAGTTTATTGGGATCGTCAAATACCGCTGCCAAAGCTTGCACCAGTTCAAGCAAAGGTTACTGTCGCCCTGGTGGCACTCCTATGCTTTATCAACAGTTATGACGGGGAGTTTGTGTTTGACGATTCTGAAGCAATTGTCAATAACAAGGTATATTTTTCTTTTTTTTTCTCCTGTTCATTTGAAACTATAACGGTTGCAAAGGAATAATTGCTTCACTCACAAAAATGAATGCCTCTTAACATGTCTTCTTCTCAATACCACCATGCATAGGTGGTGACTTCTGGCATAACTAATAATTTATTTTGTGTTTTTGTTTCAGGACTTGAAACCCACAACACCCCTGAGCAACATTTGGAGGAATGACTTCTGGGGAAGCAACTTGAGTAGCAATTCTAGTCACAAATCATACCGACCACTCACTGTTCTTACATTTAGGTAATAAGTCCTATCTACTGTAAATGCACATCTCAATCTTACACTTCTTTATGATTGCTAGCCAGTTTGTTAAACTTGTTATTACAGTAGTTGTTATGCATGCTGTATTTGATTAAAGGTAATATTAATACATCCCTAAGGCATTCATAGATACAAAAAAATAACAGTGCAAAGTCAGCATGTATACTTTAACCTGTGGCAGCATGTGTCCAAAGATAAATGTATAAGTTACATAATTCATAAAAATTTAATAAAAAATTTAATTTAAAGGGAAGTGGTAACATTAGATGTAGATGTCTAGATTGCAGCAAGAAATTCTCTTATCCCAACATGTTATGTTTTCTTTAAAGCTTTATCACTTAGAAGTACAGTACAAGTGGTAATTTGTGCCAACCCTGGCCACACAGCAAGATGTAATGACTCTCTTTGAACTTGTCTAGATGCAACGTTAGCCCCGCATACACACTTATCTGTACTTACAAGCACGCCTCTAACAACCAGGCTTTAAACATAATGAATCTCTCTTCCTTATACAGGTTGAACTACCTCTTGGCGGGTGGCTTGCACCCTGTTGGCTTCCACATGCTGAATATCATCCTCCATGCTGTCATATCTGCCCTTATGATTGACGTGTTCGCTGTACTGATTGGTGGACTGTCCTATGATGAAAAGGGTAGCATACTAAATCATGCTCCAAAGACATCTCTTCTGGCTGCCCTCCTCTTTGCCACACATCCAGTGCACACAGAAAGTGTAAGTAAGAGTTCAAGATCAACATGGGTACATTGAGTCTCTGATTGATATGTTACACTTCTTTAGTGTTATATATTTAGTGTTATTGTAAAAGTTAAGTTACATTTGAGAGCAAGTAACACAACAGCAATTATCTGAGTGATTATAGTAGCAAGTTTGAAATGACTTGTAAGACATTTTACACAATCATGAAAGTTGCATCATCATGTGAAAATGGAGAGAACTTCAACATTTTTGCAAATCCATGTTGAATTTTTCTGTTCATGTACATGTCAGAAAACAGCATAGTTTCTCTTTATAATGATGCATCAATTATATCAAACTTGCCAGCACTTGGTTTCCTACTTTGAACTTGAGCTGCTTTGGGAGCAGTTACTTCTGTGAGCCCCTGAGACATTATACTTACACAGTTTTAGGGCAATAAATAAACTTGAGTTTTCTTAACAACACTGATTCCCTACAACAAAACATCATGGTATCTTGACATACCAGACCAGAGGTTTTAATACTAAACATGCAGTGGTTTCATGCTAAGAACAAAAGCCCTGTCTCAGCTGGGAGTGCAGGGTTAAGGTGCGTAAGGTAGCATGAACTGTCTATTAGCTGTGTTGGGATGCTTATTGACCTGCCAGACTATGTGTGTTTGCTGTAAAGCCTGGCTGGAAGGCAGCAATTCTCCCTCTCCATTCTCTTTAATCATGCAGGGCAAATACTGGGTGAAACCTAGGGGGTGGGAGGCAGGCAGCCTGTTGGCTTAGGCCTGCTGTATGTATCAAAGCAGGCAACCCCAGGATGCCAACCATACTGTACCCACACACTGTATAGAACACACACACATGAACAGGCCAGCCTGATAATGAGAGATTCTTCTTAACTCTGTTAATAAGCCTCCAGTAATAAGTGGATGTACCATGCAAAACAGAATTTGATATTGGAAATGTGTTAATTAATGAATGGATGCATGTATTAATGCTGTTAATTAATTCATATTTTATTACTTACTTTTCCTGCTTTAACTAACACATTATTCTTTCTCTTGATCTGCTCCCCTCCAAATAAGGTTGCTGGTATAGTGGGTCGAGCAGATCTTTTGTGTGCCCTGTTCTTCCAGCTTTCTTTTCTCACCTACTGCAAAGCTTTCAACAGAGGTAGGTGTCCACGAAATACTCTCGTACTCTCTGTGTACACTTAATCCTGGACTGACCGTATGTACTGATCAATCAGGTTTCATGATCAAACATATTGGAGTTGCTTGTTGTTCAGTGTATGTGGTTTAACACCTACATTTAAAACATTGTCTGTCTGTAACTGCTTAACTTTGTGTTTGTAGGGAGTGACAGAGATGACAGGTTTTCTGTCCAGTGGGTTGTGGTCAGCCTCTTGCTGTGTGCTGCAGCAATGCTTTGTAAAGAACAAGGCATCACAGTGTTGGTATGAACATCAATGAAACATGATCTCAATCTGCAAGCTATTTTGCAACAGTGATTTTGCTGTATTCTGTTGGAATGAGGAGAAAAAAACACTTTTGTCATGGACCATAAACACTTGTGTGTTACAGGCTTTGTAAAGACTTGCCCGTTAATTGACCTTTTCTTATTTTCATAATTTTTTTTACATGAAACATATTTTAATAGTAAAGATCCATTTTGTTGCTGACCTATATAAATTTTGAATGCCATTTCACATTCCTTCACGTGTTTTTCTTCAGGGTGTGAATGCAGCCTTTGATGTCCTCTTGATCTGTAATGTTAATGTGTATGAACTTAGCCAGAGGCTACTCCTTAGGAAGAATTCTTTCGACGTGAGTTGCAGTTTATACTCCCTCCCCCTCTTTTCTGTCATAAATTATGCACTTCCTTGTATGATTAATGTCGCATCACATTCATTGTCTATGTAAAGCAGTGTGAATTTCACTACTGTGTACCCTTCTCATGATTCTATACTTGCAAGTATTGCCAATATGAATTTTTTATTTGTCAATAACAAGTGGTAATATTTTTTGACAGGTAAGTGAGATGTTACGAACAGGACTGCCTACACGATTGGCTCTCATGGGTCTTGGAGGGCTCTCAATGCTCTATGCACGTTGGAGGATCATGGGAACAGGACCACCAGCTTTCACTGAAGTGGACAACCCTGCCTCTTTTGCTGAAAATATATTTCTTAGAGTGAGTAAGATTTGTTTGTAGAATTCAACTTCAGATCAGACACTATAATGGTAACATCAGGTCATTCTTGTTCCATATGTCAGCATAACTTATTTACTTGTATTCACTAATCTTGTCTTGTTTTGTTCCTTTAGTAAATTAAGACTGATATTGTGTTTGCTTGTAGAAATCTTTCTCATTTTCAAACACCGTGATTGACTTGCCTGTGCATCTGAAACCGTTTTCCTCTGTCCACTTTCTCTTTCTTTTATTCTCCACCCCTCCTATTTTTCTTTGATTGGCAGATAGTGAACTATAATTACTACTACTCTCTGAATGCCTGGCTGCTGCTGTGTCCCTGGTGGCTGTGTTTTGATTGGTCCATGGGCTGTGTGCCTCTCATTAAGTCAGCCACTGATTGGAGGATGGTGTGGCTGCTGCTGCTCTGGTGCGTTCTGATAGGCTTGATAAACCAAGCCTTATGTTCACAGGACAGCCAGAGGAGGAGGTAAGTGAGCAAAGCCATCTTAACACTTGTTCCAGATCAGATGAAGTACATGTTGACCTCCCTAGACTTACACTTGATTATGAAAATTGTTGAAATCATGTCCAGTGTAGTGTGACCAGAGCTCTGTGTCTCTATTGGTGCTAGAGAAGTTTTTAAAATTCTCTGTTGGTTTAGAGACTGACTGTGTGTGGTTCTTAGAAAATACATCTTTGGTTTAGCCAGTTTAGCCTATATTGGCGCAAGTCTTTTCTCTACGCAGAGAGGAATCATGTTGATGTATGTAATGTTTCTTCTCTCCATGCTAGGACACTCACATTGGGTTTGGTGCTGTTGATCGTCCCCTTTCTGCCAGCTTGTAACGTGTTTTTCAGAGTGGGCTTCGTCATTGCAGAGAGAGTGCTTTACCTGTCTTCAGCGGGTTACTGCTTACTGCTAGCCTACTCACTGGGACTATGCTGCTGTCGCTGGACCAAATACAGGGTAGAGTCCTAGCCAGACCTCAGTTCTACAAACACTGTCAATGAATTAATGGGTCCCTGTAGTGAATTTTCATTACTAAGTATTTGAAAAGATCATGTATAATACTAGCAGTTTAGTCATGTATTCTACATCACAGTCTGTTGTGATGTACCTGTACTGACTGCTCCGTCAGTGACGTGTTGCCCCCTTCATGGGCTGTTCCAGCTAGTAGTGACACAAAAACATTGTATTGTCAGATGACCTGGGCTGGTCGCTGGGCGTTTTTTATTTTATGAGATTTTTTTTTTTTTTTTTTTTTTAAATTTCAGCCATTTTACGTATAGCACTTTATTTTTATGTGAAAAGTGCTTAAGAAATATATTTTACTTACTTGCTTATAAGTCTAAGATGACACATTATCAGCCAAGCTTACAGCTGCACAAACAACATACTTTCCACTCAGTCTCACTCACTGACCGCTTCTTGTTTACTCACACTTGATCACTCGGAATCAATGGCACATCACCTCTGGTTGGTAATACCTGGTCCCCATAGATTCTGTCCCTGTTGTTATTCAAGTAGTAAAAAATATCCAGGGCAGTGCATTTGTGTTTTATTTATTTTATTTTATTTTTTTACTGAATATACTTATAAGTAATATACAAAATGCAATTAATATGGAGAACTTGACCAATAGGGTACACTTTTAAGTATTTATGTAACCATTTGAAATCGGTTTATGCAACCACTTGTTTACAGTCTTTTGAATAACTGTGACGCTGAGTAATAACAAGTCTGAAAGGACAAATGAATCTGCTGTAATCACATCAGGTGTGTCTATGTATTACCCAGATACAGTTGCAGTCACTAACAAAATGCATTTGTGAACTTTATTTCTTGCAGTACCTGATTGTACTTTTTTTTTTTTCTTCCATATTCTAGAAACCGCTCTGTGCATCTGTGTTGGCACTGTTGTTTGTTTATATAGGGCGCTGTGCTCTCCGTAGTCACCAATGGCGGTCAGAGCAAAGCCTCTTTACGAGTGCCCTGCCTGTGTGCCCACTCAATGCTAAGGTAATAGTTTCTATTGTGTGTGCATTTGTCTGCCTTCTTATCCCTACAGTTGTGTCAATGACATCATTTGATTTAAACATAGAGATGAATACTAGACAAAAGTAGTATGGCTAAAGCATTCAGTGATGCATTTCAAAGTTGTATATAGACTGCATTGGTCTAAAAAGCAAAAGTAGCCAAATTAAAGTTGAGTACTGACTAAATGTGACAGATGTTACCAGGAAATGTTCATATATTTTACCTTTGCAAGAAATGGAGAGGTTTTCCAGCAACTGATATTTTATTTAGTTCAGAGATATTTGAAACCCCAATAAAATGTCATGTACTCACTGTAATATTTGTAGTCCAGAGATTACATAGCTCAACAAGAATTTAAAGGACATCTTTGCCCTCACAACTTTAGTAGCTCACAGCCTCATTCTATTTATATGGAAAGACAGACTCGTTTGGATTAAAGACTGTATGAATTATCTGACATTTGAGAAAATAAGATATACCACAAGAGGCAATGCAGCTAAATGTAATATTGTATATTAAAAAGATGGACACAAGTGATCAACTGATGGATCAACTAACCATTAGCACATGCTCACTTTACTTGCACAAACTGCCTGAGGTGTTCAGTCATTCTGCTGCAGGTGGATAATTGCGTTAACATTTTTAATCAGATTAATCATGATAATGGATTAATCTGCATTAATTTCTTTATTTTGACAGCCCATATATATATATATATATATATATATATATATATATATATATATATATATATATATATATATATATATATATATGTATATATATATATATATATATATATATATATATATATATATATATATATATATATATATATATATATATATATATATATATATATATATATATATGTATATATATATATATATATATATATATATATATATATATATATGTATATATATATATATATATATATATATATATATATATATATATGTATATATATATATATATATATATATATATATATATATATATATATGTATATATATATATATATATATATATATATATATATATATGTATATGTATATATATATATATATATATATATATATATATATATATATGTATATATATATATATATATATATATATATATATATATATATATATATGTATATATATATGTATATATATATATATGTATATATATATATATGTATATATATATATATATATATATATATATATATATATATATATATATATATATATATGTATATATATATATATATATATATGTATATATGTATATATATATATATGTATATATATATATACGTATATATATGTATATATATATATATATATATATATATATATATATATATATATACGTATATATATATATATATATATATATATATATATATATATATATATATATATGTATATATATATATATGTATATATATGTATGTATATATATATATATATATATATATATATATATATATATATATATGTATATATATATATATATATGTATATATATATATATATATATATAATTTTGATTATTTTATGTCTTCAAACAAAAATATATAAACATATACACATATATATTTTTGTTTGTCTATGAGGTGCAATGGCGACTCAGTTATATATCCTTACTCAATGCAAAACAATTTTATGTACATCCAATTGTACATTTATAATGGTTATATAAAAATGTGATTAAAACAGAAAAAAAAGAGAAAAAAAATTTAAATTAAATCTTCCACATATTTACATCAATAATGTATTCTATGATTGATTTCTTGATTTCTTTAGGTCCATTACAATGTAGGAAAGAACCTGGCTGACAGAGGCAATGCTACAGCTGCTGTCGGATATTACAGGGAAGCAGTGAGGTAGGTCTTGTTTTTACTTGTTATTATTATTAAGTATTATCATTCCAGTCAGACACTAACAGATGGGTTGAACCAGACCTTACATATCAGTGTTACCTGCAGTTTTCTGCTGCTTTTAGGCTCCATCCAACCTATGTCCATGCCATGAATAACCTGGGGAATATCCTAAAAGAAAGGAATGAACTGACTGAAGCAGAGCAGCTACTATCTAAAGCTGTGTCAATTCAGTATGTCATCCAACATTCAACCAATAAAATACTCATTACAAAAAACATTTAATTTTACAGATTCTGCCACTGAATATTATTATAAAATACTACTACTAATACATTCATACTTTTTTAATGCCCCCAGGCCTGATTTTGCTGCAGCTTGGATGAATCTTGGCATAGTTCAGAACAGTTTGCAGAAGTTTGAAGATGCAGAGAAGAGCTATTGGAATGCTATCCGCTTCCGAAAAAAATATCCAGACTGCTACTATAACCTAGGACGTTTGGTGAGATTACAGACCTTTAGGTGTTGTCTAGCAGATGCTTTAATTTAGAGAAAAAAGAAAAAAAAATTAAGGACTTCTTGACTTTTCTTTATAACAGTATGCTGACCAAAATAGACATGTGGATGCCCTGAATGCATGGAGGAATGCAACTGTGCTTAAACCTGACCACAGCCTGGCCTGGAACAACATGGTCATTCTGTTGGACAACACCGGTACCGACCAAGACACAGCAACAAATACATTTACAAACCTCACATAATGTCAAGTATTTATTAAATATTTTTTGTGGTCATTATGAGGAATATTAATGATGGAACGTATTTAAGGACAAAAATGGGAATTTGTTATGTCAAAGAACTCTCTGTTCTGGGTGCAGTTTGTTCCAGCATTAACAGCCAAGAAACACAGCGTTGTTATTTTGAAAAGGCAGGAAATCTAAATGGCCAACAAGATTAGACCGGAAGAGCAGGAATCAGCAATGCTTGAAATTTATGTATTAAAGCTTTGTGTTCTGAGTTTTGAAGGCACTCTTCCCTGCCGTGTGGAGAATGCTCTGATTTCCAAATGCTCGAGCCGTTTTGTCAGAAGCTGCTCCCGTGGGGGCGGAGTCTCCCAGGAGGGCACTGGAATTGTCCAATCCGGGTCCAGTATGTTTTTGATCAAACGTGGGCAAGCACAGCCAGAACAGCGCCCCCTCAGAGTCCCCCCACCGCATTTGTTCCCCAAATCTGACAGAAATAATTCTACCCCTCTCCCCACCAAACAAAAAAGAGAGAAAAGAAGAACAATGGGTGTCATTTTCAAATGGCAAGGAATTGGGAATATTCTTGTCCCTTTGGTGTTGAGCCCCCCTTTTTGTTTTGATCATTACAGAAAACAAAAGGCAGAATCAGTGTCGATTTAGACGCACACACACAGTCACGTTGGCAAGCTGTGTTTGAAGGGCACAGGCCATGACTCAGGACACCACTGTCATTGTCTCTCTGTCTGACTGACTGACTGTCTGTCTCTCTTTCTTTCTCTCCCTCTGTTTCACCATCTTTGGCCAGACATCAGACGGGTCTGTGACAGAGATCAATAACCCAGTGGGCCTTGTGTTCAACCTTAATTAGGAGACTAAACCGCTCCTCCATGTGTGTTGAAGGAAAAACTCAGCTTTAGACACTGCTGACAAATAAAGCAGAAAGTCAGATTCTCTGTATACCAGCTGTTATTACAGCACAGGATTTGCGTTGTTCCTTGGAGACAACATATGTTTAATATCTTAAAATTACGGAATGTTAACGTTGTGAATAATGATTTCGTTTTTGTTTTCAGTCTTGTAAGGTAGAAGTTTTAAAAGATAAATGTGGGGTTGGGCTTTATTGTTGGTGCACATTTAATAATAATAAAAAAAAAACTAAATTATTGTCTTGTCTGTTTTGAGGTAACTTGGGTCAAGCAGAAATGATTGGCCGAGAAGCTCTTAGAATCATCCCCAATGACCACACAATCATGTTCTCACTGGCCAATGTCCTGGGGAAATTACAAAAATATAAGGTCAGTCAAAACTATGTATATGTTTTCAGATTATTTAATGCCCATATTTTTTATGAGGTTTAATATTTGTTAATGATTTGAAAACATTTCTGGGTGTGTCTGTTTTTGGCAGGAGTCGGAGGGATTCTTCCTTCATGCTCTTAGGATCAACCCAAATTCTGCTAGTTGCCATGGCAATTTAGGTAAGTCTAAGGTTGTAGACACCTTTTGGTTGTTCATTCTATTTATTTGTTTCTGCAGTAGAAGCTATTTAATGCTAAAAGACTAGTGAGCATTTGTACAGAATCTATATTTGCCACCAACCTCTTCTCTATATAATACAAACTAATGAAAGGAAGTGTAATGGATCCTGCTGCTTCACAGTTAAAAAAAAAATATTTTTTTTTTTGTTTTTGTTTTTTTTGTCTCAGCTGTATTGTATCATCGCTGGGGAAAGTTGGAGCTGGCAAAGAAACATTATGAGCTCTCTCTAAAGTTGGACCCTGAGGCTCCCGGGACCAGAGACAACTATAACATGCTGCGACGTAAACTGGACCAGCTTAAAAGGCAAACACCCTAATGGTGTCTGCTGGGAACCCTACCTTACACAAAACAGACTTCTCCATTGCTCCACTTGATGTTGTTTTATGTAACTAATTCTGGCTTTGCACCATTTTAAAATAAAGACAGTGATCCCTCTGTTCAGGCTGAAACTGAGTTCTTTGAAAGGTAAAAAAAAAAAAGAAGGAAAGAAATGAGGAAAACAAATTGAAGAAGACACGATGCAAAGTTGTAATTCTGCATCAATTTTTAGGACTTTTTCATGTATGTTTTTCTTTTTTTTTTTCATGTATGGGGTCATATCTGATTTCTTTCATCTTAAATCTGTCTTGGGCAGGTGTGCCGGGTGCCTGTGCTGGTTACACGGTCGTCTACACTGCTGTTTTGTTGCCCCATTTAAAGGCCATGTGGATCTGATCCACACTGCACCCCATCCTCTTTTCATCTCTGACCCTGTGTTGTGTCAGCTGGACAGAGCACCATGCATGTGTGGATCCAATGAATCTTGTAAAATGTATTTGGGTTGGCTTTCACTCAGTAATTCCAAGTGTTTCTGCTCAAAAGC
This sequence comes from Siphamia tubifer, assembly GCA_020466265.1. Classification (NCBI taxonomy): domain Eukaryota; kingdom Metazoa; phylum Chordata; class Actinopteri; order Kurtiformes; family Apogonidae; genus Siphamia; species Siphamia tubifer. The sequence goes on along the minus strand of CM035803.1, from coordinate 30,780,452 downwards.
TGCTAAACTTCAGACTCAGTGCTTGTCTGCAGACGTCTGCAGCATCAGAAAAACATCACACTGACAGAGAGGCATCAGCTGGTAGGTGTTGACCACTGCTGGGTTGGTGTAGTTACTGTTTGTTTCTTAATACCTATTCCTTTGTCTCTGAATAGTGTGGCACTTTAAGGTTGAAACCCCCTTTGCCTTTCCTCTCCTCCTCTGTAGTTAATAGGAGAAAGGTGTTTGTGCTGGAAAGTTTGTCTGAAGTGTCCACGAGGAGACAAGGGGTCAGCTGAGACAGGAAACCCATGACTGTTGCCGTATGAAAACAGCTCTATAGCACAGAGTCTTCAAAGGGGGACGGGATGATCTCCCTGGGGACTACACATGCACGCACACATCCACATCCACACACTGCCTTGGTCTTCTTGAAGAATGCTGCAGAGGGAAAAGGCGACCCCAATGTGAAACATCAGTCAACAAGTGTGCACCCCGGGTCAAAGTTCAATGCACTTCTATTTTTTCACCTGCTTCCTACAGCTTGCAGGAAACTTTTGAAGCTCTGGCGGGCTGGTATGGCTTTGCTTTAGGGGCCGCTAAGTTTGTTTACACATACAGTACAATACACCAGTTGATGCTTTGATGCTTGGAAGATGTTACTGATATGCACATTGGGGGGTACCACAGCACACACATCCATCGATGTCCTTTTTTATATGACCTTTTAAATATGTAACTAATATCACATGATGAGATTTCCTTGTTACTCAACTCTATTTTTATTTTTCCAGCTTTGATGTAAACACTTGGTGGTGGATATAGTATAACTATGTGAACATCAATATACACTCACTGTATTGTTTAGTTGTAGACTGAACCTGTTTCAACAAGAATCGTGTCGAGGTCGGAATGGTGAAAGGACTTCATGCTATGGAGCAAATACAGACAGAATAAGATCAAAAAGGTTTGGATAGTGACATTCAACACTGAAAGCCTTCTCTTCATATTATTTTTCGTCATGCAGTGTAACATGCAGTGCTGCCGATGTACGGTTGGCTACAAAACCATCAGCTATTCGCTTTATTCACTTATGGATCCTTTCTTTACTTTCTGTGTGATCCTGTAATTCTGTGCCTACAGCCAACTGTCTAGCAGCACAGCTGTGCTGGCACACCGGTGGGGGAGCTCACTTTTATCATAATCATTCTTTGAATACCTTTCATTATCATAAAATATGTGAGTATTAAAGGGATGGATTCACCGGCCCCACCAACATCTTCATTATCCATTCTGACTGACAAAACCGGCTGTCCTAGGGAGTGACATTAATAAAAGATGGATACTACTGCCTTATGAAGTCCTCTCCTTGTTCTCTAGCTTTTCACTGTACACCTTTTACCTGCTTGGATGCTCCATCACAATGATATAATGAAATCAGCTCCCAGGTGGGGTTCTTTATTGTGTTCTATTAATCACACTGATGAGTTTTGATCATTATAATCAATGGATTTGGGGACATCATGCATGATTGTTCACAGCCAAAACCACTCAAAAATCTGTAGCATTAAATTCAACAAGGCATTTTGTTTTGATTGCCACAAACGTAATGAAAAAAAAAATCATTCTTTTGTTGAAGCAGCATATTCAACAGAGAAACAAGAAGCAAGGGAGCACTAATTTGAACCCACTGAGGGTGTTTTAAAACAGCAGGTGTGCTATTTTGCATCTGATAAGCACCAACAACCCCCCCCCCCAGCAAAATACACACCAGGCTTATCAAAACTGCTACATGGAAATATTCTTAAATATAAAATGAAACAGCAGTGGGAATACCCTGTGATGGTTATCCTAAAAAATGCCTGCATTAGGCTATCATATTTAATTTTTGGTGAGATTTTGTACATTTAATACCCTGCTCACTTGCATTTTAATATGCTTTGCTCAGTATGGGCCTAAGACGTTGGATGTAATGCCTAGACTAAGCATATTAAAATGTGCAAAAAACATAATTACCCACTATCTAAGCAGACATTAGGAGTGACTGTTAATTAGAATATGCTTACACACACACACACACAAAATATCATTCATAAAAAGCTTGACTGCATTTGATTGCCAATAAGCAACATAATGGTTAGTGTGATGAAATAAAATGATTATTTGAGTATTTTTAGTCAAAGTAAACTGTAACGTGTCTGAGGCTTGTACGGAAGCTCTTCGTGCACATGGTCATAAACATACCATTCATCTGTAAGGGAAGCTGTGACAGAGTTCTCATCAATGTGACAGGATGTGATCAAGGGCATTGGTGTGATGTGTCCGCTGGGCCTCAGTCAGGCCCTCACTGTCCCTCCTCTGTGCCCCCCTCCCCCAACCATAACAATCCTAATGGACTCTGATGGGCACCTCCATCTTGCCTGTCTAATTGATGTAAATACTGCGCATGTGAACCCTCAGTCCTTCCCACCATCCCAGCTTGCCCCTCCCTTGTTTTCTTATAACAGTATGGGTCAAAGGTTAGGCTGACTGAGTGATCATTAGAATGACAGTCCTTATTAGAGGAGCAGCTTGTCTGACACTTCATACGCATCCCAAAGAGGGATCCACCCTGTCTGCTTCATCTAGATCATATTACATGACACGACCTCAGAACAGATACTACCAGTGCACTACAAGACTGTAGGCCACTAGGGCACGGTGGCATTTTCAGAGGGGTCCCCTCGCCTGTCACAGTGCTTCCCTGACACCACTCTGTCCGTCTGGCTTGGATGCGCTCTGTCATTTTAAGGAGGGCTACTGTCAGTGGGTATTGGGACCATCGCGTCTACATGCCTTGGCATTTTCATTGTTTTTTTTGTTTTTTTTCTGTGACAGAGCATCCAGCCACCCTCTTGAGAGTCTGCAATGTTGCAACCAATGATTAATAGTTAGAGATGGGCTATGAAAACGTCCACTGTGTCCAGATGCTAGCCAGGGCTTTGCTGAACTGATATAATGGACACTCTCTGCCAATTTGGCTCTCTTACAAAGCCTGGAAGTTCCCCAAGATTGATTCTGTTTCTATGTAGGAGTGCCCTGGGGGCTGGATGTTGAGGATGCATTCTTGTGAAAAATGTTGGGGTGTATTATCTTCAGTTGAGAAGAGCACGATGTATGATTATGGATATAATAAAATGGCAGATACATTCTACTCACTGACATTTAAATGCAACACTAAAAAAAAAAACCCAAAAAACAATGGGCATTTATTTGTAATTTTTATCATTTAAGTAAAGCAAAGAAGGTTGTGGACGAAAAAGGGGGGCTGAGATCATTTACAGCAGGAATCCTCTGAGGCTGTTTTGCAAAACAAAATGAAGCAGCTAGACCCTTATTGAAAAATATAGTGCAGTGAGACGGAAATTTATTAACTGGCACCAGTTAATGTGTGCATTATTCATTTCTGGTGAGCATGAAAAATGATCTAAAGAGGTTTGAAATTGCAGACGCGCAGGCTGACTGCACAGTGGCTGGGCTTGCTGGTTCGTTTCATCCTCTTGCAGGGGTGTTTGGGCTGAGAGGTGGAGGGCTGGAGGGACAGAGGGCTGGAGGATGGAGAGGAGGAGTGTGAAGCCCTTTCTGGACAGTAGGGTTTTCCAGTAACAGCTGTGCTTCTCTCACGAGGGGGCGGCAGCAGCACTGGGAGAGAGGCTGCTTGGGACAGATGGACCAGCCCAACACCACCTCCCCTCTCACCTCCCCTGTTACCTCCCATCACCACTTCTCGTATTAAAAATATAGCTCTACCACCACTAATATGTGGAGTTTAATGTATATATACAGGATATATGTGTGTATCAATACTCTTCTTATTGATTTGGTGGGTCTTTCAAGACAGTTTTAACCCCCCATACTGTGGATTTACGCCTACAATTTGTCATCTTAATTTTGTACCCTCTTTTTCATTTGTCTTTCTTGAACGTTCTCTCTTCCCTATGAATCTCATCTCCCTTATCCTGCTTTTTCTCTCTGAGTTTCTTCTTCTCCTTCTCCTCACCACTGCTACAGTAGGAGGTGTTAGGCAGGAGTCAGTGCCAATGGCATATGGCTTTCCACTGCGCTAAACATTCATACAAAAGACAGGCCCATCAGTCATGGCTGTGGCCGGATGAGGGGAGAGAGCAGGCCTCTGATGAATGGTGTTTAGGACTTACCTGCTGTTAAAACATTACCTCCCAAACACCAGCTCCCAGAAGCACATGCAACATTAAGAACTGTATAATATATGAAATACGGCCCTTGTGTGCAGACATCATGTACGCCAGGTTATAGCAAATAATAAATATGCTTTTTAAACCCTTTGCACCAAACCCCAGGTCAGGCCTTCATAGACCAATTAATGCAGAGCATCTGCTGTATAGTGGGAGCATGCTGAAGAACTTCAGTGCCATTTTAGGCAATTTAATAAGTAGAGCTACTTCCTGTCTGCTCCAATAGCTCTTACTACTAGAGTAAGCATGGAATGGGTCTCCTCGATTAGGCCAAATTAATCCATTCTTCAGGGATTCTTTTTCTGGTTCTATGGTAAAACCGGAGCGCCTTTGTTCTTCCTTGAGCCCTGGTGTTTTTTCTGCCAAATTTAACAGAAGGCTCGGAGGGTAACAGGGGTCCAACCCAGTATCACCTTCTGGAGCAGAGCAACTAGCAGAGAAAGACAATCAGCCTGAACCCTGCTGTCTCCAGCACAAAGTGAAAAGACTCTAATTGGGCTTTTTTACGCTGCATTTTCCTGCAGGATTGCTGGATCATGAAAAAGCAATTAAACCTCAGAGCTGCAATTCATTCATTCTCATTTTTACCCTTTCATTGGAAAGAGACAAATTTGAAATCACTTATGTGAGTCAAGATTAATGTTTTTTTTGTGATTTCGTTTCATTTTGGATGTGATGGAGAGCAGCTGTCTGTTCAAATCACATATTTATACCAGTGCAAATATAGTTGCAGATTGTTGGCTTATTCATCATAAATAAAAACACCCATTCAAAATCAAAGTACATTTTTCAAGAGAAAAAACACCTGATCAAAAAACCTTGACATCTGAAAACTGTTTAATTCTGTAAGGACTGTAGTTCCGTGTGTTAACATCTAGAGGCAGTGCTGTCCATAAAACCATGACCTCAGGACTGCAGGGGGAAAAACTCAGAAACATACACAAAAAAACCCAAAAAGCATGTATGATCTTAGAAAAAAATGTTTGTTGCTGTGTATAAAGACAAATATAACTATGACAAATTAATAGAAAATAATAGAACCTCACAAGTAAAGGAAAGACTTCACACAATAAAAAGTACAATATCATTTTTATTTTCTGGTGAATGTGAATATGTTCATACTATAGGTTTGTGTTGTAAGTGTCAGTTTTAGAAAAGTATTGTTCCTAACTCATGATCAGTAATCTATGGTCCAATTCCCACCAAAAATATATGGAATTTGTAAGAATTTAATAAATATAATTTGCACTGGTATATCTAAAGAACTGCCACTAACAACAGTTCATATGATAATGTGATATAACATCTGCTTTTCATTTGATAAAATCACAATCTTGTAAAATATTTTGCAAACACATGATCATATTTAATCAAAATAATCATTTTTCATAATCAAGAATATTTTAATTCACTTTTCACTTACTGTATTGTAATTACTCAATCAACTAATCATGGGAATGCTACATGCTTTTCCATCAAGCAGAATAATCAAATCTCATTTATAAAAGGGTTCTAGTGGATAACAAAATATTTAAAATAGACAGAATTTTGATCAATTACTTTCATATATATATATATATATATATATATATATATATATATATATATATATATATATATATATATATATATATATATATATATATAATTGATCAAAATTCTGTCTATTTTAAATATTTTGTTATATATATATATATATATATATATATATATATATATTATATATTAATGTATATGTAATATTTATAAAACAGATGATAAGAGCCACAAAAATATTATGTGTATTATTTTAATCCTCAAGTATTAAAACAGAAGTAAAATGCAAATTTATTATTTTATGAAGAAAAAAAAAGTACTACAAAACGATGGTGCTTTGAAATCTAACTTTCATTAAATGATTTTTAGCACAAATATGCATCTGTGAGCCTGTAAAGTTGACTGTAAAATCTCCTCTGTAATAATGTATAATTAAATACACACCAAGATAACCACCAGCCATTTGCCCCAATTTCCATCCAAGCATTGTTAACCAAGCGCTTAACTGTCTCATAACTCCAAATGTTCCAGTCCACAGGGTCCATACATTGTAAATTAGGTTTGTTAATGTTCTCTACTCTGCTCCCAGACACAGAGAAGGACAGTGACCTGGTCCACATCCACCCACCCACCCACACACACACACACACACACACACACGGTTGGCTTTGTATTCACTTTTGTTTTCCCACTATGCACAAAGTGATCAACTATCACACCCCAGACGGTGAGATGTCAACATGAAATACCTTCATTTGCATCAGCTTTAAAAACTGCCTGACTTCTTGTTATGCCAGCGAACCACCAGTGTCTCCATAAAATTCACTTTAGCCACAGGGGTCCTGAGACCTTGCTAAATACTGCCCCAATACTGCTGTCAACAGTCCGTCAATCACATGACAAATCCTTGTGATTAAACAGAGCTTCACTTGCTCTTTCACAATGGACTGAATTCTGCTGAAGTAGGTCTTGATGTTTCTGTCCCGCAGGATTATGTCATTAGGTTGTTTTAAAAAAAATTTTAATAGAATGAACACAAGACAATTTTTGGATCAAAACTTTTCAGTGCAATCATTCAAACTGACTTGTTACAGTACAATTTGTATTTCCACGTTGTACACTTGCACTTTCTTGAAATTAATTGTATTTAAATAATTAAAAATCTGAAAATGTACAATTTCTCATATTTTTTTTGCATTTAGACAGGGGAAAAAAAAAAAAATACACTTCAAATATAAATATAATTTGTTATTACATGTAGACATAATAATAATAATAATCTTACAATACCTTTGACTAAAATGATGTGTTTCAATTAGAATTACTGATACGACATCTATTCAGTTTTAAATGAACTGACAGAAACCAGTGTAAAGAGGGCTAAATCATTCTTTAAGGAAGTAATGAGTGGACGCATCATACAAATCAAGCTGCCGCACTAAGAGCATCTAAGCAGCCTGGAAAAGCCTCAGACAGACAGCTGAATAAAAGGCTGCTCAAAAGACAGGCTGTGGTAAGATAAGAGGCAACATCTAATCTGACTCGGATAGCTGATACAGCCCTGCCACGTCTAAATCCTGGAGGTTTGGTCTGAGGAGGAAGGATTTAACTTAAATCCCTTTCATCGTGCTAAATGTGTTTTTGTAATTAAACCCATACAATTAACACTGACAAGCACAGGTCAGAGAGAGCAGAACTCCACTGTTCACGCGAACCTCGGCAAGTGAAAAGACAGAAGACAAGAAGAAGACACAGAGACAGAGGGGAAATATGGAGGGAAAGAGCACATGCTGCTGCACTATAAGTTATAAAGGTTGGTGGAGTGAGAGAGAGAGAGAGAGGAAGAGAAGCAGTGAATGGAAGAAGAAAAAAAAAAAAGGAGGTGGGGAAAAAAGTGAGAGAGGCACCTTCATTGAAGCTGTATGAATTTCAGCATTCAGGCTATATAGTGCTCTGCAAGTTAACCTCCAGACCACAGTGTTTATTCTGGGACTGTGTTCCAGATCTGAGGGGATATCTAGTTCCCTGACTTCAAAGACACAGAGCTGTTGGAGCAAAGCTTTTAGCTGCTCCTTAAAGCCTGACATTAAGTGAATTGGAGCAGCTGTGGCAATGTGTGACAATATTTTTACTATAAATACAGCTCCACATGGCTTAGGGTAATGGATTACAAACAGCAGAATTACTGTAATTTTAGTAGGAAACGTATCTGCAATGGGGTACTGAGAAAAGGCTGCAAAAACACAAGGAAAAAAATGAGGGAAAAACACATCCAGAGAGAAAGTTAGGATGAATGTAAACTACTCGGTTTAAACACTAATTCTATGAAATGTGTAAAAAAAAAAAAAAAAAAGGAAAATATAGAATAAAAAAAATTCAAATGTCTCATCTAAGACTCTTAAACAATTATGTAATTTTATCTGAAATACCAGTTTTCTCAATTCAACAATCCACATGATTTATCATTAGTAAACACACTTTAACAACGTATTTTCTGACAATTTGGTTTAGTTTAACAAAGCACACATTTAGTTTAATTTAATATATTTATTTCTGAAACTTTGTGTAATATAATGAAAATCTGTTTGTTTTGATAATACATGCAGATACAGATTAAATTTATTGATCTCTAAATGGAAATTAACTTTTCTCTTCAGCTGAAGAAAAAAGCTGCGAGAAAACCAAACAAACAAAAAACTAAATTAATGAATGCGCAACCATCCCTTTATGAATCATCAGACTGATAGAAAATATAAATACAATTCAAGATTCTTTTCATTGTTATTTGTAAATATCTCAAGTTTCACAAGTCTTCATTTTTATTTGTATTAACTTAGCATAATACATCTTTATTCCAACCACAAGCATGGCTGACACCTTCGAAGGCCAGTCATTTTCTTAACACCAATTTTACCGCATCAGTGAGTTAAAAAAAAAAAAAAAGTCAGTGATATATCCTGCTTCTTTCAGCATTCCCTATGTTTAGCATAAAATAAAAGACTCAGGTAATTATATGTGCAGCTGACAATGCTTTTTTTTTTTTTTTAAAGACCATGCAGTTAAAATAGTGTCCATCCAACCATGAAATCATAATGGATTTCATTCAGGGGCCACTATGATGGTCCAGTCATTATTGCATAAGCATTTAAAACATGAAATGAATGGGGGGGGGAAATCTTCTGTTGATTTAATTACTGGTCTTGTTATAATTCCAAGCCCTTTTCCATCAGTACATGTTTTATTTATTTTTTTTAATTATTAACTTTACGTTTAAAACAAAGCTCCTGGACACAAATCATATCTTTATTTTCTCCTTGAAATAGTCACCATTACACAACAATATTATTGAAACTAAATTACACTAAAACTCCAAATGGTTTCCTTTTACTTGTATAACAGTGACAGAACTGAATGAGTTGTTTTCTTTCAAACCCCTGAGAAAAGGATTATCCACTGTTTGTATGACGGTCATCAGGGACCTTCTGCACATCTTCACCTTGCACCTACAGCCAGAAGAGCTGTGATGCTGCCCTGATCTTAGTGGGTTCTTAGTGTGTGACCCATGTCATGGGCCTCACAGTCTGATGGACACAGCTGTCTTGCCTTGGGCAAAAAGGAGCAAAGGGAAATGATACACTGTCAGAAAAGGGGTAAGAGAGAGAGAGAGAGAGAGAGAGAGAGAGAGAGAGAGAGAGAGAGAGAGAGAGAGAGAGAGAGAGAATTTTTGTGTGTATGTGTTTGGCGTTGGTACTGGTTCTCCTCTGGCACTTTCTGGGGCTTGTGCCCACTCAGCATGGCATCCCGCTTAGTCAGCACCCACCATCCCCACCAAAAAACTCTACACAGCGGACAGAGCAACTAAACACAAACTACAGTCACACAAATGATCTTGGACATAGAGAGAAACATCACCTCTCATGCTGCTGATCATCACACCACAAAACGCATGCAGAGACTCACACACTCAAATGATCACTGGGCAGGTGGACACAGAGACACCAAGGCACAGATACAACAGTCTGGACAACACACTGTAAAACACAAACACAAACATGGTGGATGAAATGAAGGATGGTACCAAAATGTAAGACAGTTGTACGAAATGGAATAAACACAGATGTCAGTAATAAACATAATAATAATAATACAAAAAAAGAGAAATATATACAATGAACCATTTAAAAGTTCACACTAAAATCAATACGTATGAACAGTGGTTATGAGTTGGGCCATACAGCTGTATTTTCTGTTGCATCTTCGGGACTTTTAAAAGGGATTTTATATATATTCTAATATTTACTTATTGCCAGTAAATCAAAGACTGGTATTGAGTGAAACTTAATCAACAATCTATCCTATTTTTCCTTTTTCAACTCCTTTTTTTTTTTTAGATGATGACAAAATGATATTAGTGAAATTGGGCATATTTCCTGCCTGTATCTGTAAGTCTATAGGACCCAATATACTCTTCTTAGCTAAGCTTGAGGAGTGAACCCTTGGTGAGGCCATGTCTGTGGTGGACAGGGCTTCACAGAGTCAAACAGGGCTGGACAGGGCTGGGGAGGCACAGCGCACATGTTAGGAACAGAGGATAGAGCCACTCTTACTGGAGGAGAGCCACATGTGCTGGGCCGCGGAGAGAGACTTGAACACTGCTCACGCTGTCAACATGCTGACATATACATACGCAAACATTTGTGTGGAAGGTACAGACACACAGACACACACTGGTGCACATACACACAGCAGGGCCAAGCCAATTAACACCCTGCCACAGCACAAATCATATTCAGAGCAGTCGTGGAACAGGAGGGCATATGTGGATAATCATACATGCAAATTAGATGAACAAGAAAGGCATCTAAATTCTAAATTCTGGCAACAACTTGTGATAATATTTGAAAGTGGTCAAAAACATATACACATACCTAAGAACATTAATAGAGTTTTCATCTGTCAGTAGTAACATTTATTGATGATTGTGTGATGTTCAATGCATTTAAATAAAACATAAGACACTTGGAACCAAACAAGTACATTCATTATTAGTGCATGAAACAAAGTAAAACAACAAGACCACATTTTGGAAGGTTTATTTTGGCACAGACATGCAAGTGAAAATACAGATTTACATTTTATTTTACAATTAGTCTGCAAATATATGATAAATAACACTAAGGATCTCAAGGCAAAATGACACCTTACCCTGAAGTTTGACTCCAAAACCAGAAGATGGCAACATACCTCTGGCTGAGACACTCGCCTGTATCACTGCTCCTTTAGTTATTTATGCATTCACATGTTCATGTAGTATTTATTTATTTATTAATTTTTTTTTTTTTCATATACTTTACTGCAATACAAACATTATGAGTCTTGAAGAAAGAAGCAGGTAAATATGGTGAATTATTCACTAGGTTCCTGACTTGACTACTGGTGGTTAGGCTAGATAAAAGCCAGACACACAAATCTCTGAAGTTGGTTTTGAGCGTACATGCATCTGTATGTGTCTATGTGTACATTCATACCCCATGGGTAAAGAGAGATGAATTGCTGATGAATGGACGGTGTGGTAGCTGCAGAGCTAAAGCGAGAGTCTCACCTCTAAAGCACAGTTTTTCTTTTTTTTTTCATGTTTCCTTGTTGGTTTTATTTCATCCTCCTCCTTCTCATTTTAATGCTTTTCACTGTGACATGTCTTACATAAGTAAATGGTCTGCAACCACTTCAGGGGTCCACCGTGTCACCGAATAGAATAGGTACTAATATCTATTCTGACCACTACAGAATGACAGTAATGTATGAGGAAACACACAACAGTGTCTCAGTTACAGTAGCAGGACCCACTATACAACAAGTCCTGATCTACTTAATCCACTACTCACAGCGCTGACTGTCACTTCAAACAGACTGGGGTAAAATGAGTCTATTTACTATGGTAAACAATTTAATATTTGATGTACAGTACAGTGAGCAACCCTCCCCTCATCTTTTTCTCTCCTCTCCTCTGTTTGTTTTCTTGTGTCTGTGTATGTGTGTGTGTGTGTGTGTGTATGTGTGTGTGTGTGTGTGTGTGTGTGTGTGTGTGTGTGTGTGTGTGTGTGTGTGTGTGTGTGTGTGTGTGTGTGTGTGTGTGTGTGTGTGTGTGTGTGTGTGTGTGTGTGCAGGCATATTAGTGAGGCTACATGAGGCAACAACATAATTTCAGTGCATGCACAATCGCACAAGAGATGATGATGCAAACATGCAGGGAGCTAAGTAAACATTTAGGCTGTGACATAAATACATATATTCTTCTTTTCTTTTTTTTTGTTATTTTCAATGTTATCTTCTACTGTAATTTTAAATGAATAGAGTATAAATAAAAGAATCAGTTAACTGGCTCGTGAGATACACATGTCAAAACAGAAACAGCCATTTTAATGCAGTTATTGGTACAAGTTAGATTTCATTTTCCTAGGCATTAAAATATTCAGTAGTAAGATATCACTAGCTAACAGCTTTCACTTGGAGAATTTTTATTTCTTTTAGAAAAAACAGCACTCACCAGGATACTATTTCTTGAGAAACATCTTCTGTTTTTTTGTACTTCAACACATTACAAGGGAAAAAGAAGTGTATTCATTATTGCTGTTTTCCAGTAGCTCATCATGGAAGTTGGATACAAAACCAAACCTACTACAATATGATACTCTCAATTAAAATAATAATGTTAAGATGTGTGACAGTTTTTCAAATCTATTTTGGGAACTATTGCTAAATAAATACTGAAATACAGTCTATAGAACCAAAAAGAGTAATGTTGTGTAATGCTATAATGTACATTTTGATTTTATCATATATTTTTCACATTAATAGTATTCATTCAGAATCGTGTAAGTGCTTGATGACAAGCATTGCTCTAAAAACAATATTCTGATCAACATCAAACTGTACAATTGCATTATGTCTCTGTATTTTTTTTTTTGGGGGGGGGGGGGGGGGGGGGGGGGGTGTTGGCAAGACGACTCATGAGGGCAATGTGGCACGACCAGAAGGAAGGAGCCAGTTGGATGGCTGAAGTGTAAGAGCTGGGAGCAGAACAATTACAGCAGTCACTTACCATCACAGTGTCTGGTTGAGGCAATGGCACAGCAGGACGCCGCAGGGCAAGAATGAAGCTTTCATCCAGCTGGTATCACAAGATCAAGCTGGTCATGCCAGACATGACAAAACAATATGCTGAGCCAAGTAAAAAGGTTTCTGTACGGTTTATAATTTTTTTTATTGTTAAAAATTACAAATTATAGATGTGATCGTTTTACCTGTGGTAAGGGGATGGGCTTCTTACTATTGACTCAAGGACCCAGTGTCAAAATCATATAGGCCTCAAAATATGTACATGGCACATCCTTCTTTTCAGAACAGCATGTTTATTAACTTTTGCATCTGTCAGTTGTGCTTTTTGTCATTTGGGGAAGTTTAGACATAAAAAAAAAAAAAAAAAAGTCAAACACTGCAGATATTTTGTCAGCTTTCAAAATAAAACGTAACATGTTACAGCTAATGAAATACTTTCGGGTCCAGATGGAGAATGCGACTGGAATGAAAAAAAAAAAAAAGAAAGAAAGCACACTCTTCTTCACGTGCCAAAATAACTACCCACAGGCATGGGCATTTGTACATGTACTGTAGTTACACACACAGACACGCACACATGGTTACATATCTCACACACACACACACACACACAAACACACACAGAGCAGAGGCAGTTGACCGCATCTGCCCCTCGTCCTCAGGTTCAGTGGTGGCTTCTCCTACAGCCTCACCTCCCCCTGTCAAGTCTGATTCTCCTGGTAGGATCCATCATCTGGTTGGCAGTCTGGGTGCCAGTCAAATGATTCCCAGGAGAATCCTCGGTGATGGGAGCTGGGAGGCACTGGGCTGAAGCCTCTCCAGCCTCGGCAGCAGCTGTGTGGGAGACAGAGAGAGGCGAGGCACAGATGTGGGAGTCTGGAGCCAACAGAAGGTATGGCTGATTTCAACGTCGGCCATGTTTGTTATTCCACCTTTTCCTGGGAGGAAGAAGCAGGCCCTTGATCTGGCTCACAGCTAAACACTTAGCTTTTGTTCCTGAGATGAATAACTGCAAAGAGAACAAGACGCAAGGGAAAATGAGGGAGAAAAGGAAAAAAGACTTGAGGCCAGAGGAGAAATCCGGCGACCAAGTGCAGAGTGAGGCCGGTCATTCTACACCCCATTAAAGCTGTGCTACTATTCCAGAATGTGATACATCTTTGGTTCCATTCCTTGAACCTGGTGGTGAAGTTACCGTCTATACCACAAAGATTGCACAACATGTCGAACATGCTTTACAGCACTTCTGTAAATAAAGTAAATAAAAAAGAAGACTTTCTAGTGTCTATTGTTGGTACCCTTTACATGAACAGAAAATAAACTTTGCATTATATTCCACTTTACTATCTTTTTTTTTTTTTTTTTGAGGGTGGGGTTGGGTTTTGAGATATCATTTTTGAATTTTCCCATTACACAGTAACCATGGGAAAAGCCTCAGCCCACTATAAACTCGACTCACTCTCAGTGGACTTGTGATGAATAGTACCAGTCAAAATCATAGCTGATGCTCATAACTAGATTTTCACAGGGAATTTTGCACAACTTCATTTCGTAGTAACACTATCCACCTTGTAAAAATGAACACCTTCTTCTAACAGCACAAGTGAGAAATGGGATAGTTTTCCCACTGAGTTCCCAGATGTAGGATTGCCATTGTATTCACACACCCGATGTTAGCCCAAGACGGCACCCTCAAATACAGCGCTGTCTTGGTTTTGTAGAAAAAACAAGGTTGTGATATGGTAGAGGTGGCAGTGTGAAACTGTCAGTACAAAATGCTTATTTATACTAGAATAACCCTGAAAGCAAAATTTGATTTGAAATTTGACATCCTCTTCTCATGTTGCATCTAAAAACCATTGTCCCTATAAATATTTGAGTTTCCATCATGTGCCTAATGCTAGAAAATGCTGTGTGTGTGTATGTGTGTTTGCATATGTGTGTGTGTGTGTGTGTGTGTGTGTGCAGTACAGCGGAGCAGAGTACATCTGCAGTGGTAAGGAAACAGGCTGTTACCATACAGCTTTGACAACTCCATCAGGCCAGTCTCAAGGTAGCTGTCAATCACAACAAATCATCTTATCCCTCAGCGCTGCGAGGACCTCTCTCCACTACTACACACATGACAGGTCCCTACAGCTCTATTTACCCATGCACACCCTGCCAGTGCCAATTGGTTTGTAATTAGAAAACAGAAAAGAGACAGGGGTAGGTGGTAAAAGTAAGTCAGTAACAAGTTTGAATACAAAGCAACTGAATGGTGCCTTTACACCAGGGTTGTTGGCATTTCAAGTGTGGGTTGGCACTTTCACGGTGGTATTGCATTGAAAAGGAAAGCATTCTCATTCACTCTTCTATTTAGCAAGTGGTATGTGTCTGTGTGTGTTTGGGGGCGGGATGGGGGTATGGGTGTCACACACAGTACTGATTTGCAAGACTAATTTTCAGCTATTTATAATTAGTCTAATGTGGTGCCTGCAAAATACAAAGCCAGGCCTACTCCGCTTCTATCCCAGAGCATAAGAACTAAGGACAAAACACTCTCTATTCCAGGCAGACAGGATGGTGGTGTGACTCTTTCGCATATCCTTTATGATGAGGAAAGATGTTAATTGTGTGCCATTACCTCTAAACTGTTTGCTTGTTGTATTAATCACTGTGCTAATTGATGCAGAAATAAAATTATTGCCACAGGCGAAGAAGGGAGTCAAGGATGGAGGATAAAAGATTATCGTAGTGAACATATGGAGATGGCACCGCTTTGAAAGTCTGCTCTATATGCCCACCAGCACCACATGGGATGATGAGTGGAGTGCCAAAAACAGCACTATCTCATATGTAAGGTTTATGCTGAATGAAACAAAGCATGTCAGCAGGTCTGTCTGCATATTTAGGATAAATATATTTCTGTTCTATTCTGAAAAGAACATGACTTAAGAAAAACTTAAATGACCAACAAACTTCTCCAAACAGTTGAATTTTCACAAAAGACATCCCACATTGTGTAAAATAAAGCTACACACTTACATGCATTTTGATATAGAATGGATTTGCATATTACTACAACAGTTAATAAAACTGGGACATAGGTGTAATACAAGACATTGTAGTGACTTAGTTTGATGCTTGGCTTGCAACTTTACTGTTTCAGCTCAATAGCACCACCTTCTCTCTGTCTTTTTTTTTTTTAGGTGGGGGGGGGGGAGTAAAAAAGCTCCACCTGCTCAGCACCACATGGTTATTGCTTTTTGAACATATTGATGCAAGGTATTGATACAAAGCCATTATAATTAGGTTTAGAAGTGCTAAACTAAAAATAGTAGCGAAAGACAATAAATATTAAACCCAGATTCAAGATTCAATAATTTATTGCCACTTCAGACAATTCTGATAGGAATTTGTCTCGGTTACAGCTTAACACCATAAACCATATACCATAAATACCAAGACAAAAAACATGGTAAATGACATCAAACAATAACACAGATGAGCAGCAAGTATAAATACATACAGTATAAAGTGTAAATAAAGTGTGTGTTGATACATTACATCCATCACTACATTACATTACAAACCACTAAAATACAGATATATATATATATATATATATATATATATATATAGATCTGTAACTGTCTTATGATTTTTTTTCTATAGAAATTGATCATACAGACTAAAATATGTAATAATAATAACAATAATAATAATTGTATACCACCTTTTAACGGTAAAATAATTTCACCGCCCCTACACTTGCTATCCAGACCCAAAGGTAGGGCTATAAAATGTGCAGGTGTCAGCCAGCGGTACATAAGACTCAATATGTCAGTGTGCTGCCTTGTTAAACTCCAACGATAGACATAAGATAAACTAAAGTAGCCATTTAAAGAACCAGCCCATAAGGAGCAAGTAATGAATGAAGAGATTCAGAGAGCACTTTGGAGGCCCTCACCAGTGGACCAGCCGCTGCCTCTAAACCCGCTGTGTTTTTGTATGCAGATTCCCCTTGTCAGAATTCATTTATTCAAAGGGAGTTATCAGAGAGAGAAGCTTTTGAGACAAAAATAGACATATTCACATTCGTCTTGAGAAACATTTGGAATGCTAATGCCATGAGAACATATCGTTTATGTGCATGTGTTTGCGTAAGAATCCGATCCAGCGTTCCCTTGGCTTGCTGGTCAAGAGGCACAGTTCACACAAACAGGAGAGTACTGATACCGCTTACAGGGTTCAATAGTCTAAATCTGCTCTTAGGGAACACTTTTTATATTGCCAGGAACATTTACCGTTGGTGCTCACCGTATGCAGCAGTTTGATCCTGTACCACAAGACTCTGAAAATCTATATTTTTTTTAAAAGGGTCATTAGATCATTCTGTTCACAGTCAATGTCCATACAATTACACTTTTGTTTATCAAAATAGATGTCCTTGGTGATGATGACAAAATTGCCTGCCGTAAACCAAGAAACGATAAATCTCCAGCATTTCTCAATAGCTTGAACTATGGCATTACAATCTTATTCTATCTCTTTCTGTGTTTTTCTTCTTCTCCCCTGCTTTCTCTGGCTCTGCACAGGTGGTAGAAGCTTCCTGGTTGAGTCTTTCTCATTCTTTTTTGTTCCCCTCCAATTGCCCTGATCGGGAGCTGCTGATGATGATGATAGTGCTGGCTGTCCATCGATTTGCTGTGGCCCCTAGTTGTGAGTTCACAGCAGATGACACTCTTCCTTTGGCTTTAATTAGAGCTGTCCCCATCTTCTCTTCTTTCCTGCCCTGGATGTGGTTCTACATGTGACCACAAAAAGCTCCTACACACAAAACTCCCCACTAGGACATAGTCAACGCTCACCTACTGGAGTTTGTGCTTAGTGTCTGGACTAAAAACCTGCACAATAAGAAAAAGATTTTATTGTTTGTACTATAATTTTGATTTTTTTTTTTTTTTAATAAAGAATGTATTATACTGACACAACTGTGTTTGCATCCATATTGCTTGATTATTATTCTCATCTGCAGGACTTCATATTATATCAAAAATCCTATTAAACTGGTGGGATGCCAAGTTTTGTTTTATATTACCCATGATGCATTGTGCTTCCTCCTGCTCTGCCACTCAGCCAGGAGAGATAGGGGCCCTCAGAGCACCATCTGTCCCAAGCATGAGCCACTACAAACCTGGGTGGGAGTGGAGTTGAGGAGAGTATGGACAGAGAAAATCCATGGTCGGGGCTGGGACTATTATCTCAGTGGTCATGGGTCCTTGCACATATTTCATGGTTGCTCCCAGGGTGTCTTCTCTCAGCCATTAGCAGACCGTATCATTTAAAGCAGCTGTGGGTCACTTGTGGACCGCATAGCACCCCTTCACTGTTACAAAACAAAGAGAAATAAGAAACAAATGAGTTCTGAGGTACCATCACAATACACATAACATTCAATTAAATTTGGTACTGTTTTAACCTAATTTGATTACATTCATTTCTTTCTCAGTGTAGGACTATTGGCTACTGATGTAGAACCCATTTCAGGTGTTTTCAGGCTGCTGTTTGCACCCTGTGTCCAAAAAGTAAACATTTTGTACTTGGTTTAAGCTGCATAATAAAAACATTTTTGCCTAGTTTCTGTGCTGATAAAATGGCTGTAATAGCAAAGGACAATCTCCTTTAACCCCCAGTGCTAATTTTGTGACTGTTCTCAAATCAAATGTTTTCCCTATTTAACTTACTCTAAGTGATTTATCCACATTCATCATAATATTACCCAATGTGCTTTTCACTTTTCGCTGTAAAAAATTTATTTTCCTATGTTTAATTTCCTATATTTAATGTAAATGCTCATGAAAACATAGGAAAACTAAGTTATTGTATCAAAACAGAGACAACTGAAGAAAAATATACATTTTCAGTAGAATATATCAGTAACTAAACATAAACTAAGTGTCTCCATATACTGTCATTGATCCAACTCTGTGGGTTTTACTGATGAATCAATGTTGTAGAAGATGATGGACTTTCTATGCTCACTATGGAGCCTTTGAACATCCAAATTGGTGATATATGATGGCCATGAAAAATGACAAACTGTATTTTACTCCAATTATTTACATGTATTGATAGGATTAGTGGAATAATGGGAATTGAACAGTTTACATCAGTAGATGCTTTGGGTCGATGGTGGCTACTTGGGTATTTATGGATTAATTTGTATTCTAAGCATGAGGAAAGATCTGATTCACAGGGAAAACAAACTGCCGTAGATGACGCTGACAGGATGTAAAGCCTCTTGAAACATAGAAAACATAAAACATAACAAGAAAAACTCACAAAGATCTCAAACCATGCAGCCATATAGGAAATTTTCAGATGCTAAAATGCACATGCTCCAGTGCATACTCGCAGACGAGCACATAATCAATGCAGTCTTACAGCAGGGCAGACCAGTAGGGGGGCATGACCTGCCAGGTGACCCATGTATGACTCCACTTGTGCCAGTGCATGCCTGTGAGTGTGAGTGTGTGTGTCTATCAGAGTGAGAGTCAGTTGTTCATCCATGCGAGCATAGTATATTTAAGTTTACAAGTTTATTGCCTTAGTGGGTACCAGTACATGACAGAGCAACATGTGTACCTGCAGACAAAGCTGACAACATATGTAACTGACAAATTTTTAGTAAGGCCATAATGTTAAATAAAAATGCCAAAACTGCAGCAGTGCCAATGTTGCGGCATCAAACCATTTTTGGAGGATTACATCTTACAGAGCAGCCTAAATTTAGCATTAGGGACCCCCTCATGACAGTAGCCAAGAACAGGGTGGAAGTCCTGTCATAAAGCCAATCAGGCCATCCTACATTGGACCTCGTAAATCTCCTGCTTTGTAGGGTTACTGGGAGGTCTGGGAAGTGAAGATTTCCCACTTATTATTCTCAGGAAACCCCTGACAACCTTCCCCTGAACTCAGGTCACACAAGGTCATGACCTTGGGATGATCATCATTGTTATTTCAGTAACTATGGTAATCAAGTGTCCCTGCTAAGATTCACAACCTCTGGTACAGAAAGGGGCTGAATACATAAAGACTTTGTGTATTATGTAGTGCATCATTGATCTTTTTACCATCCTTTACACTTGAAGAGATACATGATATTTGGGTTTTAGACCTCTGCATGTTTGTGTATATAGGTGTCTGTGTGTGAAAAAGTGTTATGTTCCTTGGTGATTTCAGAGCAAAGCTTCAAAATGCTTTGTGCCAGTGTTCCTGCAGACACCTTAACAGGCATGAGACACATTTCCAGTGGGACACCAACCATCGCTTTCTGTCTCAGCAGAGAGCAGTGCTCCTGTGCCAGCCTGGTGCCATCAGCACATGGATAAGCTTTCTCACAGAACATTGACAGACTTTCATCATCTCCTGCAGCCATTCCAGGCCCTCAGAGTTTCAGCAGGTCTCACATGTGTTCTTCAAGCCAGCACCAGATTTCATACTTAACAACAAGATATTTAGTGATATTATTATAATTATATTAACTTCATAAAAATGACGCAGCTTTCATAAATGAATACAGTATATGCATTTATCATAATAGGAAATCACAGCAGTTACAGTAGTGTAAGGTGCTACAGTTTTCAAAAGAACAAGAAAAAAGAAATACTGGGAGAAGGAAAAAAAAGAAACACTCTAAATTCAAGTTATTCAGATGATGACACGTTTTAGATGCAATAACCATTCTGACTTATTACCATGTTAAGAAGCCAGTGCTGTTTTAAATTTACTGCACCCTTTGAAAAAATAAATCAAGCCCACCTTTCACCTCTAACAGTTAAAAAGTTTCCCCTAAAATATCAAAACGTCTTTTTATGACTTCTGTTCCACTTCTAGTTCTTGTAACAGCCATATAGGCCATGCCAAATGTGCCCAGAAATAAGCTGGGCCTCCCCACTGTCTCTGAGATTGCCCACCCAGGAGTCTGGCACACGCCACAGCGAGCAGGAGGCCCTCTGGATTACAGTAATACACACTATCTCATAATGGAAAGCTGCCGTGCACATTTCCCTCTCTCCGCCCTCATTGTCCACACTACCAACTGCACAATCAGGATATGAGTCTGTGATTGCACCCGTTAGCATGTGCAAGTTTGCTGGTTTGCTGACACCCATCCAGAAATTTTGGGCAGGGGACAGTTTTGCAAAGAAAAAAAAAAAAAAAGACCACTGTATGTTGTGAATTGTTTTGTAATGACATTAAAATTAATTGTATTACAGCATTAAGTCAATAAAATGCCACACACCCTGGGTACTTAAATTTTATGGAGCATAAGTCACTTTATATGGAAAGTGGAAACAGCATTTAAAGAATGGTCAATTACTTGCTCCTTTTCCCAAAGCACAATATTTTTTTAATTCACAAACAACACATATATTGTTCCCACTGTTTTCTTCATTTTTGTCACTTTATTACAAAGGTCAATTTGCTGATTGCTATAATGGTAACCATGGAAGTAAAATTGTGTATAAACACTATGGACATGTCCATACCAATATTTGGAGGTTTCTAAAATGTCCATACCAATTTTGAATGGGAAATTACATGAAATTCAGGAATGAAAAGGATGATTTTTTTCCCCTCCTCAATTCTGCCTCACAAAGATGGCGTGTCATTGGTGGAGACGTGTCTGGCTATCAGTAGTGTTGCTATCGTCAAGAAAAATTTTGACTAGATATTGTCATCAACAAACCATTATCGCATGTTAAAAATTAGATGGGACTCAACGTAAATGTTGGTTTATTGACAATGACTATAATTACTGTATTTTCCAGACAATAAAAGGCGTTAATTTTCTCCAAAAACCACAGAGCACCTTATATATGGATTAATTCTGGTTGTGCTTAGTGACTTGGAATTCTGACTTTTTATCTCATAATTTTGACTTTTTTTTTTCATAATTTTGACTTTTTATTTCATAATTTAGATTTTTTATCTCATAATTTTGACTTTTTATTTCATAATTTAGATTTTTTATCTCATCATTTGGCTAATGAGCCTTATAGTGTGGAAAATACTGTAACAATATAATGCAATATAGATAATGAATAAAAAGAAGATGAAATGTAAAGAAATAAAAATGTTATTAAATATCTTTTAGTTTTTGTTGGGTTTGATTTAATCTCTTTTAGGCGCATCGTTTTTCTTTTTTTGGCGTCTCTCATGAAAAAGTCTTTAAATGATGTCCCCACCAATGTTAAAATCATTATTACACCCTTGACGGTAACAAAGTTAAAATATAATTAGTCAGATGATGTACTCGATTATTATTATTATTTTTTTTTTTTCCATGTTTTTTTAAATACTAAGTTACAATTCCAACCATAAATCTATTTTGTAGATCTGCTCCAATATTTACTTGCTTTGTTCCAGGCTATAATCTGTGCAGTAGTTTTTGCATAATCCTGCAAACAAAGACAGGACAGACAAACAAAAAGTACAGATCATATAACCTCGTCGGCAGAGGTAAATTTGTTGATCCCTTAGACCTGAATGGCTTGATTAATTTCAAGCAGCAGAGGTTATGGGTCACAAGGAAACAATGGTATCAACATACTTAACCTGGATGACTATCATGGTTAAATAAACAGTTGAGACTGCCCAGTTTGGAACCGCCACACGCTAAGCAAACTCCGCCACTTTCTCTCTCACCCTGTAATCACCAGAAGCTGTAATTAATGGGGAGGTTGACCTATAGTTCAGGGCAGTGGAGAGGAAAGCCAGACAAAGTTGAAAACCATTAAGAGGAAAAGCAGGTTTGGAGGAAGAGAGGTGCCTGCAGGACTATGGGCTTTGTTAGTCACTCAAGCTTCCCTGGTGCAGGTGGCCAGGGGGTGTAGAGGTGCACTTTGACCAGACCATTTAGACCACCAAGTTACCACAGACTAGCACAGTAATTACACCACAGAGGTCATTTTCCTCACTAGGTGGCTTGCCTACAACCTCTATTGATGAGCACATGCTAATCAAGTTTGGGTCTCTAAACAATAGACCATGTGTGCCTTTCAGAAATGTGGGAGGAGCCAAGGTAACTAGTAGATCACCACCACAGATCAAGAAGTACAAGATGTTTCGAAAAAGGGCTCAAAAGCTCTGAAAGGAGGCGGACATGATGTGAGACCAGAGGCAGACAGAAGGCTGGGGAAGGGTCCGCTAAAGTCGTAGCTGGGCACATCTTCCAACATATATTTATCCAGGAGGTTCCAGAGGATACAGTGACACTTAGGACAAACCTACAACATATGCTTTCTCACCCAAGGACAAAGAGGATTTGAGGACATTAAGAAGCCACAGGTTCTATTAAAAAATTATAGTTATTTCACTTCCATGCACTGTAAGTTTTTTGACTACAGTGGTCAACCATAGCTTACTGAGACATGTGTGTAAAAGTAAGCACCTAAACTACACATAAAATATATCCCAAGTCTGCAGGGTGAATGAAACAAACAAAACATAAATAAATAACTAAAGAAAAGAAAGATTACCCAGATGTTAGTGGCATAGATTGTCAGTCAGTAATGCAATGTTACTCTTTTTGTCCCTGTTTGTGTGAAGTGGTAGAAACTCTGGAAATGTCATGCCATAGACTGGACATAATAATGAAAAAAGCCCTCATGACGTCACCTACTGGGTTGTGGACTGACATATTCATGGCCATTGATACCTTTAGCGTGGAGGTGGGCAAAAGCAATTGGTGGAACTGTGAAAAGACACAATTAATGTGAAAAATAAGCTATTACTGTATGTAAATTGAACATACATATGGATTGGGCCTTAGTAAAGTTAGCTGTCAATATCCACACAGCAGACAAGCACAGCACTCCACTACCATTAATGTCAATGCCCAAAAGATGGAAAGTAACTCAGTATATGTAATTTGTTACTACCCTTAAGTATATTTTTTTAAAGTATCTGTACTTTACTTGAATATTTATTTTTCTTTTTTATATAAACTCCTTACATTCTCAGAGTATAATCTATACTTCTTAAAACTCAACTAATGTCACAATACAAAAAATAAGTTGTAAATCAATGGACAGAAATTGTCATTTTCTGTGTCATAATTTTGAGTTTTTATTGTTAATTGTGACTTTTCATCTAAATTTTTCAATTTTGCCTCAACATTTCTGCTCTTTTTCTCATAATCATGCATTTCTTATCTCAAATGTATGTCTTTTTTCTCATAATTTTGACTTTTTATAGCACAATGTTGGGCAGCACAATGATGCAGTGGTTAGCACTTGTACATCACAGACAGAAAGACCCTGGTTTAAATCTCACACCAGACCTTTCTGTGTGGAGTTTGCATGTTCTCCTCCCGTCTGCGTGGGTTTTCTCCAGGTACTCCGGTTTCCTCCCACCATCCAAACACATGCACTGATAGGTTAATTGGTTAATCTAAATTGTCCATTGGTGTGAATGTGAGAGTGATTGTTTGTCTATATATGTTCAGCCCTGAGATGAACAGGCGACTCATACAGGGTGTACCCTTCACCCATTGTAGCTGGATTAGGCCCCCAGTGACCCCCGTGACCCTAGTGAGGATAAAGCAGGTTCAGATGATGAAAGAGAGAGAGAGGGAGAGAGAGAGAGAGAGAGAGAGAGAGAGAGAGAGAGAGAGAGAGAGAGAGAGAGAGAGAGAGAGAGAGAGAGAGAGAGCATAATGTTGACTTTTTATCTCATAATCATGCATTTTTATCTCTTATTTCTGACTTTTGAAATTTTCTACACAGTTTCTCACTTTTAAGGGCTTTAATTTGGGACACATTTTCCTAAAAATAAGCATTATTTTCATCCCTGGGAAAAAAAATCTGTTTTACTTCTTTACTTTATTACAATTGAAAAGTTTTACTTTTTTACAATTACTTACATAAAATATTATGTTTTATATAATGAGCAGGGGGTGGGATTTAATAAGTTAATATGTTTGTCCCAATCCTTTTTGAGCAGTTCAAGTCAAACTTATTTTGTTATGATCAGTGCACATGACAATTGCTATTGCATCTTGATTATCTTTATTTATTGGTGTATTTGCTCTATCGTTGTTTTCTGCACTTCACACTTTTGGTGTTTTTGTTTTTCCTGATCAAAATAAATACATTTAAAATAAAATAAAATAAAGGAGTTGAATCAGTACTTCTACTTTAACCAGAGCATTTTTTTCCACACAAGTAGCTGTACTTCTACTTAAGTACAGAATGTGAGTACTATTACCACCTCTGCAATAAAATTAGCAATATAAAGGGCTGTTTTAAAGTACTAAATTGGCTACAGTAGTTTTTTGTACTTTACCAGGTTTATTTCTGCTAAAACTTTAACATTTGAAAATAGAGTTCTATCCCAGAGTGGTCATTCAAGTAAATTTTGCAGGTTTTGTCACTTTTTCATTGGCTCCATCTTTCAGACCTGGAAGCAGCTGTTTGACAAATACCAGCAATGACCTGACCAGACATTAGGTGAAGGTGGACTAAACCTTGTACAGGTCTCTGAGGTAACACACACTAGAGGTAAAAGGGAACCATACGTCTATGCAACCAACATTTATTTAAAAAGTAGAAACATTTAAAACCATATTAAATGGATGAACTGGTACATTCATTTGCTGAGGCTCTTTGTGTGTGTGTGTACTTTAAACTCCATATTAAATGATAGGCTGCTCCATTCTGACTCACCTAGAATCCATGCCACATTCTGGAATAATGAACCTTTCCCAATCACTGCTTGAAGTAGTTTTACAAGGACATTATTTGTTGAATTGTGCAGTGTTGATCTGTCCTATTGACCACTGTGCTGCCCTCATATGCCTCTTTGTCCTACACACAAGCTTGGCTGCTTTCTAGTATGATATATGTATACATTGCTAACAAGCCAATCAACCCTGCCAAACAGAAGCAGTGGAAGCACTGAGAGCCATTAAAGGCCTGGCCCCAGCTACAAAAACAAAACCTATCCACCTGAGACCACAGAGGGACAGGATGCAGGCTACTTATAGCAACCCAAAACCAACCCACAAGAATAGCAGGAAAAACGACTCTGTACAGGAGCTACACCAAGCCTTTTGAAGTGCGCCACCTCTTAACTATTCTGAAACACCACCCCGGCATCTTTGAAGGCAGGTTATCCTCCATGGCCGTGTGTCCTGTTGTGAACGAATTGTTTCCTCTTTCACTTTGTCTCTATTTTCCTGTAGAAACTGACACTGTTTTATTGTTCTCTAGGGCCAAACTGTTGTCTAGTCAAGCACAAGGGACCAGACCTCTTGCTGTTCTCTTGTTGGTAAAAGACAACCAGCCGGGCACTTGCCTGTTAGATGGACAGTATGTTGGTGCATATGACGCAGGAGACACTATTCTACAAAATCTGTGTGAGGATGACCCCCTGCTTAATGCAACCATTTCCTCTATCCTCAAGGTCGTGACCTGACAATGCCTTCTTGCCTAAGAATGGACCATTAGAATGATTAATCAGGCAGTGGTCAGTGATGTCATTGTGCAAACATGGCACTAAAATAGGGAAACAGTGACATATTTTGTTGATTTTGGAGTCTAGATCTGCAAGTAAATACAACAGATTTATGAGGTGGTCAGGGTGAGAAAGCGTGTATCTTTAAGCATTTAAAGGTATTGAAAATGAATGGCTATATAATGGCATATGGCTAAATGTTTACCCATAATTTGCAGGTTGAATTCTTATAATCCCAAAACCTGGTCAAACATGGCAAGTAGTGCCAAGCAAAACAAACCCCAACCCTCACAAATGTTTAACCTGATTTGCCCTGTTCATTATCATTGCCAAAACATATTTTTGGTTACTGTGACCTTGACCTTTGACCTACATTTACCAAAATTTAATGGGATCTATTCTGGTTCACCTTGCACCTTTCCTGAAAATTTCATGGAAATTGTTCCAGCAGTTCTTGCGTAAAGCTGCTTGCAAACAGACATAGACAGACAAACAAATAGACCAACAAAGAAACTGACTCAAAAATGACCCTTGCCTTCAAAACCATCTCAGGAACCGCCCCTGCCTATCTGAAGTCGTATGGTCCTGCCAGAGATCTATGCTCCGCCAACACAAACAACTAGCGGTGCCCTCTGCTCTCTCTAAGCAGAAATGTCCTCTGTATTAGTCACACTCCCAGAATCCACAAGACTAGCATCATCTCTCTCAACCTTCAAGAAACATGTGAAGACTCTCCTCTTTCATGAATATGTACTGGGGCAAGGTACGTAACGCAACGTCACATAACATAACCTAACCTAACCTAACCTAACCTAACCTAACCTAACATAACCTAACCTAACCTAACCTAACCTAACCTAACCTAACCTAACCTAACCTAACCTAACCTAACATAACCTAACATAACCTAACCTAACCTAACCTAACCTAACATAACATAACATAATGTAACATAACACTATGAAACAAAACACATTTTCCAACAAATATTGAGTTTGGCCTGTGACAGCCCAATCAGGTTTACAACTGGCACCACTGAAAGGCTCAAAAATGTATTACATCAGGCGTGCTATTGAACAGAATGACCAGCATAAAACAGAAAAAAAAGGTCTTTAGTACTTTCTCCATATAGGAAAATGATGTGAATAACTGTTTTGCTTCACAGTAGTTTCAGATCACTGGTGTAGATATTGTATAATACCCCCCCCCCTCCTTTCACTGTCTTTCTACATTTACATTAGGACATTGCACTTTGACCAGGGAAACGGTATTTCCTCCAACGTGCAGTTCAGCACTGATTTTCTTTGTATACAGGCACTGGATCAAAGTACAGCCAGAATGTTCACTGGAGCTAAAAATATCATATTTAATTCAGGGTAGAGGTTAATATGTCTCACCCCTGGCAGCTCCATTGCTTATATTGAACACAAACAATAATTGCCCTGTTTGATGAGCTTTCCTTGCTCTTTGCCATAGCTCTTGTGTGGATACATTTTGTGTCAGTACTTTCTGGACTGCAAATTGTCCTTTTATGTAAATGAAGAGACTAAACAAGAGAACTTAAACTAATGAAGTATTGCTTGCTGTAATGACAAGAAATGAGAATAATAGATTGTTAGTTCTCTTCATAATGATGCTACATATCCAGGGACATGTAGATAGGCACATTAGAAGTCAAAGACTGTCCTGGAATAATAGGAAGGCTCAGAGATAATGTACTCTCACAAGGGGGCCTCGACATTAGCAACAGCCCAGCAGGACTCGCCTTGCACGTGTGCCAATGACGCATAAAAATCCCTCAATGACAAAGATACAAGAAAGGTAAATCTGTGGGCATATGGCTTTGCCACCTCAATACATTGTACACCATACTGTATACCCTTCTGTAACACCGAGGGATGTTGGACTGGATGGTGATGTTACGGAGCACAAAAGGGCAAGAAAGACTCATTATATGAAGTCATGTGACTGCTCTTCATGTGACTCATAAATCAAACACAACAAAAAGTGATCATTACGCACCCCTTTAAAACAATTACTTTCAAGAAAAAAGACTGCTTCCAAAAGTCAAAATTCTTTAATCAGCCCACACTGTGATGAAAGCACAATTCCAGCATGAACCTCACTAAATGAAAACACAAATGAGAAAATAGGAAAAAAGAACGAAAGTACAGATGACATTAACTTCTGCTCAAACGAGCACAGTAGGAGAGCTTGCAAAGTATTTAGCACCACTCTTTCTGTCTTTTGATGTTGTTTGTAAATTCACAGCATCAACTGCAGTATTTAGTGACTTCAACCTCTATCTTCCCTGATGGCATGAGTGCAGGGTGAGTGTAATAGTGGCCTTCTCCTTCATTAGATATTAATTTATTCATTACATGTTAACTCTGCAAGACCTTGGAAGGAGACGCCAGGTGACTCTTCTTCATTTGGTCCCCACTGCTCTCCACTGGGCCCAGGAAAACCACTGTAATGCCACGCAGTTGGGGAAGTGGAGAGGAAATTATTCAGCTCCATAGAGAGGGACTCTTTGTGGTAAACACACGGTGGGATGCACATGCTGTCAAAATTAAATCTGCAAATCCATAAGAGCCGAGCACTTCTATTTTGATACACAAGCACATGTGGTGTTGTAAACACAATCAAGCAGAATAACCTAACATGTATTTTATTCCTCTATATTTGTACAGAAAGTATTAGGAAGGCTATTGGTGGAATGTAATAGAGTCAAAAATGTTACAGATAACCTTGTGAATGTAAAAGGAATAAATAATGATGCTATTTTAATTACTTCACATAAATGTATTGCAAACTTTCAAATGCCCTGAAGCATATATTTATCACTCGACATTCATTCAACAACTTAGAACATTACTCCCCAGTGATTACTGTTAAATATTTCAGTTGTAGTAAAGAAGAAGCACTACAGGAATTATATGTTTTAACATAAAATTGAACAAAATGAAATACAGTGTAACATTTGCATATTTACAGAACAGAAACAGCCATGTATAAGCTGCAGATGCTATTATACTGAAATCTCAACCACCTTGCTGATTTGATTTCCAGCAAAAGAAGGCATTCCAACACAACTGAATGATGCAAAACAGAAGAAATAACCTCCTCATAATCACCAGAATTTTAGTCAGTAATTTCAGTAAAATTCAATATTTTTCTGACAGTTATTGTAATAGTATGGCCATGAATTTTAAAGAATTTTGTAATTTCATTACATCACTATTATTATATACACAAACATAAAAACATCAATTTTTTTATTCTTAAACATTACTTAAAGCAGAATAATCTGGTTTGGTGTCACCTAAAATTACATTAAGAGTGATTAGTTATTTTTAAAATCTGCAAAAACTGTACAAAAATTAGTAATCTCTTGAGATAAAAACACAAAACAAAAATAAAAGAAAGTGAGAGTGTAATAGATTAGTGTTAAAAGAAGTAGAGTAGTGAAAGAGTAGCATAGGGATGGGGATAAAAGGGTGGAGGTTGTGTATTTGGGGAAGATGGTCAAGGGAAGAGGAAGGGGGACTTTGTAACTTCCTTAGACGAGAGTGAAAGAGCTCTCAATCTTCAACCAAGCCGTGGCAGATCAGAGGAAAAGACGCCTGAGAGCATCAATCCCAGCTTCTCTCAGTGGCCCATCAATGGGAGAAAATCCCCAGTGAACAGGCAGCCTGGCTAATCCACAGCTAAATGACACCTCCAGACACTAATGCCCAGACTGACCACAGAAGCAATCTGCAGCGACTCCTCCACACATGTACCCACTGATGCTTTTCAGTTGAGGCAACTTAAAAGGGACGGGGCCGTCTCTGTCTCTCTGTGTGCCACCTGCTTAGCATCCCCGCGCTGCAAGCTGCTATAGAGAGACATCTCCGGCAGAGGAGAAAGGCCCATTGTGTCCAGACGCCTTTGAGGGCATTGTTCTGCTTCACTGAGGCCAGGCCGACATCTGCACCATTCACACTGAAGGAAGTTGTAATCACTCCCCTGCTCTTAGCTCTGTGGCTCCAACTTCATACCAAGGAGGCTTGTGGGAGTGGGTGCATAGGATTTGGAAGGGTGTCTGTTTTTTGTTGAGAGGCATCAGTTTAAATAGAAACTCTTACATACCCCAATACAGGCCCCTTGATCCCACCCCTCCCTTCCAGCCCCCAACTGACCCAACTGCACTCAATCCCTACAATACAAAGCTGGCAGCTGATTTACAGAGTTACCTCTCCATCAAAAGCATCGATTAATTATTTGTCTTTCTGCAGACGGGCATAAAATTTTAAAGTACCTCCACAAAGCTGGAAAACATCCATTTTCCACGTGCACGCTGACTCGCTTTTCACCACTATCAATAAAGATGGGGGAAAAAAAGGATTGTTTCAATAGTAACCTTAAGAGGAGGTTTTATGTAGTTTTAATTTACATATAATTACACTTAAATGGAATTCTGAGTGGTGTGGGGTAAGACGCTGGTCATGCAGGCTGCTGAAGAGACCCCCTCTGAAACAAGATGACAGGCTGTAGCACTAGCTCCATCTCCAGCTAATTAAACGAATCAATTAGGAGACTATTGTTGTAACTGTGTAACTGATGTTCTGTAGTGGCAAAAATGGTCCCTTGGGGAGGCCTTCCAACCATATTAAAACCCCAATCCTCTACATCTCCATCTGATACCAATATAGACACTTATTTGCGCCTTGCTGTCATGTCATTGGAGGCGGGCACATTATGGAAATTGAAATGGAAGGGTTGAGGGGAGCAGGGCTGAGCTCAGTGTGAAGCGGCGGAGTTCACTTCCCATCACCCTCCAAGGAGAACGCGCTTCAGCAAACTCCAAAGTCCCTCAAAGTTCCCTAATAGCCACACTAGAGCCAACACACCCAGCTGTGTGCATCCAGTCACTAGGTAAGGGTCGTGCAATTAGCATACTCCTCCCTGCCAGGCAAGTCGCGTTGATGCAGATAAATTATCATATTAGATTTACCCTCCTCAGTTCAACTGATTGGCTACCAAATTGTTTTAGATGGCCGTCATTAATCCTTAGCATAGGCTAAGTGCTTTGGCTTCAGATCTGATTGCATAGAGGCACCTAGGGTCAAATTAACAGAATACTAATGTCTGAACTCTATCCCATTTGCAGTGTCAGGATGCTGCTTCTATTATAGGAAACAGGAAAGAGTCAATTGCCATTCATCTAATCTAAGATTTAGAAATTCTCAAGATGATAATTGGGGTCCAAGGTAAGAGAAGAAAAGATGCTACTGAGGGATCTCAGCTGCAGTAATTGTTTTCAAATGCATATATAAGAAGCTATCTTGCGGAATAGTTATTAAAGAAAGCTAAAGCGCATCGTAATTTCAAAGACAATGTTACAGATCCTTTCAAAAGTGGTTAGAAAAAAGACACGAGGGGCACTTTAAAGTTGTGAAAAATCAAACAAATGACATCTTCTGCCTAGAAAAACAAACACATTACACATATCTGCTTGGATAATGAATCCCCTAGCCTTTTAAATGTGCTTATACAGTACGTGCCTAGAGACTGACATATGAATAGATCAAATCGAAGGACTTGACTACGAGAACAGTGGATCTATGTCAGTACTTTGTCTTTGTAAGATGAACCTGTTTTTTTAAGCCCAACATCACTGGCACCACATTAGAGGACTGAGGCCATCTTGACGCCTTGATTCAGTCTTGGTGCTTGTGGCCAAAGTCAGCATTTGGATGCCACTGGGACCATTCTGATGAAGATCAAGAGATTGTCCACATCTTTGTCTCACACAGAGGGCACATTTTTCTTTCATGAAATGAAAAACATTACTTTGTACATACAGTTGATAGGATGTTGATAAAGGCCACGGCATCTGAAGATACAACAGAGCAATGGGAACAGCAGCATCAAATTCCTGAAAAAGCTGATGGGACTCTCAGGGGCAGCCCAGACGGTATATAGCTTAGATTTCACTCATTATATGCCTGACCATAAAGAAAACCACAGCAGGGTGTAAGGTTCAGTCTCACTGGCTCTGACCATCAGGCCTTGAAACCATAATAAAGACAATGTATATCAATGTAATTTTTTCCTGTTTTATAGATATGAGAGTTTGTCACAAAGTACAGTAGTTGTAAAAACATTATTGCACACCCTTAAAATAGTTTTTTTGTTACAAAAGATGATTTCCTTTGTTTTTGTTTGCAAGGGGAAAAAAATTTGACAATTACAACCTATCTAGTCCTGGATGTTTTTCTACTGAAGCATCCAGTTTTGACCTTCACAGAACAGAGCATGTGCAGAAAGGAACAAGTGGATTTTGAGAAGGGAACAACAATACATAATGATTTTTAATAGAATACATCACAAATGCATGGGGTGACTAAAAACTTTTTTTTCTCCAGTACTGTATAGTAAGAGCCATGTATTCTGCACACAAGCTGAAATGTCCCACTAACTTTCTCTTTTTTGGTGTTTTTTACTGACAGGCTAGTTCTGTTTGTGCTGCAGAGTGGAAAACTCCTATTGGCCCACAGCACATCTGTAAAGAAATGTACTTTTTATTGTAACTGCTGACTTTTTTTACACACTTAGAATAGAGAGTAAGTGTAGGATGGACTGTATTGTATTTCACTAGAGGAAAACTTAAGGTTTAGGTGCCATATTTGTTATGTGTCATGTTGACTTAAGTTCATATTCATTGTCCCCATGGGGAAACATGTTCTCTGGATGTAATCGCATCCCAGTGCCCTAGAGGGCAGCCCATTAGGAGTAATGGGCAGCTATTGTGTTGAGCCTGGGGTCCAGCTCCAAAACTGAGCCATTTATGAGTCAAGGTCAAGACAGGAGAATTAATCTTTTATGGATGTTTCAGTTGAAACAAAAGATTTGTAGGGAAAAGTCAGTGCTCTTTTTTTGGCTTTTTATGTAATTCTTTTCATGTTGTCTTTCCTATAAAATATATCTTCTTACATCAGAAACTTCAGTAAGATGTAAGTATCTCAAGTTAACAAATTGCTTTCCTTATTGTTTCAAAATGTTTTCTGTAGCCACAGCTGCACCAAGGTACAATGCTGGGAATAACGGCATTAGAGTATAATAGCGTTACTAATGCAGCCACATTTCGAGTAACGGAGTAATTGCTTAATTACTTATGTACGTTACCGTTACTCTGGAAATAATGTGGTGTGTTACAGGCACGTTTCCACTATTGGAACTTCTTTTGACCGGGCCATGAGTTAGCCCCGCCCTCTCAGGCATGTGTCTCCATACAAAAATGGAACCTTTCGATTACGTTATTATATGGCGTCAGTTGCTATGGTAACATAGCTAACAAAAAAGAGCCAAAATAAAGCGTCAGCAGAGGAGGAAATCACAAAACTAGATGTGAACTGGGGATGATGAAATCCATTAAAATATGTTGACCGATCACTGAGCCTCATTCACTGGTTGAAGTCGGTCACTGAGAGAAAACACTTGCTTTGTTGGCTCTCACACACACACACACACACACACACACACACACACACACATATACACACAGCCATACGCACCGCAGCGCTTCAGTCACTTTTTAAACGCGAGTCACACTGTGAAGCCCAGCAATGTTTTGTTAAAAGCTCATTTTAAACCACCACACATAGATATGAGATTTTGTTTACATTTTGAGCAAAGGTTCTAAACTGGCACGATGCGTACCACATAGATTCATTGAGGAAGCAATTACATCCAAAGTAACATCACAGAACAAGGATGGATATCCTGTTGGTGGAGTAAATACTTTTTGGGGAAGTAACTAGAAGTAACGTTACTTTGAAATTACTTTTTCAAAGTAACGTACCCAGCACTGGGTCAAGATAACTCAAAAACTTATGGACGAATTATGATGAATTTTTCAGGATGTGTTGGGAGTATCACAAGGAACAAATGATTACATTTTGGTGGTGATCCAGAAGAGATCCTGGATTCTGGATCACTCTGAAATTTTACATTGCTGTAAATGGAGAATACATTTCAAACCTTCATAGATTAAAAAAATTATAATAACTACAAAAGTACTCTGAGAGTGCAGACCTCCGCCAAGGTGGACCCAACCCCCAACCCCCCCACCCCCCCCCCACCCCCCACCCTGAACATTTCATCAAGATCCGATAACTTTTTAGGTTATCTTGCTAACTAACAGACAGACAGTCAAACTCTAGCAAAAACATAACCTCCTTGGTGGAGGTAATAAGTACAGTTTTATAGAATGAAACCAAAAAACAAAACCTGGTTTCAGGCCAAATCATTTGTTTGTCAAATAAAAATCTAAGTGTTTTCCAATAAACAAATATGATAGCTTTAGTACTGGGTTTCCACTGGTACCAGCTCAGCTCAGCTTGACTCAACTCAGTGTTCCTGGAGAGCATTTCCATTACGGGATAGTACTGACTTTACAGTATCTGAATGTTATATCGGTGTGGTGAGTTACTCCTGTGTCATCTGCTCAGGGAATTGTTAATAAACTCACTTGTGTAGATTTGGTCTGTGATTAATGTAGTGCTCTATTTACTCTCAACTTCCATATCTGTATTTTGTAAACAGGTGGGTCACAGAGACAGGGATTCTGCTCCGCCAGGATGAGTCAGGACCAATGATGATGCAGGACACAATGCATATTCATATGCTGTAAAAAAAAAAAAAAAAAAAAAAAAAAAATAGACACAAAAGGTGAACTGTGTTTAGGCAAGGGAGCACTGTATATACTTTATGATGTATTTTCTTTACTGGAAAAATTCATTTAAGTGGTAAATATGTCTTATATTTCTACCATAAAAGCTGCAAAGCAATTTGCTAATTGAATGGACAATGATACAAAACCCTGGAAACCAGAAATGACTGTGCTACATCCCTCAAAATCTCTAAAACACAGTCTTTTTTTTTCCCTCCGCACAGGGCATTGATTCCCAGCTGTGTTGTCATGATGTGAGGCTGTGTTCAGTGCCCTTCAGCTGGCTGTGTATAGGTGTGTTTAGGTGTATAGACAAAGCCAGCCCTGTGTTTCCTTCATGTTGCCTCCTGAGTCTCTCTTCCCGCCTCCCTCATACCTGTCATCTGGCAAGGCTAACCTCTGGTAGCTCCCCACCAAATGCACACACGTACACATTCACACACACGTTGTAAATCCCCGCCAAATGCCCGCCCTTCCAGCCCCCGCACACACCAGCCGGTGTCAGCGAATCAGCTGAACCGTCTCCGCCCCGAGAATAACCCCATGACAGACAGCCCTAGTGGCCTCCCCTTGTCAACATGGCCTGCCTGGAAAGCTGACAGCCGGGGCAGAGGGTGGACAGGCTACTGTAGGCAAGAGTTTACACTGGGCTAGGCCTGCAGAGGGTGAGCCATGGGGTGTGGATAGGAGAGGGAATGGCAATATCTGTGTATGTACAGTATGAGTGGGATACAGATGGGGATATATGAGTACAGATCCAGGGTGAAATGAAGGAATGCAGGTGGAGTTTGATGCATGTGAGGATGCTTAAATTGGTACTGAAGAGCAGAAAAGACCAGAAGAGAAGACAGAGGTAATATTAGTTTCCAAACTTAACGTATGTTGATTAGCACTTTTAAGCAACATCAATATATCAGAAAACAGAGATTAGAATTGCAGAGGTCAGCTCCTGTCAAGGTTACTGCAGCATTCATTGCTGGCAGAGTTGTCTGGTCAGTCTCTGCAGAGCAAAGATAGAAAGGTTCAGGTTGGCACAAGGCCGGGAGACTGTCATTCTTCTATACTCTCCACAACAATTCAGGAAAAAAAAAAAAAAGACGCACAAGCCCAGCTTCACTTTTGACAAGCCTTCACATGGAGCTCATCCTCACATATTCAAAGCAAAATTCCACATTGCATGATGTTTCTGTTGTGTTTTGACAGAGAGCGGACATCGCATTTATATTTAATATTTTAGCTCAGCTGGAGAATAATTCCACATTGGGAAAAAACCCACATAGAACATTATAATACCTTTGCTACAAATGTGGGACATGGGTGCAATAAGACAAAAATAAAGAACAATGACTGAATCTTGCCAATTCTCTTTGTCATGTAGAAAATGATTCCCTTTCTAGTTATCAGTCTTTGAATGGAATGCATGCAGTATGTGCACCCTGCACAGGAAAACGATGAATTTTAACTGATGATTTGTTAATTGCATTATCCAAACACAAAATAAAAGGAAAAAAATATCATAAAAGCAGCACAAATGAAATTTTGACAGCCACGGTTGTACAATAAAGAGTGCTCTGGGTTTTGACGCAGTATTGTCTCCAGTTTAACAGTTCTACTGCATGTCACAATTTTCTGAAGAATAAATGATGAATAACATGCATCTCTAGAGTTATAGAGAAGATTCTGCTGCACATACACTAAATGCAAATGTCTTATTTAATTTTTATACAATTCTAACGAGAGAGTTGCAAAGACATAATGATGAAAGCACAAACATCAATGATCTTTGAGGTCTCTCTTACTGGTGATGCATAAAGGTGCAATTTACAGTGAAGCATAACAAAAGCAAAGCCTTCTTTCTGATCAGGCCCTTAGGCTACAGAATGTTTTAGAAGATGGATAATAATTCTTGTTTGTGGGGAGATTGTTCCAATTTTAAAGAATTGCATTTACAATGTGCACTTTCCTAATAATAGTGTAAAAAACAGGGCAGGGCCTGTCATGAGGATTAATAAAAGCATGGAAGAAAGAGGCAATACAAAGCTTGACAATATAGTGCCTCTGATGAAGCTCTTTTTGAAAGTACAAAAGAAAATAGAAGATCAATTATTGTGAGGACTGACATGGTTTTTACCTGACGAATATGGATATGCACGTCCTCGCTAAGCTGTCTGCAAATGTGCGACCTAGGAAATACAAAGATAGATGAGTGAGAGAAACCTAGTGATTCAATGCTTAGTTGAGGCTACCACACATACAAGCACAGACACATACACACAAACACTTACTCACACTCATACGCACGCACGCACTCACCAACTGTGTAGATAAAAAAGGATCGTCACATGACAGATTCCCAGCAGATTGTACACGCAGAGATCTGAGGTCTTCGCTTCTGTGCCTTTTGACTTGAAGCGAATAAAGAGAGTGCACCCTCACAAACATTAACTGCAGTCTAAATCAAAATTCAGGATCAGGATTATGTGCTCAGTCTGAGATATCTTAGTTTTCAAGGTGTGTTACATTTAAGAACTCATTCCAATGGGGTTTGTTTGAAACATCCTTTTTAGTGTATGTTGAAATAGATGAGTGTAGTACTAATGGAGACATGATTGATACACAGATAGATAGATAGACAGACAGACAGACAGATAGATAGATAGATAGATAGATAGATAGATAGATAGATAGATAGATAGATAGATAGATAGATAGATAGATAGATAGATAGATAGATAGATAGATAGATAGATAGATAGATAGATAGATAGATAGATAGATAGATAGATAGATAGATAGATAGATAGATAGATAGATAGATAGATAGATAGATAGATAGATAGATAGATAGATATTCATTTATTTATTTTTTATTTACCAAGGTTTTATCTGCAATGACTAAGAAGAGAGAAATAGGAGAAAACAATGCCTTTTTCGAAAGCTACATTCCATTGCACTTCCACTGCACTTATGAAGAACTGACGAGAGGGATGAGCATAAGGTTTGGACAGGCGAGGCAGAGCAGAGAGCAGTGGGACTACACGGCTTAAGCCAAATACATATTTATGAGTAGCATCCACCCACAAGCCTGACTTTTCAAACCAAGCCAAGCTCAGGCAGGCATGCAGGCACACAAGCTGGGCCAGAACAGGGCAGGCTGATTGGGCCAGAATCGGCAGGGGTTTAGGTCTCCACTCAACTTTGTTTACGTACTATTGTGTTCTCACCTTTCATTTCTGCTCGACTTGAGAACTTTACCAAAGTTTGATAAATTAACAGGTGTGGATGACAACGACACCTGTATACACTGATGTCACATGATCAGTGAAAGAGCTGGAGGATAAATGATGTGTTTATGGACAGACTGGTTTCTTAGTCTTTTCACCACTTATTATCTCTCTTTTCCTGTTGATGATACTGATTCCTGTGATCTCGCCAACTTTTCCTTTTTACACTCATTCTATGACTACTTCAAATCTTGATGCCTTCACAAGCAAAAGGATCGGTGGACTCAGATAGCAGTGACTTGAAACAGCAGTGCAGTAGGTTGGCTATTGACTGGTCCATCCAGTGTGGCTACAACCACCACAGTTTGGTCTCCTTCACCCACTTCTTCAAGGCTGCTTTAATCTCTCCCTGTGCCTCCCAATCCATGTCTTTGATGTGGTGATGCCCTTCCTTCAGTTACTCAATATTTGATCTATCTCACTTCATACAGCTAAATCCAGTTGGAGCAGATCCACATAGAGTCTTCACCCTCTATTTGTATTTCTTCCTCTTCTTTCTCTCTCTATCTTGTGTTCAGCAAAATGACCACCTAATCATCTACAGAAAATCGCTTTTTCTTTTTCATCTAACCTACAGCTGAAGTTAATGTAAATTGATAGGACAGTCAATTGTGTCTGTCTGAGTACACACAACGTTGACTCAAACATGCAGTAAATAAACTCACCTCACTTACGAGAAAAAATGTAAGTCTTTGTAACACAAATGGTTACATTTAGACCCTCAAAGACCAAAACAGCTGCTGGCAACCAAAAGCATCTACTGATCTAAAATGTTTAAGAACTTTTGAACCACTCAACCTATCAATACATGTGAATAATTCAGATAGAATACAAGTTTCTCAGATTTTCAGCGGCATCAGCTGTGTCTTGGACGTCATGGATTTGGACATTCAGGAGGCTCCATAGTGAACATGGAAACAGTCATGTTCTGTAACATTGATTCACCAATAAAAGTGATGTAGTTTGAGAAATAACAGTATTTATGAGTCACATTCATTTCTGTACTCTCTGTTTTGATCTAATAACCTATGGGTTTACGCTGAACTTCCATGAACATTTCAATAATCAGTAAATTAAATATAGGAAAATACCTGATTTTCACAGAAATATAAAATGGTAATATGGTAGTAATAAAGATACACTTAGAAAACAGTAAATATAGAATTCATTTGGAAGTCCTCACAAAAATACGGTTAGTTTAAATGCTAGTCATGGTCAGGGTTAGTTCTAAGCCTCTTGTACTAGTGATCAACACATATGGATTTTTTAGGGTCGATACAATCCTGATATTTTTTACATTGGCCTTCGCTGATGACAGATACAGGCGCTTGATATTTCTAAGCCAATGTTTTGAGCAGATACTGTTTTTTTTTCTCTGTCAATTGATAAGAAATGTCAGAAAATGTTCTTTACTTACAATTAGAAAATAAAACTTGTGACAGTTAACCTAATAAATATTGCTGCATCAAAAAAAAACTTTTTTTTTCAGTGTGGACAGCAGTATCTCCAAGATCACAGAGGTGCTGTGAACGTCACCTGTCAGTAAATCATGACACAGAAAAAAGAGCACATTGGCCAATGCAACAGGATTATACAATACATGAAAAAAATAAATAAATTAAATAAATATTAGCTCAACATATCATTACTTTTACACAGCACTTCAGTGACCAGAATATATATTTTTTATTAAAACTTTCTTTAATATGAACACAACAAATTTCTTTAGTATAATCACAAGGAGAGACCAGATATGTTGATATGTTTTTTACCCGCAAAAATGGATTTTCACCCACATTTGGTGGATTGGCGGGTGTTAATTTAGAGCCCTGGTGCTACCATTTATAGCCAACCCTGGAGAGGTTAACTATGCCACTATGATCAGGGTATTACTGTATAGACTGCTCCTTTGATTCCAGAACACAGGTGTACAAGTCCAGCTTGTGGCATCTCTGTTTCTCCTTTGGCTTGGCTGTGGAAATCAGTCAGTGTTGGAAAAAAACATGATCACCACCACATCACCTTTTTCCAGGATCTCAGTGTAAAAGTGTCTCCATTCTCCAGATAACGAATGTAAGTCAATGTAATGTCCCCAAAACACATGGAAAGCAATGTATGTGTGTTAAAGCCTGTGAATGCTCACTCACACACCTCACTACCTTAATAAAAGTCAACCAGCTGCTGTGCTCCCACCCACCATGTTAAGCTAGAGGTGTAAGTATCAGCTCTCATCTCCTCCCTGCCTGCACCCACATATGAGCCTACGAAGTAGAAACAAGATACAGAATTACTGCCTGTTTATTTCAACTAGAGACATAACACATGTTGTGTAGGAAGATAGACTTTATTGTCAACATGAACAAAAAGCTGTGGTTGTCTTTCCATAAATGTAACCTCTTTTTTTTTCAGTATGACAGTAAACTGAAAGTATATATTTCTATCACACTGGGGATGCTTTACTGTTTGCTGTTGCTTTATAGTGCATGGCGGTGTGTGTCAAAGAATGACAGTGCAGCCCACTCCCAAATCTTCTTCTCATCAGGATAGCGAGGGGACATTTACCATATGGCCAAGCCTTCTGCATCTTTGTCCCTGCATAATCACAAGACCATTACTGTATGCAGGGCAACAATTCAAGTGAAAAAAGAGAATGTCTAAAATTATACATCCCACAATAATGAAGGTGAGAAACACTTTCATTTATAGATTGATGACAAATTAAATGAAAACATGATGGGAATTTTCATAGCAACCCACACTGAAAATAATGTGAATCACATGCTATAGCCTACACTGTTGTGACGCTCTCCACTTCCAACTTCAGCACACCGAATGAGTAAATATCTTTCTTATAAATTACATTTCCATTCCTCTAGTAGAATTTACAATGCACACTGGACTTGTTCTGATGGCATGTGATGGTCTGACATGATGATCTTGATGACAGTTCTGAGAGTTATAACTATTGTTTGTCGTAAAAAAAAAAAAAAAATGAAGATGGAAAATTTAGGCAATGTAGTTTCCATAAGAAAATATGAAAATTCAATTTGAAAAAAAATCCATTAAAAGGATGACATTTTCCTTTTTTGTTCTTTTTTTCTTTCATAAATGTCGTGTAGTAGCAACAATTCAGATCTGTTCAGTAATATTTCTCCCACTAAACTGACATAAGGTACAGAAATATGTACAACTCAATAAATCTCGTGACTAGAGAGGTAGGTATGCAAAGCTGAATTATTTGGTACATGTGCAAAATTGAGAATTAAACCAAACTTATGTGGATCAAACATGTACAGGTTAACAAAATGAGCCTTAGATTGGGGTTGGATTGATGCTCTCTGAAAAAAGGCTTTAAGGTACCTTATGTTACATATTCCTTTAATTTGTGACTTATCTATACTTCAAAACACACTGAGTAGATGTTAAAGCTATTTTCTTGCACAAACATAAATAAAACTGACAACAAATAATTTCAGATTTATTCCAGACATGACTCACTGAGAAACTCTGTCTCCTACTTAACAGTAATTAGAGATTCCTTATTACAGAGCAGAGGGTTTGTGTAACACTGAACTCAAACCCTCTAGTCTTCTGTCCCACATTAGTTCCACTTAGTTGGGTCCCAATGACCTATTCAATGTAAATGCACAGAGCAATAATGAGTGGCGGACTGTAGCAGCTCTTTAATGGATGTGTTCGCCCAGGGAGAGTGAAATGACAAGGCAGAAAGAGAGAGAGTGAAAAAGAAATAAAGTGGTTCAAGGCCTTTCAGAATGAGGATGTTTAAGCAGGGTAATGATGGGAAAATAAATGCCTTTAAAAGAATAATTAGACCACTGTAGAAAGCAAACCAACCATGTTTCAACAGATACACCTTACATCTGTGGAATAAATACAACATTAAGTTATCATGAGCGCATTAATGACTGGTGCCAGTAAATTTGGGTTTCTAAATCCAGATTTCACTAAAAAGCCATCAAGATGTATTTGTGAAACTGTGATATTTACAGGACATTTGCAAATGAGGCTGAGTCGCACCTCAAAGCTGTCCTCTGTTTTGATATGAATACAGTGTATATGCATCCAAGTCAAATTAATGAGTGAGGTGAACCAATGAGTGCATCACAGACCTATTAATGACTTATGTGTTACAGTGAGTGTGACAGTCTTTTCTTTTCTTCATCTCAATTTGGCAGGGAGAGGTGTTGAGGGAAATAGGCTTTTGACATAGCACCGTGTCGGCAGCCAGAGAGTGTTAGAAGAACTTGACTCAATCTGTTACGCTTTGGGACCGCCTCCCATAATACTGCTTTAGCTTAATGGCCCAAAGTGTTTGTGTGTGTCTGCTCTGTGCGGATCTCTTTCTGTCGCAGTGTGTTAATGTGTGTGTATCAGTTTGCTGAGCGTGTGTATCAGGATGAGGGTGTACCTGTAGGTCCTTAGGGTGCTGTTTGATGCTCGGTAGCACATGGAGATGCCAAGTTCAACTCACCGGACTAGCTCTTTTTCTCCCTCTCTCTCATCCACCTTTCGTCTCTCCCTGTCAGATTCCCCATGTAGAAGCCAGAAGACAGGACTGTTACCTCTGAGACAGACACCAAGCAGATCTCAGGTTGAGCTCCCTGTTACCATGCGGCAGCCATTGGAAACAGATGGTCTCCAAACAGCCTGTCATGTTTACTGCTGCTGCCATAAAAGACAAGACTCCAAAAACACACTCCCTCAGGAGCCCCACGGGATTGCACAGGGGCCTGCAAACAGCTGCCTTGCGGGGGGGTATTGGCCCTGCATACACACGCACTCACACCTTGAATTGACTCCTACCTTAAATGCAATTCAAATACCTCTATTACCCAACACAAGTCACACACACCATCATACCAACGCTCAAATGACTAGGCACGCTCTCCAAATGTCCTCCGCCAACCCGTCCGGACATGCTACATTTACTGCAATTAAACAAGCATGCCATTTGAATATCTGATGACACCTTGCAACCTGCTCCATGGGCTCTGAATATAATGGTGTCCCTGTGGAGCCCGGGAGAAATTGTCCATGTCACAGTTAATGAAGGGAATTTGCATTGTTATCTCAATTAAGGGCAGTGGAATAATGAAGCTCACTTCTGAATTAGTTAATCGGCAAAAACTTGTACAAATGTGTTTGCATGGCCCATAGGTATGGCCTGTGGCTAATGTATATTCTTCAGGGTTATTGGGGTTACGTCAGACTGGGGGGAAGGCAGACGGTAATGAGGCAGGTGCTACTGGACACTTCTCCTCTTCTCCTCAGGAGTCGAGGTGCTACTCTGACCTCCCAATGCCTCATCCTCTGTCTCTCTCCCTGACTCGCTCACACCCTCTCCCTTACCTCTCTTGATTTCTACTCTCCCCGGCATCCCGTTCTTTCATCTGCATGCCACATCAAATACACAGACCAGAGGCAGACAGCAGATTGGAGCTAAAAACCAAGGTGCTTTGCCCTCAATGGTAATCTGTACACCAACACTAATCCTGGCAGCAGTATCAGTGGCGGCATGGCAAAGATGATGATGATGATGATGATGATGATGATGATGATGATGATGATGATGATGATGATGATGATGATGATGACGATGACGATGATGATGATGATGATGATGATGATGATGATGATGATGATGATGATGATGATGATGATGATGATGATGATGATAAAAGAATAAAATATAATAATAATAAAAGAAAACACTGAATCATTGTCATCTATTTGGGAAGAAAATCTCACCATTGGTAAAGATTATGTAAAGTTTGGGCTACCCATGGATCTGCTGTGACAGTTTAAGTGGCAGCTTTGGTGTGGTTTGAAAGGGGTGCATTATGTGTGAGTGAGGTTGGAGTGGCTGTTTGTAAGGACTGACTAAAGGCCATCACTGAAGGCTTGCACAAGTGCTCCTCTACTCTGGGGGCTTCAAATGCTCAATGAATTATTTATAACAGGCAGGACATGG
Source organism: Siphamia tubifer (assembly GCA_020466265.1). NCBI lineage: Eukaryota > Metazoa > Chordata > Actinopteri > Kurtiformes > Apogonidae > Siphamia > Siphamia tubifer. The sequence continues at coordinate 30,736,064 of CM035803.1, read as the reverse complement.
GTTGATGCCAGGATTGAGGCAAAAACACACACATACTGACACACAGTTTACAGCCACATGCACAGTGTGTCCTCTTAAGGGGGTCAGTGTGCCATACAGCCACAGGGTAAGCAGACAGCTCATAGTCAAAGTGCACTGTGGGACAGTAGGAAGAACAGAACTGGTCAAAGAGGAAATTGAGGGTTTCATTGCTGTTTTCCGCACAATCTACTTACCACTGGAACCCAAGGGAAGAGAACAAAAAAATAGACACACTAAAATAAACCACAACTTGAAGCCTATTAGATCACATATCTATTGTATTGTTGTGGTGGAAGACATTCAAAATCAATTTATCTACCAATTTAGGATAAAATAAATCTTGCTTGTTCAACTGCAAAGCCATTACGTGACCCTTGAAGTCTTTAGGGGGCATTAATACAAGTCCACAAAACAAACCCTACCTATTGTGGCTCAGTGTACTGGAGTTAGATCACTCTATGTTGAGATGACCATGCAAGCATTAAAGGCATTTGTATGCATAATGACTGGGGTGCGGAGAAAACTTTCATACGGAAACTACTGCTGAATTATACTGTTGAATTACAGCAGATTAAGATACTCAGCAAATTTCTGTGAGGCTAATCCTTCAACCATGAGTCTATCATAATGGAATATAACCAAAGGGATTTAACTAAACTCATACATAGTGTCGCTAAAGGAGGTTGTGTGTGGTACACACACTCACGCTTGCAAAATTATCATAATCAACTCTGAAACTGTAACTATGGGTTTGAGTGAAACATGGTAGATCATGTTTAGTATACAGGATATTTTCAAGCTTCTGGTTTAGTGCATAACAAAGATTACAAAATTATTATCTTTATTTTATCAGAGTGGAATTAGTTTATCTTAATGGAGCGTACAAGAGCAAACTACTATAAATTAATAGCTGGTATCTTTGTTTATATTAAGAAATAGAAGTGTTTAATTATATTGACATACATGATTATCATTTTGAATCATGACTAAAACAAAAAAAGAAAGCATAGGCCAAGAGGAATGAACACAATAAATCATGGATGTAAAGGGAGGAGAAGAACGGTCAAAAGGGAATAACATCATCTCTGGGGTTCAATGAGGGTTAAGTTCAAAACAAAACAAAATAAATGTAGATGTCAGTAAAGAAGGCTTTATTAAAAGGTCAAAGGTTCCAGAGGTCACCTAGATGGATTCTCCCCACCTCTGAATTGTCTCCCTCATTCCCTGCAACACTAGAGTCACATCTGAACAGTCTCAGTGTTCTGATGCAACATGGCATCTTAAAACAAGTAGTTTACATTAAAAGGTCAGGTGGGGGAGGGCACCTTGGTAAAACTGTGGCTTCAGACAGCATTTGAACAACTGAATTAAAGCACATACACACAGTTGCGCAAGCACAGACTTTACTGTATTTTTTTTTCCACAACCACACACATCATCAGTTCTTTAAGTAGAGATATACAAAGTGTGCATGCAAACACACACTCTATTTCTTTCATAAAATATAAATGGTACCCAAACACTGGTTAAAATACAGACTCGTCTCCAAAAGGTTAGTGAAATTCAGAAATCAACAAGACCACAGTTTAAATGCCAAACAGTTTGAGGTAACGATAAAATACAATAACATTGTTGTATTATTATTATTATTATTATTATTATTATTATTATTATTATTATTATTATTATTATTATTATTATTATTATTATTATTATTATTATTATTTTAGGATGAATAAAAATAGAACAATAAGCCATGAGTGTGGAAAACATGAACCAGGAGCAGGTTAAAGTAAACTAAAAGCTAAACTGAACATATTTTAAGAATCTGCAGTCAAGCTGACCTGGGATGTATTTGTAAGAAAATAACTATGTCTATTACTAATTAAGTAAGTTTTAATGAATTTTATAATGAGATGTATAAAATAGATGCAGTTGCAAGGTTGAATATATGTATGTGCTTTAATTATGTATGTATGTGTGCATGCGTGTGTGTGTGTGTGTGTGTGTGTGTGTGTGTGTGTGTGTGCGCGTGCGTGTGTATGTGTGTGTGTGTGTGTGTGTGTGTGTGTGCGTGCGCGTGCATGCGTGTGTGTTCAGTGTCATGTGCATGTGTGTGTGTTTGCGAACATGTTTTAGTGTGATTTGTGTTTTTTTGGGCGATAACTTCTACCTCCTCTGACACAGCCACGGTGAAAGGCTGCTTGATTAATTCAGATCCACTTAATTAGAAAGCTGACGATTTCCCACATGAATACTAATAACATGGAGAAAAGCTGTCATTGACTGTTATTGACTGATGGGTTCATTAAGACTAAGCAACATGGTTGTTGGACTGAAACTATCTTGCAAAGATAAGATGAAAACCTTCAAAGCTCATTTCCACACACAATATATTAACCGTATTAACTGAAATGCAAATGTTTCAAATGGTGACATTAATATTGTAATGAAATATAGACATCTTATTGTTATCATCACTACAGTTTAAGTGCTAAAACTACATGACTGAAGTCTAGTGTCAGAGGTAAAGGTGTGTGTTTTAGATCTTTAACTTTTCTGAAGTACCAGTCATGCTGTGTGAATGTATGTGCTATACTCTGAATATTTCTTTTGATGCAACACATTGTATGTGTATTCTCGTATACCTTTATACGAACACCAGCAGGACATTTTGACAAATGTAAATGTGCAAGTGCAACTTTTCTCAATGATTAGAAATGGTGAGATGTTTCCATGGATAATGAGAGTGAAAAAAAAAAGTTATGTGTTTCAGTATCCTGTAAAAATCAAAAGTAACATGCAGAGACTCGAAACTGCATGATAACACTGTTATAATAACAAGATAATGTAATTCCTGATGCCTTAATACATTTGAACTTCTTCTGCCTATCAGTCTGACTTTTCTCATTATACAGCAGCAAAGGAACATATATGCTTAGATATTCACTGATGTGAACCACCTTAAAATGGATATTTAAAAAAAGGCAGAGTGAGAAGAAGATGGACAGGCCAATAGTGAGAGTATGTGAGGAATGTGTTCTGGGCTGTGGATAGATGTGTCGGGAGAGTAGGGGGCCAGAGGGCACTCTTTCCCCCTGTGGAGATCTCTCCAGTAGGGTAGACAGTGATAGTATGGACCCCTGATCTCCCGCCCCACCAACAATCTCTACATGTCCAACTCCTGCTGATTACCGGCGACTCTCCTAAACAATGCCTTAATTTTCCATGCTCACCCTCTCTGTTTTTCTCTGTCTGTCTCTCGTGCTTGTCTCTCATAGAAATGCCTCTTTCTTTGCCATGTTTTTGTGCACATGCACACAGTAGCTGAAACTTCATGACAGCTCTGTCAAGGAATGACTTCAGTTATTCTTCCTTTCACATATGCTCCAGACTCCTGCAACTCATACAGAATTAAACTGATGAAGAGACTGGATGAGCGACAAGGCTCCTGTAGTCTGTTGCTAGTCAGAATAAATAAATTCGGTAGTAGTTTTGCACAATTCATCATTCTAATTTGAATGTGTGTCTGCTTCACTATAGGGGTCCAAATACATACATACTCCCTAAGTGAATTGGTTACAGGCCTCTTGTCTCCTACACACATCTCACACAAATCAACTTAGACAATATTGAAAAGCCCTCATTATGCGTAACTCAGATATATTGCCTTGGTTTATTAGGAAAAAACACAGAAACCAGAAACATGATCTATTTCTGTGGTGCTCCCTTTGCCATTTTGGTCACTCCCACTCACTACTATAAAATCCATTACATGTGAACTTTCATTTGCCTTGTACATAAACACACACCTGCATGAGTACAGGCAATCACATACACAGGAGTGTAAGAAAAAAGTAAAAACTTCAGGGAGGTCAGGTTTGGCATCAGGTTCCTTTATAAGTTTTTATTTGCCAAATTTAGGTCACATATCAGTCTGGAGACAAAAAAAAAAAAGTGAAACAAACTGTTTCCACAAAAAATAATTCTTTTCGTTCCCATCAGAGAGAGGTCGTTTGCATTGTTCGACGTTCACACTGCTTCCCACTACCCTACAGTTGTGCCCCAACCTCCTTTGAAGTCAGCTAGAATTACTTATGACACAATAAGCTGCAACAATGAAGCAACAAAAGAGACTTGAATTTGCAGGGAATTCCTTTTAAGCAAACTCCACCCAAACAACACAACCAACACGTTTTACTACAGTGAAATACAAGGAATTGGTTGATCTAAATGTGCTTGCAGGTGACATATTTGCAGCCTTTGAAATATTATAGTTTAGATTCTGAAAATGTATGATAGTGCTTTTAATATGCTCTCCAATGATTAACATCTCGATGTAATCCAGGCTTGGCAGAAGGACTTAAGCAGAGCTTTAACGCTGGCTCCATGCCAGACTGGCGCTGTGACTTGTCTTCTCACAGACAGAGGGATGAGCCTGGGACGGGACGGGAGATGCGGGGGCCTGGTTGGACTGGCTGCAGACACAATACTGGCACTGTGTCAACAGACACTGATCAAGAATAATCTTACTTGCTCAAATAGAAGGCATGGACATTCATGTTCCCGGTATTTAGATATGTCGCCTTGTAGAACAGAAAATGGTAAATGTAAAATTAAATAGTTCAGTGCAAAATGACATAATTTTGCTTATTGTGCAACAGATTACAAATACATGTTGAGAATAAAATTTGATTCAGAGAAAAAGTTCAGAGATAATAGAAGGAGTCAAAGCCAAGTTCTTCTTCATTGAATCTCGTACTAGAAATATGTTGAATGGTCTCTATCACTTTCCATGTTAATAATTGCTATAATCAAACACACTTATGTATATTTTACCAAGTCTTGTAAAATCCCCGGTTTCTTGTATCTATATTTGAATGGTTTGTTATGAGAAGAGGGAGCCATTTGGACATAAAACACTGTTAATAGTCCGAGCATCATTAAGGGATCTTTCTCATAACTGGCTTCACGGGGGGCAGAGGAATGATCAAGAATAATGTGCGGTGCTTTGTAGCCACCCAGGTCACAGCCTGCATACAAATCCCCAATAAGGAGGAGAGGCAGGGAAGGAGGGAAGACTGGGGAAGAGGCGGGGGGGGGTCTCAAACAGTGGGTGGGTTGGAGAGGGGAACGGAGAGACAGAGGATGAGGATAACCGATCTCAATAAGGCAGGTCATTTTTGTGTAGCAAGTTCAGAGATTCTATGGGTCCTTGTGGGGAAGAGGTGGAGGGAGCTAAAGGGGAGGGAGGCTATTTGGGAGAATCGGAGGAGTGGAGGGGAGAGGTAACAGGGAGTGGGGGAGTCTTGTGGCAGGCTGAGGCCCAGAGCTGTATTCAGTGGGGGTAGGCTGCTCCAGCTCCAACACTACTACAAAGCTGGACTCCTAGGGTTCATGAATAAGGCGAGGAAATGATCAGAAAAAAAGGGAAAAGAATCCTGAGAGATGTTTAGACAGATGGCCCACTTAAAACGACGCAAGGACACAGAGAGAGAAAAGTGATTTTAATGAAACTTCAGATTCTGCAAATAATTGATCTTTATTTCCCCCCCTTAAAATCCCAGCAGAAAGGTGAGAGTAAATTTGATGTGTTACAAGTGCCTTTCCAACAGACATTAAAAGGTACTGGTTGCTTTAAATCCTTTAGATTGAATTAAATTGACATCATGAGACAGAGATGGAAGAGAGAGAGAGAGAGAGAGAGAGAGAGAGAGAGAGAGAGAGAGAAAGAGGCAGGGACTCAAATGGAAGACGTTCAGAAAAGAAATGGGGTGCCAAAGAAAATAGATAGCAGGGGACTTCTCTCCTCCTCCAGTCATTCTTAAAGAGCCACTGAGAAGCTTTGAGGGAGAACATGCTAGTCAGTATTTTTAGAAATTTCATTTGATGGGATTCTGGCAAACATCTCTGCTCTGGGCCTTAGATGTAATATCAAATGTTACTTGCCGGGGACAAGATGATGTTTTATGAATTTAGTGAGCATGAATTATTAATAGCCAAACTGCTATCAAATATCTAAAATCTGCAACTAATTATATGATGGGAAAGAGAGAAAAAAAAGCTATTGCTTGTGTGATTCTATCAAATTAATGCTGATTATTTGACCATATCAAACCTTCACACTTGAATTCTCTCATAAGAGAAAAAAGCCAGAGGAGGTTTCAGAGGTTTTCACTTGTGTAAGACAGTCATTGAAGGGTTTGAATAGGGTAGAAAATAGTGTATAAGGTACAGAGCAAATGCACAGTACATACATGTATATGCCACAAAATGGCATAAAGGAAGATCACCGAGCCCACAGTTTAGGCAGAAAGGACGGAGAGCCTCCTGGTGGGAGCTTCACCATATTAATGCTGCACAGTGTAGGTACGCTGCGAACCCACTACCTATCCTTTGTAATCATAATCCATTTCCACTGCTATTGTCCTGCATGGAAAAGGCTCACTCCATGGGATCACCAAATGAGTGAGAGAGAAAGAACGAGAAAGAGCAATAACAGTGTAGAAATTGTGAGCATGTGTGTGTATGTGTGTGTGTATGTGTATGTGTGTGTGTGTGTGTGTGTGTGTGTGTGTGTGTGTGTGTGTATTGAAGAGGGATCTCACCAGCTGAATGCCTATTAGAAAGTCCCCCTGAAACCAACCTGCCTATCCCACCCACAGTCTCCCCTCGGCCTCACCCAAACCTACTGAGGCCTAATCATACGCTTGGATTTCTCTTAGATGACACAACCATAGCATTGTGGCAGTAACAGTTAACCTCTCCACTTCTACAACATGGAATTAGATTTAGGATGGCGATGAAAACCAAAACAGTTTGATTCTGAGCCTGTGTTCCAGTCTTAACCTAACATTTGAGCTGTGTTTATTAAACCCTCTAACAGAACTCTCTGAGGTATGCTTGCGTATGGGTGTCTATGTGTGTGTGTATGTTTGCCCAAAGGCCTGTCTGCCTTGCTCGGGCGCTCATTACTGAGTGACTGAGCGATAGCTGTTCTGCTTGGGTGACGAAGGGAGCAAAGAGGTACGCCTCAGAAAATAGCTTTTCTGGATTTTGATTAATCACATTTTGTGTTTCTCGGTTAGAGAAATCACATCAAAAGGTAGAGGATGGACTTTAAACACTCATAATATTTGAAGTCACTCTCATACAGTGTGTGCATAAGTGGGAAATTTTATAGGTAACATTTAGGGAAATAAAATGAAAAATAGGTTTCCAAATTTGCACCGAATCAAAAAAAAAAAAACAACCCTCATCTTCCACCAAATAAACAGAAAAATGAACGAGAAGAATGGAAACAGCACGTTATGCATGCTTTGAGATTAAATTGTGTTTGTACATATAGGAAGGTGACGCTCACTTAGACCCAAAAACATGTTGTCCTTTCTAAGAGTCCTGTGATTATGATGGCCTGTCATTACTACAAACACTCCAGGTGAATAGACTGCACTAGATACACATATGTGCAACAGTGGTCTCAACAGCTCACCAGCATTGATTTTCACTTAAGTCCTACAGGTCCAGCATAGACCTCTAACCCCCTGCCATCCACAATATTTACCTAGTTGCCAACAGGGGATACCCTATTGTCAGGGTGCTGTGGTGACAGTTAGGTGTACAGTATGGCTGAAAGGGCCTCTCCTTTGACATCTGCGCTGGCTCTTTTCAGCAAGGCACCGCAGGGGAGCCATGTATGAGATGGCCTCTTCATTTGTTTGTTCCTGCTCTGTTTCCATCCACCTGACCGTCTAACTGCTCTATTTCTCCTGACCCTGCTTTTCTTCAGCTCTTGCCATCTCCTCTCAGTATGTCGCGTTTCTTGTATGTTGGAAGTAATAGCTGTCTTTTGTAATAACTGCAGCTGTGGCAACGACACACTAAGCCATCATAGAATATTAGAGAAGAGGACTGAAGCACAAGGAGGAAAAATAAACTTCATGTATTTCATGTATCATAAATAGCTGGGAAAAGAACTGGGATGAAAAGTGATGGCTTCACATTCACATTATATTAGTGTATGTTTTCTTTGGTACATTGCTCTTGCTTTTCAATTATTGTAACAAGATCACTTCAGCATGTGTTTTTTTTTCTTCTTTGTTGATGTGAAATGCAATCCATGATGTTAAATTATCAGGTTTAATTGAACATATTAACATATTCATTTCATGAAATCAGCTTTATAATACCATGTGTTCATGCAGAAACAGTAATATATTATAGATAGATGTTCTGTTAATGGCAGCTTTTTAGAATATGTGGGAATTGCTTCAAAAGTAAAAAATAATAATAATAATATTAATAATAATGATTACATCGACATATCAAAGTAAAGCACTCATAACATTGCTATGTATTGAAACATTAAAATACATTTAGGATAATAGAGGTGGCTTGAAGATAGACGGTGATGCAGGCGCTTGAAGAATACAGAGGTCAAAGTTCAACCTGCAGAGAACAGGTGCACTGACAGACAATTGTTATGTAGTTTTAAACATGTAACATGCATACAATATACAGCATGGAACTATTTCAGGCTAACTGCATCTCCCCATTTGAAAATGAATTCATATTTTTTTATGAAATTAATAAATAATTCTTTAATGGGAAGACAATTCCTTAATTTGACCCCTTTCTTAACCTGTTTGTTCAGGATGAATCCTAGTCTCTGTGTTGTGTCAAAAAAAAAAATTCAATATTATAGTAACCACCTAATTTTAATATTCATGTATGGCATATTTCCAAGTCCAGCGGTGAAGGAGAAACACAGCCTACAGAGCAGATTAAAAGCAAGAGTCAAAGTCCTGGGGTGGAAGGGTGTGGAGAGCAGATTTTAATGCATGGTCAGAAGCAGGCATCATTGATTTCAACACTAAGTGAAGGACAAGGAGTGCAGAGCTCAATTCCAAATCAATGACACAGTCCAAAATGTCTGCCATGGTGAGTGCAAGGCTCCAAAGTGGCACAAATTTTGTCAGACATTTGAAGGAAGCTCCATGTGTACACAGAAAGGAAGAGCTGGTCAGACATTGAACTAGATCCTCCAGTCCCCAGTGACATAAATATTTGTTTTCTGTCTTATCATTTTGAAAGATTAGGGGGGGGGGGGGAGCTTTCTTATGAAATTGCATGGCATATGCAAAGGAGTACCACTTATGGGGATCCTATAGAGACCAAAGCAGTGGGTGTGATAGACTAATTAAGTAGGGCTTGTGTACTCAGACATCAATAGGTTCCATCAGACTGCACATAGCTTCTATAATGGCACAATCCTGCCCCATCATAGAGGGAATACTGCTGATTATACACCTGCACATATGCACACATTTAAACAAACGCTACACTAAAAAGACTCAGCATTAAAATCTGTATTGGCTCACTGAATATTATTATATATAAGAATGAAATGTTAAAAAAAATAAATAAATATCATGACAATAAAAAAATTATACACTCTGTCATGCTTTTATTTCATGTGCCTGCCATCACATCAAAGTAGCTTTTCTTGCTTGCTATCTGGTTTTAATACATTTAAAGAAACCAGCAAAGGAACATGTAAATCCATTTACTCTGATCTCTTTACTGGTTAAAGCATTAGAAAAAGAGATGTTGCACAAAGAGGAAGAAAATAGAAACCTCTGACTGCTGTCCAAGTGGAGGTGTGAACAGAAATTAAAATGTTTCATATCGAGCAATCTGAAATGAATTGGGTGAGGCTAGAGGAAAGAAAAGAAAAATCAATGGATCTCTGGCTGTGGTGAAAGGGACGGCATCACGAATGGGATTTGCCAGTGGGGCACAGCAGCTCCCAAATAACCTAGAGCTAAAGAATTACAATAATACTGATGAAGTGTGTGAGGGCTTTTAGAGGCATTGCTGGAAAATTGCTCTGATGGAGGCATAACAATGCTATCTAATTCGACTGCCCTCTCTACTGCTCTGAAAAGGCACAACAACAGATGTAACACTACCTTCTACAACAACTATGGCCAATTGTGCAGAAAGAAGGATAGAGAAGGATGTTTTCTATGATTCTACTGTGAGATGTATGGATGATGTGTTTTTACGTCATAATTTGTTTGCATCAATTGCTTCCTCAATTTGTATTTTCCACTGTCTACCATCACCTCTCAAGTCTCAAGAGACTAGACTACCTGCTTTCCACACCAGCAGTGTTTTATTATGTCAACTACCCATTGAAAAGCAAGACAGAAACCAAGTGCAAGGTAGAGAAAAAAAAAATGAATGAGCAGTTTTTGTACCATTACATTTTTAAGTATGCAGCTGCAAAGATGTTGTGCATACCAGGAGGGGGAGATAAGATGGGGTGAATAAAAGGATGAGAAGAACAAGCTCCCATCATCTATTTTTATGCTGCATTTAATTTACATTTTCCTTTTGCTGCCGATAAAAGTGGACAGGGAACACAAGGATGGTGACACGAGAGAGCTCCCCAGGTCAGAGGGCAGCAGTTAACCTGTCAGAAGCAGAGTACTGATTAGAATAAATCTACACACTCACTAGAGGTCAACTCCGGCCTCTGCTACTCCCTGACCCGCCACTCTCTCAAGGTGTGTGTATATGACTAACTGTGCATATTAGCAGCTATGTGAATGTGTGTCTGTTTGTGTCAGTGCATGCCAATGAACATTTCTGTTTCAGCGTGCAAATAGATATAAAGAAAAGGATGAATACAAATTGGTGCAAAGTAACACGTATCAATCCTTTCTGAATCTTTTTTGTTGTTGTTAAATGTGTGTGTCAGTCTTTTCCTGTCTGTGTCTTTTACAGTAATCTGACTTTTGTCTGTGACATTCATCAATATTCCACATGCCAGTCAGGGGACAAACATTTCCTGTTGCTGTTAAATACAGGGGAGTGTGCAATATAGTGCAATGGTGACATGGAATATACTGCCACAGTTTTTATTTTCAGAAATTCAAGTAGTTAGTTTCGCAAAATTGTTAAGAATTTTTAGATTTACCAAAGAATAAATGTGCAAGCTGTTGCATATCTTATAGTGATGTCATCTAGATGCTTTATTTTTCTTTTGTCTGTTGAGCCATCTTTTTTTTTTGCTTCTATTTTTTGAGTTTATTTATATTTTCCTATATTAATGTATTTGTTTTGCATTGTATGCTTGTTGAATTTAGTTTTTTTGCATCACAGTGTTGAGTTGACTATATGTGTGTGTTGAACAAGGAAGAGTAGATGCTGTGGTGTGCAGCAGCTAATGGGGATCAACGTGAAGAAACGTTAAATGAAAAGTTACCATGATATAGAAATTATTTTGAATGACACATTTGAATACAAATGGTATTATTTTAACTTTTAGACCACATTTTATTTAGATGTTCAGGTAGATTTTACAGCCATCTGCATGTAATTTTTAAATGTATATGATATTGTGTCTAATAAGTCGCTTCATATATATTTATGTACGATTCTACCTGAATAGATTCTTTACTTTTATGCTTTTACACATGAATATTTTTACTGTTACTTATATTTATTATTCATACATATTCCATATATATATATATATATATATATATATATATATATATATATGTGTGTGTGTGTGTGTGTGTGTGTGTCATACCACAGCCACACATCCTCATGACTGTATTGCTTTTAATATCCCATATTCTCAAATAAATGGTGCGTCCATTCATTTTCAATCAACAAGCATATATCACTGGAAATATAGTATCTACACTTAAATGTAATACTTATTTATTTTTATTTTTTTAATCACAGTTCATATATACAGACTACTGTATGCTGTATGCTGGTAGACTTGTTGTAAATGATCTATGTTAAAGATATCAGACTATGATTAATTCAACAGATAAAAATACAGGTGAAGATGAGGGTGACTACTTTTGAAATAACATTTACATCGAATAACAGATGTGAAGGAAAAAGTGTATGTTTCTTTATAAGTTAGTCATCACACAAATCAGATTTTAAGTGAATACTATAGCTCGATGTTGGATACTTTTACTTCTGCTTGTGTTCGTAGCAGTAGTTTTACTTGAGTTGAGCTACTTTATCCACCTCTGAAGATGTGTATTCGTATTCATGTTTTTATAATAATCCTCTGCTTTCTAGTATTTCTTGGAATAAGTAAACATCATATTGTATTAACCTGTATTCTGGCAGTCTCTTTTGAAAGAAAAAAGCAAGGAAATCAAAGAAGACAGGAGTGGTATTACACCAATATTGGTAATAATAGAATAACATTAACTCTAACCGCAACACTTTATCTTAAAACATTACTGTCTGTAGAAAATGACAGCTATATAAATGTAAACCACCGAGCTGTTGTCCATATCTCTCCTTTAATGTGAGTGGAAGGGTAGGGCCCACTCAGTGTGATGGAAATCTAACGCACATAAACACTAGACTTCATCTCTGGGGCTCAGAGGGCAAGACCCTGCGGCCCTCTTACAGAGGATGAAAGAGCTATCCTTGAATAAAAGAGTGAGGCTGCCAGTGTACACATACACAGCCAACTACCAGATGCATGCACACACACAGCATACCTCATATAAAGAGCTGGAGGCTACCACAGTGTGAGCCACCATGTGGGATGTTTCTGGGCCCACACCTATGGAGGGTGTAAAACCGCTGCTGTACGTGAAGGGTGAAGTAAGGTTACCCAGTGAGGCTGCATAGGTACATTCACTGATAAAACTAAAGCTCCATAACATCTACTTTATTTGTTGTGTCTACAATTACTTCTTCTATTTTTGTTACCCTGCCCCCCAAGAGAGGAGGGGGTTATTTTTTATTTGTTTGTACATTTACCTGTTTACTTGTTTGTTTATCTGTTTATCACCAACTTTACGTAAAAAAAAAAAAGAAACAACTACTGGACCAATTTCCATAAAATTTTCAGGAAAAGTGTGAAGTGGACCAGAATAGATCCCATTAAATTTTGGTGAATGTAGGTCAAAGGTCAAGGTCACTAAAATCAGTTTTTGCATTAATAAGAGATAGGACAAATCATAAAATTCCTTTGCGAGCTTGGCACCACTTGTCATTTTTATGATTAATGTTTCTTTCTGAATAAGTGATATTACTTTTATTAGCATTTAAAATAAAGTGAAACTATACTTACACTGATGACTACAAGAATATTCCACTGTATTCAGAATATATAAATGACGAATATGTTGAATTTGCATTTATTATCAGAATAATCTTTATTCTTTCTGTATCATGACTGACAAGGAGTTCTAAAACAATGACAATAAGAAAAAAAAAAAAAACTAACATGATATCAGGGAGTGCAGGGATCCAAACAATGAAGCCATCATCAATCATCCCTGCTGGTTTCCTGAAGGAAGCGACATGTGGTGGTGTAGTAGACAAGGCAAACATACACTCGCACAGGTGGCTGTCATAAACACCCCAATACATCTGTATGGAGCGTGGCACGATACTGTTTAACGTGTTACTAGATTTTTGTGATCAACTGGTCTTTTATATTATTCAAAGACATCAGTAAGATAAATACAACATCAGGGGATTCTCCTCTGTGTCCTTCTCTATTTCTTATCAACTATATCAGACTGTGAATGTGCTTGCTGTTTCTTCAAGACCAAGGGTTTAAAATGAATCTCCTCAATTAAGGCTTAATAGTTAGCTGTTGTGGTTTCAACTTTGTAAATGCTCATGAGTCGTAATAACATTTGTACGACCAAAGAACATTTTGAAAATAATCTTCACTTCACTTTTCTTGCTATATTTCCCTTTGCCTTTTGTATCACATGGTTTTTCCACTGTTCCTATATCTAAACACTCTTAAATATGATGTCATGACCTTGTTGATACTGTGCATCATGGTAGACATTTAGGTTATTTCTCACAATAATATGATTGGTCTGTTAAATTTGAGTGGGATTTAATATTTACATCAAAATTTAAAACATTTTATATCTGGCTTAGTTTAATAAAAGTAACTACTGGTCAGAATTAAGATAACCTATATATAAGGGATAATTTGATCATTACTTAATTGAACTGTTTTTAACACATTACATAGTAGCAATAAGGAAAAAATGTGAAAATATTATTTTTGTTGCATATTCTCCAAAGGGAAAGAAAGGTCTGATGAGCATATTCATGAGGTCATGTAATCCTGAAATGCACAATTTATTGAAATGGGCATAAAATTCCTTAGTGAAGCAGGTGCCTATGCAGCAGCACCAGAAACAGAAGCACACAATGCCCACAGGTACCGTATCTAGTATCTCTTTCTTTGTGTGAGTCAGCCAGAGAGATCAGTGGTGTCAGAACTATCAGGCCCCAGCTTCAACAGAAGGGGGGTCAGGTCAGGGGAACTCTTTCTTCCTCTGACCTATTGTTCTTCCTCGGTTTGAAAACACACCGCAGCTCTTTCATCCGCAGCTCTGCACCCAGAGAAACAGGAAGTGTCTGCATCACAGACTTCATCCATCATCTCTAGCCAAAGGACCTGTCACATTTATAGACTTTTGACTCACATTGTTATCCACTTCTAACATGACTGACTCACACCATTACTCATGGAGCTATGAACATTGTCATGTTAATTTTCTCCTACTATGATGTTTTCAGGTTCGGTTCAACATAAATCTTTCTGCATTTCTTATTTTCCAGTGTTGTTAATTGACTTCTATGGTTAGGGAGCAACATGACAAGTGTATGAATCTTATACAGTTTGACTTCTCCTTCCAGAAGATGACCAAAGCATCCCACTCAGACAGGCTTAGCTCTCCTCTTCTTTCCTTCATCCAGCTCCAGGCCAACTCTAATAGCAATCAATGAAGTCCCAGACACAATAGCTAATTCAATTTCCCTGGACCAGTTTTCTCATCAGGGCTCAAGGTCCTGTCCCCAGCTGATAGGGCCCCACAACATGTCTGCGAAAGTGAGGATTTATCCAGGCCGTCAGCCACCCTTCTGTAATAGACACAGATAACTGGATTGTTCAAGGAGGTGGGAGAGTAGGGTGAGGTGAGAACCAGCTCACCTGCCTGCGTGCCCAAAGTGAGGCCCCTGCACCCAGCTGCGAAATACATCCCCCTTCCCTATCTGTCACCTCTCCCCTTTCCTCCTCCATTAAAAAAGAAACGTAATCAAGGCACCTCAACTCTCACTTTGGTGTCTTCAATGAGATTTCAGAGACTTAGGGCAAAAGGGGCAGGAAAAAAAAAGTAGGCGACCAAGGAGGAGGTGGAGGATTGTGGTACATGTCTGAGGGGGGGCCGAGGGGAGATTAACATCTGTGTGGCTTCGGTTCACTTACCTGGAGTTCCCAAATGATTCCCAGAGAGCAAAATGCTGCATATCCCAAATGGCAAAAAAAAAAAAAAAGTGAGAGAAGAGAGAATAAGAAGAGAGGCGGCACCCTCCTTAGGCTGTCTGACAGCTGGTGACCCATGGGGGCAGAGGTTTGAGGAGAAGGGATCAAAGATAAACCAAAAAGGGGAGAAAGCGGTATGTGAACAAATATATGGGGGGAAAGATGCAGTCAATGATCTCTTTCTGTCTCCTTCGATCTTTTGACTGCTTTCCGCCCCCCTTTTTTCTTGGCCTTTCAGCTCTCCTGGACAGTAACCTGCTGTCCACACCAGTCATAGTAAATAAAACAAGGCTGGAGTGAGGCCTAAGAGCGCAACAATCTCCTACATGCTCTGGGACAACAGAGTAAACAATACAAACATCAGAGACACAACAGCCCTCAGGCTCTGCATTCTAGCTCTCACACAGCCTTTGTGAAGAGTGTGTCTGTGTGTGTGTGTGTGTGTGTGTGTGTGTGTGTGTGTGTGTGTGTGTGTGTGTGTGTGTGTGTGTGTGTGTTTGTCTATGTACGTGCACACGCTTTTTTTCCCCTTTTGCATGTACATGCACGTTCAAATGTCATGTTCAGCAGTGTGAAAGCAGATATACTTACGTCTCTAAAACCATTTTGGATCCCTGGTGAGAAGACACCTGATGGCAGATGCTGCAGTCTGATGGCAACTGAATTATCCAAACACACCAAACCATTATCTCTAACTAAGTCAATTCTCTCTCTCTCTCTCTCTCTCTCTCTCTCTCTCTCGCTCTCTCTCACACACACCTACACATGCATGCATGCACACACAAACGCATAAGAGGGTTCACATCTACATGTGCATGAAAATATATAGTCACTGGTAAGAAGGAAAAAAAGAAAAGAAAAGCAAACATTACAATCAACTGTCCAAACGGCTATCAAATAAAAAGAATGGAGGGGAAAAAATCTACCACAATTCAGCATGCATGGAGCAAACACTTATTCTTTATTCAAGGCTTTTGCAACAAAGGAGAGTGGTACCACAACCAAGAGAAAAACAGATTTCCATTCCTAATGCATCAGACATGGTGGAGAGATGTTGTTTCTGAGGTCGTGAATGTTGTTGAATGTGCCGGCAGTTGTCATCTGTCTGCTGTACAACCAGTTAAAGCAGCCATGGCAGCCCAGTCCAGTCTGCTGTACAATGAGCTGGATGCCAGCCAAAACCATCGCCCCTCCAAATATCACATATTTTAGACAGCCCTTTCAACTCACACAGGGTGGAGAGAAGGCCAAATTCACAGAAAAACAAACAAACAAAAAATACTAAAAAAAAAAAAAAAAAAAAAAAAAAAAAACCAGGCAAAAAGGAGATCATTCAATTTCATATGGAAAGAGAGAACAGACTGGAAGTCTATGTTAAAAAAAAAGATCTGAAAAATTCAACATCAATATCTGAGTTGAAACAATGAAAATACATTGTCAGTGTGATTAATGAAAATGTCATCTAATTGTTTTCATCATAGCGTTTCATTTTTCTGTGTCCCCTTGCCAAAACCTGAACCGAAGCAAGAATTCATAAAATATGTAATTTAGCGTTGACCTTTGGCAGAGTTCAGCAGGTCCCCATCTGTGTGTGAGGAGCAGAGAGGAGCAGAGAGAGAGAAGAATGATGACCCCTTTAACAGCTTGCCTGCGACTACCTGCTGATCCAAAAACACTGGCCAGACATGAAGCCCCTGCATAGTCAAAGGATCAAACAGGGCTAGAGAATACTGCTTATTTCAGAGAAACAGAAAGAGGGGGTTTTGGGTGGGGAGAATGTGTGTGTGTGTGTGTGTGTGTGTGTGTGTGTGTGTGTGTGTGTGTGTGTGTGTGTGTGTGTGTGTGTGTGTGTGTGTGTGGAGGGGGGGGGTCCAGTGGTACGTTTTGTGCTACTTTGGCCACTAGGGAAAGGAGGGGTGGATGAAAACCGGGGGGATGTAAGGGAGATGTAGACAGTATGGGGGACAAGAAGAGCCACAACTGTGCTCCAAAAACACACACACACACACACACACACACATATACACACACACACACACACACACAAGAGAATGATGATGGGCTAATGCCACCATTAGAGCTAACTCATACCTCGACTGCTGGGGAAAGAAGGAAACTACAAAAACTGTGCTGTTTGAAGCCTAATCCCCTTTAACATTCTTAATTAGGAAACAACAAGCCATAAGCCCCTTTGTTGTGCTGACCCACACATACTAAATGCCTTTTGTGAGTGGGTGTGTTAAGATCTGAGAAGGAAAATTCTCTGTGGACAGCTACACTACTGGACAGAAATGGACATTTCTTACATTTTTGGGGGGTGTAATTCTGCTTTTAACTATTTTTTATTTCTTAGGGAGGCCAAGATATATTTTAATTTTCTTTTAATTTGTATAACAGTTTGATATTTTGGCAGCAGTTGCATTACAAATCAATACACGAACAGGAGCTAATTACAGATAACAACGGTTAATCTGCAGAACAGAGGGGAAAATACTGATACTGTTACAGCACAGACATTTTACATCTACTCTTGATCTTTATGATTGTAATAATGACTGGAAACAAAATATAAATAAAACACTGTTCAAGTTTCAGATTTCTGTTCAGATATCAGATTTCAGTATAGTTCTTCTATCACACATAGGCCACTAAATAGACATAAGCCTGTATTTTATGTGCTTTCTCTCTCACACACACTCAAACACACAAATGCACGCAGAACCAACTGGGGAGCACAGTAACGGGTGATGTGAAATGCTTACAATGGCTCCAGAGGGATTAATTTCTCCCACTTTATTTGTTTATTACTGCATGGAGAGTAAGTGAGACGGCGGCAGCACAACAAACAGGACATAGTAGTGAGTGGCTTCCTCCTGTGGTTTCTGATGCCACATGTTCTTCTTTATATTAAGATGATTGAGTCTACCTTAATACATACTGTATAATGTTATTTTACCACAATATGACATATGGCAGGTTAAACTGTGGCAACTGTACACTGCTTGAATTGAAATATAACTCATAAGTCTGTGGCTGTACATGCTGGCCCTGAAATTGTTGCTATTCAGATATTAGCACAATACATTTGTATATATTTGTAGATAGATCAGAAGAGTACACAGATTTTTTATTTTCATGAAGACATAGCATCTATCGACCAACTTTGTGTCGCAGTTAATCCACTGAAAAAACACTGGTGCAGGTTTTGTGTACACTGGGTGGATTTTTGTGCTTCAAGTTATGCCTTTTCTGTATGATTTATGGTGGAAATGTTTAAATCATCATCATCATCATCATTTCACATAGTATCTAGATTTATTAAATAATGGTTAAAAAAAATAATTACTTTGAATGTATAGGTAATGTATTTCTTGATAAATATCTCACATCAATATGAAATTTGCTGAAAAACAAGTTTAATTTAGTGGCAAAAGCCCTTATATTATCCATGTTTTTTTGTTTTAAATAACAGTAAAGTCTGAATATTTGGGATGACTTCAGAAAACACTACACAATTTTTTTTTAAATCCCAAAATATAAAACCCCTGCTTCGCTTCTGTTTTTGTTTTTTTTGCTTTTTACTAAAATGTATATATTCTAAACACTGAAGGGATTAATACTCTCATGCATCCTTATCTATGCACAGTATTTAGGATGAAAAATGATTCTTTAAATAATTGTTTTAATAATCCTAAATTCTTTTATCTTTCTTTCCCTATTATATATGGAAAAAGATATGATGCTTGTAAACATCATGTTGAATTGTGCATAAATACTCCAAAAATCAGTAGAATTTAATCTGGGTCCCTGTGTCACCCAGGATGTGCTTGACCTCCTTTTTTATTACATGCAGCGATATTTTTGTACCTTCTTAAGCCATGTTCTTCCCTCCTCACAGCAAGAAGCTCACACTGGCTATCTCATATAGGACTAATGAAAGGCATACTTACACATATAGTACACATACAGACACACACAGACACTTTATGAACTGCTGTGACAAGCCAAACTTTAGAAAAAAGAAAAAAAGGCAGCACTTCTTAAACTGATAAAAATGACAGCGTGGTTTTGATAAAAGATGAGCATCAAGTAATGAAAAAAATGTAAATTATGCACAATGGAATAAAATCAAATCATCATGCCATTAGCTTTTGCAGGAAAAAAAGGCATTCTCTCAAATTAATTTTATTATACCCATTCAGTGTCATGTTTGTCTATGTTTTAATTTCCAGCTAATTTCCAGCTAACTGGCAAAATGATATTCAATTAGTTAATTAAGTATGATCCAGCTGTGTGCCATCTCTCCACACCAGGGGCTGTCTCCCTGTGGGCTGCTGGTTTAAGCTTCTCTGCACTAATTATTACAGTGACATTATCAGCCTGTACCTGGCTTTCTCAGTTACCTTAAGCACTGCACCATCATGCTCTGCCTCCCATTAGTTAAAAGACAAAGGACAGTGACTCATGTATAGGAGGAAAATAAAAGGCACTTTGAAAAACTTTTTGTTGCTTATTCACTTTTGTCTTATTAAAGTACCATCAGATTTTGGCTACACTGAAGCTGAACAAAGCTGAACATCACAACTAATTATCTTCATTTATTTTCTAAATATCTGGATTTTTTTTTTCCACAGCCCACACAACTTTAGCCAAATTAGGAAAAAAATATTGCAAAAGACAAAAACAAATAAGAGAGCGTGGACACAATGATTATGTTTGCTATTTTATGAAGATTCAAAGAGATACTATAGATAACCACAAAGACACATCCTGTGAGCTGTAATAATATGTTCTATAAATGAACACATCTTCAAAAACACAAAGAACAACCTACACTGCTTCTCTAAACACAGAAGTGTATTTTAGTGTCTCCTGTGCTGTGGTCCACTGTGACATATAAATATACTGTATATATAGAGAGACATATATATACCATCTTTTTTTTCTTCTTCTTCTGATAATAGCATGTCATCTGTTTGGGTAGAAATACCTAATTAAAAACACAGGGACCCTAGACAGTATACATACAGAGTGTCCGGCCCACCCATGTCTACCTGACAACTGACAGCCCAATCTGATTAAAGGCCCACTGGAGGAGGGGCCTCCGCTGGCCATCCACGGCAGGCCAAAAGTGATCACCATGGCGATGGGTAATTACAGCTGTCAACGCATCCACCATCCTGCTGGCACCAGTTTGATTGCGCTCAGTAACAATGATAGACAAGCTTAGCATGCACTCCAGCATCCGCCAATCACATCATCCCCTCTCTGCTCTATTTAGCTGACATGCAGCATTCACATGATCACATAACGCAGGCCCGTCATGGCATCACAGTCCACTTTTAATTGTTTCTCTCTCCCTGTTCTTTTCTTCCCAGCCTCAGCCTGCTCCTTCTGTTCCTTCCACTGTTCTCCTGTCTCCCTCTCCTCTCCCTCTCTCATGTGGACAGCTCAGAAGTGCAAGTGTTATTACATGAAACTCCCGCTGTAGCATTAATTGAAGGGAGATATGGTGGGACAAAATCAACGGGGGGTAGAGCATGTCCATTATCACTCCTGCTTTCAACAGGTCTCACATTTGGAAACTGCAAATTGCAAAAACTTGCAAGGGCAAAATGTTTGACATTATTTGATCTGCAACCATATGGTGTAAGTAGGGAGGGGGGTGAACACAAAAATAGATAAATAAGTAAACAAGTCAAAATGAGATACAGGAAGCGCAATGGGAAATGTGGCCAGAGAGAGCAAACAAATCATGAAAATAATTATCTTTCGGGTGTA
The DNA here is from genome assembly GCA_020466265.1 of Siphamia tubifer. Classification (NCBI taxonomy): domain Eukaryota; kingdom Metazoa; phylum Chordata; class Actinopteri; order Kurtiformes; family Apogonidae; genus Siphamia; species Siphamia tubifer. The sequence continues at coordinate 30,714,907 of CM035803.1, read as the reverse complement.
ATTAATGAGGGGCTTTGCTTGAAAGAGGGTATGTCAAGTGTCCTCCCCCTTGTTCCTTATCCTAACTTGCTGTGGCCTCTCCTCTGCCATGCCCTTGCCTCCTATCCTATGGCTGACAGTGACAATAGCCATACTGTGGATGGTAAACAGCCTATTGTGAAGTCGGGGGGGCAGAAGTACAAGTTCACATTGAGAAGAACATAACCTTCCTGCTAGCATTGTGACGGTTGATTTAAGTTAGCCGTATTAATGAAGTCAAGTGTAACTGGACAGGGCTGACTCCGGCATCCATATCCTCTCTTAATTACCTGGCTTTGTCTCTGCATGCTTGTCCTTAATCTGACCTAATGTGGCTAATAACTGAACTTGAAAACAATCAAAATAGCAATTAGCAACAACAGCCTAGAAATGTTGAATTCTCAAATTATTGGGCCAAAATTTTTGTCTGACTTTTACACAGAGCAGTCTGTATTAAAATGATTTCACAGATTAATAATGGAAAAGAGGCAGAAAAGGGCATCAAGCCTCTTTCTAATAAATCATACAGAAGAAGATTTTATAATGAAAGAACATGATCCTTTATCATTTACAATGAAATTAGACTTTGACAAAAGGATGAATTGAAATATCTCTTTAAAAGGTCATGATTGAATACACATTCTTATCTTCTGTTCTCTGAAAAAACATGGCAGCTCTTTGATACATTGGCCAAGCCATTCTGAAGAACAGAAACCTCCTTTTTTTTTCATTTTTTCTCCCTATTCTAAAACAAATATATCTTCAAGGAGGTCTTATTTAAGCCTGTAAATTTCTTGAAAGTGGATGAAATTAGGATCTGCCTATTCCGGTTACAGTCCCGGCATGGTACTGACAAAAACAGATGAGTGTTTCTCCTGAGGGAGAGGATTGTGGGTATGGAATGAGTTAGCACTGCCTGTTATTGCAGCTGATCATAAAAGGCTATGAGCATGGGAAATCCACTGGAAAAACTGAAAAATGTTTGTTCCAATAAAAAAACATGTTAATTCAAAACAGTTAAAGAAAAAAAAAAGCTTAACCACTGTTGACAGTGTCATAAAAAAACAACGTTTGTTTGTCTGTAGTGTGTTAATTAATGTAATGCCTTTGTTATTCCTCATTTCCTGATTTAAAAAAAGGTGTTTTAAGAGAATTTTACTGGGTAAAAAAGAAACTCTAATCCACATGTTGTTTTAGTTTAATTAAAATGTTTACTACAGTACCGTTGTAGCTCAGTGATCTAATTTAAATAAATAAAAATAAATAAAATTGGAATAATTTTATTTTCAAACACATTCTTTACATTTTTATTTTAATGCAATGATGATAAACCAAGTCCCAGTTAGTCTTTCTCCATCAAGATTAAATATTGTCATAATCGTTTCATGAGAAGAGGTAACATGTAAATATAAATATATATAGCATAAAGTTTTATTACTTACTACTGTTAAAATTATTTTTGAAATCACATTATCTTTATGCATACACATTTTTTTATACTTTATTCTGTTAATGCTTTGACCAGTGAATGTCCTCAATGTGGGATCAGTAAAATCGTATTTAATTTAAAAAATGCTTGATCCCAACCAATGTCGTATTGAAGTATATATATTGTTGCATTTACTCACAGTGTGAAAACATATTAGTTATTTTGATTGCTTTGCTATAATCAACCTGCGCTCCTGCACATCGAACAAGAGACCAAATCCTTAGTGATGATTGACTGAATTCAGAAACTGACCTTCAGTGTTGCTTTTCTCTACCAATGGGGCGCAAGCAAGCGGATTAGCAGGAATCCTGAGAGGAAGTTTAAACAAGAGGAAACATTAAGTTTGAAATAAAACACAGGAAACAGGGTTAACTACAACTCCTCCCAGTCAGTGCCAGTGGCAGGGCTATTTTTTGCCCAATTATCCTTGGTTAACGGGATTAATTACTCTAACTTCTCTTTCTTTTTTCCCCTCCAAGCAAACGGGCAATAAATCCTTCTCCATGCTACACAGTCAGAGAAGGCCACTCTAATTAACATAACAAGTTACAAAATCATTACAGCCTTAAAGTGCTTAAAAAGAAAATAACATCAGAAGCAGCACAGGATGCAGGCTGGGATTTAGGAGGGCTATTTAATTGAATAAAAATGTTTGAGGAGGTGGGAAGAGGGGGTAAACACAACAGAGGTGATGCAAGGGGAGGGCAGGAACACAAACCGAGGGCCTGACTTCCACAGGACTGACCCTGGTATAAACACACAAGCACACAAAGAACATACTGTTAATAGTTACAAGTAAGAAGGGTTCAGCTGTGATAGTCTCACAGATGATACCCAAGTCAATGTAATGCAGCGAATTAAATGTACAACATGATTTTCAACCTGAGTGGTGATGTTGTATAAATGTATTGGTTTTAGGAGACTGTGGTAATATGTGTTAAACTGTGGTGAAAAGAATCTACTACAGTTGTGGGACTATTGACTCACCATTCACTAACTTGTGCCAAAACCGATGCCGCAGAGTTTGAGGGTAAAAACAGTCATATTCTAGCCAACCTGTTTAGCATGGTCCCACCCAGTCGTCTGCTTTCACTAACCTGTCCTGACAAGTACCCAGATTAACGTAATCTTATATCAGTGCAGAGGAGCAGAAGAGAGCAGATGGACCCCCTGCGCCCCCCACCCCCACCCCTTCCACTAACACACACGTATACACACACAGACACAAGCAAGCACTCAAGCAAATGCAAACTGTCTCACACACACAGTTTTACACAGACACACACACACACACACATATTACTGACTTATCTGCAGAGTGCTTAGCATGCAAAACCTGGGCCCCAGCCACAGCAATTAATGTTCTCCCAGCAAATTGCCACAGCTTTGGATGATGCTGTTTGGGGAATGTTACCCTGTATCCTCATATGCTGTGCCTCAGCAAACATTGCGGCCCTGCTGGCGTGCCAGAGTGGTCACTTTGACGTGAGGAATAAATAAATAAATAAATAAATGTTCATCTCACTACTGTGCAAATAAACACAAATGAATAAATACATATATATATATATATATATATATATATATATATATATATATATATATATATATATATAATATAGGGTAAATGAACAGTGAGGCAATTGAATAATAGACTCTACAACAGGCTGGAGGCTGGGGAATTGAATTTGGGATTTCTAACACTTGTCATCTGCCGTGTCGATGTGAGCTTGTCTTTTTACAGTTTCCGTGGTAAATCTCAACAACTTTGCTAAACTGAACAGATGGGCTTGCTAATTAGAAGCGCGCAGGCTGTAAGTTTGTTTATAAAGAGAGAAAGGGTTCCAGACATCTTGACACATTTTATTAACATATCATACCTTAAAGCAATGCTTCTTGATACCCACCAAGCTCTCTTGCTAAATGCATTTACACACGCAGAGACACACACACACACACACACACACACACTTTCACATGCTCACAAAAATACCTATGTGCATCAGTGAACACACACACACCGTACACACCAGGGAAACAATAAAAGTCAGTCTTGCGAAACGGAACACCCTGTATGCATGCTCATGAATATGCACAATTAACTGTGTGAATGTGTCTGTGTGAGTGCATGTTTTCACAAAAATGCAACAGTATATTTTGCACGGAGAGTGTTTGCGAGTTATATAAATATGTGTGTAATTGTGAAATATTGTTTGCTTATGAGGATTTCACTGTGTACGTCATGTGTAGATGTCTTTGCAGTGGTGTGCTTCTCTCCTCCCTCCTAAATTCACCCCCTGTGATTTTCTCAACTCTCAATATTGTGTGTCAGGACACCGACACTAGATGATGTCCCAAGCAGACGTGGCCAGCGAGCACCCAGAAATGCCTGTAGTATTCCACAGCAGGATAGCCCGACTTTGACTCCATTGGCACTTTAAGCCTCCTACTGGGTGCTGCTTAGGACATGAGTTGCATCATGGCACCCACTCGCTTCGATGATGCAGTGAGATATACAACACAGAAGAGAAAGACATGCAAGAATGATATGAGAAAGATGTAATATAGACGGAAAAGCCAATCGACGATGGTCATTGATATAATTGGCATAATGTTAATCACTTTTCCTCTTTCTGACACACACACACACACACACACACACACACACACACAGCCATATCGTGGGCCTGGTGTTTCGGCAGGCACATATTGCCATGGTGATCTTGGTTAAGAGGCTTACATTCAGCCCATGCTGATTGTTGCTGGGGGACACTCCCATTGCCATGGTGATGGCTACCGGGAGGACACTCACATTGCCATGGTGATGATGGCAGGAGCCAGGAATGCCAACCAATGAGATGATGGATAGATGCCATGAAGGAGGCAAAAAGAAAACGTGACTAGAATGCCCACTTGTCACGTTAACTATCAAGGAGGCTTTTCATAAATTTTATTTTCACACATTTCCTAAAAACAAAAGCAGCTTTTCGACAAATAGACATATTTGTGCCTTTATTTGGAACATATGCTAGAATCTACTCAACACAACACAAACTACATATTGACAATTTTATATTGCGGATGGTATAAATTATGAACAGAGAACACACAATTTCAAAGCATATACAAATGTGAAATACTGTAAAGAAAAAGAAATTATTTATTTATACAATCGAATAATAATAATGGAATAAGCAGCCTATATGTGTCAAAGTTTGCATGGGAAATAACATTCAACCTTTTTCTCTATTCTCTTACAGAGCTCTCAATTTAATGAGGTAAAAGCATTGCTCTCATCAAATGGCATTAATAATTTTACCCTTTAACAATATGAAAAAATGAGCACAAAAATGCAGATAGTAATTTCAATAAAATCATAGACATCACAAGAAAATATTCTAATAAAAGAACATAATCCCAAATCATATCATCTTATAAATAACAAAGCAGCCCAGGTTTTTTTTTAACTACACTAACTAGGAAATCTTGTTTAAACCTGCAAATCTAATAAAAGTAAATTAAATGACCATCATACTATTTGTTACAAATAACACACACATTAATAATAAATTGCAAATTGTAAATAATGACATAAATTAAAGATATCAAAAGTGTTAAGAAGGTTCTTCAGTGTAAAAGCATTTAGAAAGGCAAAATATATCACAGAAAAACACACATTTGTTAATTAGTAGAGCAAGGTTGGAGCCTTTGCGAATAATTGTGTGTGAAATATGCTTACCACCTAATTCTCCATTCCATCAGTAATAATCTCAACACACAAGCAGCAAAAGTGATGGCAGTTTAATGATTTAGTTCGAGATAATAGCTCAAGCCATTTTGCCTGCCTCCCAGTAGAGGGAGGTTGGGGCTGAGTTGAAGGCCAGCGGGACAGAGCTCAGAATCCAGGGACTGAAACTGCCTGAAGGCATGGCCATGGTCCAAATTTACCCAGTGTAAATGAATACCAAGACTAGTTGTGTGTGTGAGCGCTTATGTGAAGGGGGAAAAGGGAAGTTTTGGGGGGATGGAGTAGGACTCGGGTTATGCTACTTTGCATATACTTTCTGTACATTTCATACTGAATTCTACACTTAAACAGCCTTGTGGACATCCAGAAATGTGGATTTCCCATAAACCAACAGGGCAACACCTAAAAGGTCAGACAGTCACAACAGCCCATAGAAACTTTTCCCAGAATTTCATCCAGCTTTGCGGCTAATACTTTAAGCCCAATAAAATACATTTACACACATCCAAATACACACACATACTCAGATTCCCACATGTAGCTCATCTTTTTGTGTCCTGGCAAACTGCAAATATTTTCAGCCATCAAGACTCAGCACAGAGCTATAACTGACCCTCAGGCAATGGGACTTGAAGAAACCCATACAAACCAGACAAACTGCATTTGTTAGCGTGTACACATGATCTCTATACATCCACAAGCACAGAGATACTCTACACTTTTGATCACCATTGTAGTCTTCAGGTTGGCTGGTAAGTAAACTTCAAAGTTATATCTGTTTCCATGAGAAAATGGCACACAATGAACTATAAAAAACTGTTTTAAAAACATTCAATAGTGTGTCATGTCTACAAATTTGTCTCTCCATGGGCGGGAGTGAAGTCTCATATACACTAACACACACTACCACATCCACACAAACAAAAACTGATATATGATGGCAAAAAAATATATATTCTAAGTTGCTATTGCCACAGTACTGTGGGACTAACTTTCTCATTGTCTATAAGTGCAGGGCCATCACACATGCCAGGAAAAGGCTAAGGTACCAGTTATCAGAGACTATGTCCAGATGACAATGCTTGTGGTATTTTTCTTTTACAGATTCTAAATGTTTTGCATCCATATATGCAGGGTGTGATTTATCAAAAAAACAGAAGGAAGGATTTTTTTTCCTCCCACAGAAAATAGTTTGTGTTGGATGTTATGACCCTCATTCCCAAATGTAAGCATATTACTAAGCAGAGAAAAAGAAAGTAACCAGAATAAACTTTGTATGTTTTACTTATTTTGTTTTTACATGTTCGAATAAACAAATAAATGAAATGAAATGAGAATTCCCTCAGTTATGGTGAGCGAAGAGGCGAGAGCCCCTCACAGAATCCCTGTCCCACATGTGGGTGTGGGAATGTGGTGTAAGGAAGCCCGCTTGCCCGCTTGTTATCGCGCCAGGGTCCGGTCTTGCCGGAGTTAGGTTGTTTATGAATGCAGCCCAAAGCAGGTGGTAAACTCCATCTGAGGCTAAATACTGACACCAGAGTGATAGTCAACAAGGACATGAAGAGTAAGTTGAAAGGAACTTTGAACAGAGAGTTAAAGAGGACGTGAAACCATTGAGAGGTGTCAGCAACCCACCCGACCCATCTTGAAACACAGGAGTCTAATGCGCACATGATTCAGAGGGTCTCCCAGAAACCCCACGGTGCAATGAAAGTGATGACAGGCGTGCGCCGGCTGAGGTGGGATCCTGGCCTCGCGGGACACGGGTGCACGCGGGCAGCAAAATCAGTGGAAACTAACGGACAATAATGGTGATGTCCAAAACCAGAGGGGGGATGATCCCCCTCACCCCCCCGGCAAATCGCACCCAGCATATTTCAAGAAATATCTGTGTCCAGGTGGAAATGGAAAAACTCTGGCAGATTGACACAATTTTGTTGTTGTGTGTAAAGGGCGTATACACCATATGTCACCACAGTACTGTAACAACAAGAGGTCAATGAGTTCATGGAACAGTATCCTTGATTGGCTCTATGGCAACAAAATGTTGTACTGCTTGTTATCACAGTGCAAATATTAACATGTGATTGACTCTGTGGCAATAGACAAACAGATACTTTGTGCCACAGCTTTGTGGCAGGAACCATTAGCTGTTTTTTACCCAATGTATTGTACTTTTAATGTGTAGAATGTTGTATACTAAATGCATATCATTATAAAGCTCCACCACTAGGCCTGTAATTATATACATACCAAAACTGCGACACTCAGAGCCACAGTCTCACAGTGTAAGAACACACCCTTTCAAACTGCCAGTTATCCTTCAGTCCAGATCCAGTCACATGATATGAGCTATTAATGCTACCAAACTTTACAAATGACTGCTATTTTATTTGACATTAGTAGCCTATTTTAAAAATAATAATAACCTTTGTCCTAAACCGCAACATTAACTGATTGTTTTAGTCTACCTACATGCATTCTGCAACTGCATGTCATGATGACTTTTAATTAGTAATGGTTGCAAAAAGTTGAGTTTGCTGAACAATGTGAATGAGATAGATGAATAATGATTACTTCAGGTAGCAGTGAATTTGCAGACCCTCTAAGTATATTTACATCAGCAGTATGACAGCATTTCACCGACTGAGAATAAGGATGCAACCGTGTACCATTTGCTGTAAGTGTTTTAAAAAGCTTCTTTAAATTATTTAAGCTTCCATTCATTATCACCTATATTTCTTAATAAAAGTATATGTAATCCTGTTCTTAAACTACTTGGAATACATGCTTGGTGCTTATCTCTTTTTAAAGCTGACACCCTAATTTTTCCCAGTACAGTCTGAATCACTGTCACTGCTACTCGAGTATTTCAGGTTGGAACACAGTAAAATAGAATGAATGTGTCTTTTGCCTGAATTTTTTCCTCAATAAGACACCTGAATAAAAGTGTGGCTGCACTGTGGCAGCTGAAAAACACTAGAGGACCACAGCATGACGTCTTGCCCAGTTCAGATGAAAATTTTACAGCAATACTCCAAGAAGGGGATATGTCCAGGCGCTTTCCAAAGGTGGACATTTGGCAACAGCCTTGGCACAACTGAATAAAAAGGCTGATATTCTTGAATGCTTCAGTGTACAGTTATAAATGTAGGTTCTATGGAAATGTTACACTCTGGGCTATCATATGGCACACTCAGATTTACTGTGAGAAGTAATGACGCAGAGTAACTGGTGTATAAGCATGTAATAACACATTTTTACAACATGGCACTAAAGATTTAGCATATAAAGGAGTCAAAAGAGGTGCTGAAAGTGAAAAGTAATTCATATAAATCTATTGTACACACACAAAATACTATTTATAATAACACACTGTTTACAATAACACACACTTTTCACAATAAAACTGTTTACTAATCAGCTGAACTGGGGCATTCCTACCACAGGTTGTTGTCAACATGGCAGTAATTGTAGCTGCTAGAAAGCACACTGGACTGTATTTTATCTTGTGACAGCTCTTGCACGACATTCTTTAAAATTCAAAACTTACTCAAACATAGACGTTGCAATATTATGCACAGTCAGAAGTGAAAGAGTTTTTCTGTTACACACTCAATTCCTGGCCAATCACGTAGTTTTTCCTATTGGTGTTATACAACATTATTTTCAGCATTTCATTGGTTATAAGACACATCAATCAAAGATTTACTCAAATCCAATTGGCTTGTTTAGTTCCTAGGTAAAGAGGGAGTATACCCATTCTGCCATTATCGCATCTCATTGGCTATTACTGTCTGTAAATGCTTTTCAGGTGACTCCGGTAGGTGAAATGAGGTGTCAATCAAAAGTTTAGCCCTGGTGGCCATTTTGATAACACGTAATCGTTGTTTTTTTTAGATTGTGAATTAAAATATTAATAAAAAATGGAAGAGCCTGTTAGATGTCAGCTGTTTGTGAATATTTATGGTTGTTTTGGACTATATTTGGACTATATATTTTTGGATTTGGATGTTTTTGGAAGACTATGACCAAGTTTGTTAGAATATTGTTCCTCTGTGGATAATTATGGGACATAAAAGGTAAGACATGCTGTTTCCTGTTGTTTGGTATTGTTTGAATAAATGAATGGTTGTACCCGCTGTGGTTATTTTATCTGAAAGTGGCTTATATCGGTTGATCCGTGAAAATCTCCATTGTCAAACTAGGCTGAGTGTATGTGATGTCAGGTTTGGGTGGTCTGGTTTACAATTATGAAATAAAAATACTTCCAGCGCATATATGGGCCCTTGGAAGCTTAAAGGATGACAGGGAACACTTGACAAATTTATTCTGAGTAAAGTTGCTTATTAATTCTGACTATGCACAAAAAATAACGAGGGCAATTGCAATGTTTATGGCAGTGGGCATGCACTCCTTTACTGTGATACAGAACCAAGGTTTCACTAATGATTCTGGAGCCTCATTATGACATGCTAATCCATGCTCATTTGTCAGAATGTGCTTCTGAAACTCTGAAATGAAACAAAATCTAGGGTAGAGGAAGAAATTGATAAGCCGTTGCATTAGTTATTAACCTGAGGGAATTTCTAAAAAAAAAAAGTGTATTTATTATTATTATTATTATTATTATTATTATTATTATTATTATTATTGTTATTGTTATTATTATTATTATTATTATTATTATTATTATTATTATTATTATTATTATTATTATTATGTCCGCTAAGGAGGTATTCAATTTGAGTCTGTTTGTTCGTCTGTCTGTCTGTCTGTCAGCAGGATTACGCAAGAACTTCTGAACAGATTTTGATTAAACTTTCAGGAATGATAGATAATGGGCCAAGGAAGAACCCATTAGATTTTGAGCAATGAAGGTCAAAGGTCAAGGTCACACTATAGGTCAACACCTAAAACACATCAGTGGTAATATCTCAGGATTCAGACAAGATAGAATCTGGCGTGTTTTTTTTTTTTTTTCATTCACATCGTCTCACCTTTGGACATCAGATGGGTTATTATTATTATTATTATTATTATTATTATTATTATTATTATTATTATTATTATTATTGTTGTTGTTGTTGTTGTTGTTGTTGTTGTTGTTGTTGTTGTTATTATTATTATTGGTGTTGTTGTTGTCACCAACTCATGAAACAATGTATCCCAGTGTGCAAAGAGGTTTTGGTGTGATTGGGATAAAATTCCATAGTTGTTTTTCTGCATTATTTCTGCATCATCTTTGCTATTGGAAATTAAAAGCCAGAAAAATGCATTGTATAAGGGAATTTTTGAAAAATATTTTTGGCTAATTATGGTTGCTTTCAGAAACATAGTTGTAATAAATGGGTCAATGTATAACTTAAGTCCATAAGTCCATCAGACATATCTTATAAAAATATCTTTAATAAAAGTTGTTTTTTTTTAAATGTTATCTACCATTCATTATGTTAATGTCTTTAAAAATTCCAGAATTATTTATTGATGGAAACAATCACTTATTAATACATGATTAATAAATAATGAATACAATAACAAAATTAGCTCATTCACAAATTGTTTTGATTGATTCTTTTTATTAAGTTGAGATAATATATATATATATATATATATATATATATATATATATATATATTTATTTATTTATTTATTTATTTATTTTTTTTGTCATATATATCAAATTTTATGTGAAAAATAACAAATTGAAATAACCTTCAACTAAGTTACTAAGTTACAAAAACACCTCTGAAAGAAGTGTGTTCATTTCAGATCACATGACCTGCTCCACATGATGTCATTTCCTCCTAAAGAAAACACTGGAAAGACTCAGAGGTATGTTCTTTCTGCCCTTTCTTAGTTACATAGTATAAAGTAATATGTGAGCCAAGTGTGTATTTATCACACTTCTATGTTAACAGTGTTACTACAATAGCTTCATAAATAACTTTTAATTTGACTTAATTGTATATATATTTACAAGAATCTTTGTGTAAAATTGCCATGTGGTGTTATGGTTATTTTTATTTTAGGCCTGAAAACAGCAAAAATTTCAACTATACGTGTCAAATATGTTACCCTGTAAAGGCAGCTCAAAAAGTCCCTCCTGTATATGAACCCAAACATGTGACTGGCAGCATAATTACTGGTCCTTGTTAATACTACAGCACTTGCTTTATAACTTGTTACAGAGTGTGGTTTCACTTCCACAATGGACAGCCTACATTTACATGTAGGTGATTTTTAATACAATTTTTGATTATTGCCGTCTGTAGCTTTAACAATAGGACACTGTGGTGGAAATAAGCCATGGTGGGACTGGGAAAACTGGGGCTGAACTAGAATCTGGTATTTGGATTCATTGGTGTGTGCCGAACAGGACCCTTGGCATTGCAGGTTGTTACTGGGCGGAGCTGCTGGCAGAAGGCCCAAAAAGGTGAAGGGTGCAGTGTGTAATGATGCCGCCCGGTCTAGCTCTGTTACCATGTCAAAGCTGTGATAGGTGATGACTAAGTCTTGGCAGATGCTGATGTGTGAAGCAGGTGAGGAAGTGTGACAGCCAATGTAGCACATACGTTGTGGTATAGCAGAGGTCGATGGCAATGTGTCAGGCCAATCAAACCGAGATACATCCGGATGAGTAAAGCCACAGAATATGAATAAAATTCAATCAAACCCAGTAGGAAATAGGAAATGAGGACATGCTGACTCGAGAATATTGGAACAACCCGGAAACTAAAGCAGGTATTCAATCAGGATGGAGGCCATGAGAGCTGAGAGAAAGAGAATGAAGGTAGGCATGTAATAAAATTACTCCCTGGCAGACAAGTGGACAAATCATTTGTGCTCCATATAAGGCCATAACGGTATATGTGTTCGTACTGAACCATTAAAAACAGACGTTCAGTTTGGTACAGTCCAATACCAAAGGACTACAGTCAGTTTGTATGTGTTTTTGGAGGGTAGAAAAATGACTTAAGGTGGAACAACAGGTTACCAGTACTTCCCCATACACGTCCATGACGTGGTAATGAGGCGTCTCTGATTGGCTCAGAATGTGCGAAGGAACACTCCCCCTTCTCCTCTGGCTCTTTGTATATTTAGGTAGATGCTAGATGACAAAGCCCGGATGGGGGGGGGCGGGACAGGGGCAGTGGTCAGGACGCTCTCCTCAGAATGAGCTGTGGAGCTGCCATAGAGTGGTGATACGTTCCATTCAGTGCAATGTATTGAACAGGACAAACACACCGTCCGCGAATTTTATTAACAATACTCAGCTGAAACCAGATTTCCACGTGTGTTATGTCATGTGTGTAACTATGATTAAGGACATATGTTTGGGCTTGTTTTATTAGTCATAGTTGACTTAATATTATGGAATTTTCTGACATGAAAAGAAGATTAATCCCAGATCATGTCTACTTAATGAATGCATTAGACAATAACACTATCTAAACCACCAACATGTTTGACTGGATAGTAAAAAAAAATAAAATAAAAAAATAATTATGTCGGACCCAATAATGTATCTGAATACTGCTAAGAAAGTATAATAACAAAATGATGGAATCAGGAGGCTGAAGGTATTGTTTTTCGGGCAATGTGAAGCACTGTTGTCACCTTTCAGAGCTTCAGATTGGCCATCATCCTGTTAGCATTAAAATGGATGAATGAGCTAATTCTCTCATCAGAAAAGTCCCTGGGGAACTCTTTAAAGGCACTGACAATAAAACAAGCTGAAACATATGTCCTTAATCATAGGTACAAGTATGACATAAAACACATGGAAATCTGGTTTCAGTTTTAGCGGAGTATTGCACGGACGGTGTGTTTGTCCTGTCCATTATATTGCACTGAATGGAATGTATGAGCACTGTATGGCAGCTCCACAGCTCATCCTGAGGAGAATGTCCTGAGCACCGCTCCCCATCCGGCTCCCCCTCTGTCTGGCTGTTGTCATCTAGCATCTACTGTGTGTTTACCATCTCAGAGTAGCATCCAGCTAGGTTTGGTGCCGTCGCTTGTTTTGAAAATGTCCAGGGACTTTGAATTTATTTACTGTTTCCATTTTTATATTGACATTTTTTTTTTATTTAATTAACACCGTTCTGTGGAAGAAAATAGTTTTATAATCATTTAACTTACTGGTATTAAGCCGCGCTTTGAATTTATTTACTGTTTCCATTTGTATATTTAAATTTTTTTGGTTAATAAATACCCTGCTGAGGAAGAAAATATTTTTGCATTTTGTTTCCATATTGTATCGAAAATTAACCGAACCATGACTTCAAAATCGAGGTGCCTACCGAACCATGATTTTTGTATACCGTTACACCCCTAGCTCCATAGCAAGCTGAACAATTTGTATCAGGCAGGCAAAATGACCTGGCAATGAGTGGCAGGAGTGCTGCAGGTGAGGCTCTTTATAACCAATCGCATACGTGGCAGGTGCAGCTGAAGAGTGAGGCCCTGTTCAGAACTAGAATTAAAACCCATCCTGCCAACTCAAATCATATGTGGACAGCGTGCATACAAGGTCACATTCAAATGCAATTAGCTGTTACCCATTATGAGTTTGTTATGGACACATATGTCCCCATATTCTTAGCAGTTGGAACAGGAATTGATCCAGAGTAAAGAAATGCCTTCATAGATAACGTCTGTGTGCCAAAGGAGTTTAAAGCGCCTTGACTTGAGACATTAGAAGTGTTTCATATTCATAATTTTTTAAATATAATCCATATAAAATAACCACAGTTCAGTCCAGTATACATTCATTGAAATGTTTTAAAATGTGGAAGATTCAATCATCATTTTAGTACATGTCTTGCTAGAGAGCCAATAAAAAATTGAATGGTCAGCATTATCATATTAATATTTCAAATGTTTAATATTTAATATTCGATGTCAGCTCACGCAGTGAATAAAAGAGAACATCTACTCAAAAGCTGTTGATGGTAGCGTCAGTGAAATATCACAGTAAACTAAATCTGCAGTGAATCATTACAAACCACTACATCTGTATATGATAGACTGTAGATGAGCTTATTTAAAGCAGGGATGTGAGATCTAATTATAAGTGTTTGCTTCAGACACATAGACACATTCAGATGTCAGGTATGAACAGAGGTGCGTACAGTATAGTTGCTCACTTATGTTCAGATACCTAAAGACTAAAGATGAATTCCAAATTTTACAACCTCTCAGTGTGATCCATGTGAATCATGCAGACCCTGCCCTCGTTTCAATTCTCAAGTTCTACCATGATGAGTCCATGCCTTAAACCTTGGAATTCTGGTAAAATTTTGAATAATCACACATTTGTATAGTGCAAGGGAAGGAGAGAAAGTGACTCTAATACCATTTTTTGATGGTTCATACTCGCTCTAGTTCCAAAACCACCACACCATTTCCAGTGAAGGTAAAGTAGGCCTTCGGTATAGCTGGTTAAATGGTCAATTTGTGGCCAATTTATCAAGAAAGAAGAAAATGTACTCTGATGTTTATACGATTTCCTTTTATTTTGGCCTTCATATGCATTGATATAGTGACAATTATGTATGGAACAATGTGTGATTTTACATGATATTGAGTACTGTCGTAGCATTAACTGGTGAAATTGAAAATAGTATCCAGTTATACCTGGTGGTTCCTGTGTGCTCCTGTGTTTTCATGCCATTAAATGTGTCTTGTGTCTTTGCATTAACTGCATTGATTGCATATTTTAACATGGAGCTTTTACATCTTGCACCTGTGTGCTCTACTGTGTAACAGAAATGAGATGATGTATTTCATGAGAGTCAGGACTCGAAATCAAATCTTTATCAGAATTTGTCCCTTTAGGCATCTTATACACAGCCTTAGGGGAGGAAGAATGTGAAGATTACATGTTTAAAGACACCCCCCAAACTTGTCCAGCCCCTGAGGAGAGCAATAGAGAGCTGTGTTACCAAAGTCTCAGCAGAGACAATAAACCATGTGAAGTGTGAAACCCCTTGCCAACATGAATTTAAGATTTCAGAAATGCACATCAGTGGGAATGGAAATGGTCATGGAGAAAGAAGAGAATGAAGAGAGAGAAAGAAAGAATGGACAGACTGCTGTTTGACAAATATTGTGAGATGTGGTGGAGGAGTGGTGGTGTTTTCTTTGCTGACATCAACATAAATTTTCCTGGCGCGGCTCTCCTTGCCCAGCATGGGCTCAGCACTGGGAAACTGGAGAGGAAATTCTCCGAGCCGCAAGGGAGTGGAATCAAAGAGCCGAGGCTCTGAGACCTCTGACACACTGAACTCCGAGCTGACCCCCCAACTCTCTCTCTCTCTCTCACACACACAGAGTTGGACCCTTACATGCACACTTACACACTTTATAGACACACACAGTACATATCAGCTCACATATACATAAACTCCAAGATTAATCATGCACATGCAGCATGCAAACAAAGCCACATATACTGTCTTAATCAAATCGCCTTGTCGGTGTCTGATCTGTCTAAAAGAGATGCATGTGTTTCTGCCATCTGATAAACACTGTTTGTCTCTTTGTGGCTCTCATGGGTGGTAAACACTGCCCTACATCAGAACTGTGAAGCGTTTAGTACTGGACCAAAGGTTCAATGAGCCCTGTCAGAGGAGCCTCATTAAAACATGACACGCACACACACACACACACACACACACACACACAGATCTGTGCATGTCATACTGAGCATGCATACACACACATGTGTACCAGAGTTAATGATGATGTAATTATCCCCAATATCCTTGAAATGTTGTTGGATGGCAGGAAGTGAGGATATGCTTCGTGTCATCTGTAGTCTTCTGAATGTGAATGTGAGCACACTATGTTTTCAGAGTTGTTGAAGACTGTACAATGAACATGATGGCCACACTATTCTATACCACAGTGAGTAGGCTTTCCACCCCAGCACCCCTGAAAAGAAGCACATGCAGAATACTTGCCATAATGAGGAACTCTTCCACACTGTGGCACAAACACACAAGTCTTACAATTTGAGCAGGTGTGGTAGGCAACTATTGCAAACACTGAAGGCATTTTAAAGAGGTAGACTGCTGTGGGTTTGAGTGTGTGTCAAACTTAATGGGTCCTTCCTTAGGTTTCATGCCTCAATCCAGGGACCATTCATGTTCGAGAACCAGGTGAAAGAGAGTGCAGCTGGCTAGACATGAATGAATGCTCTTCCCCCTGACCCCTGTGTGTGTGGAAGGGTGGCACAGGAACATGCAAATTTGTATGTGTATAGATGGAAGGTTTGGGGCATGGGAGAGCATGATAAATGGACAAAGCTACTTTCAGCCGTTGCCACAAAAACTCATCAGTATGAGAGGAAGGGGACAGAGGTGATGGGAAAAAAAGAGGTTTACAGCACTGCTCAAGCATAGCATCTTGTTCAGAATTGTATTTGGCTTCATAGGTCAGTCTTCCCAGACACCAACTGAACAGAAAGGAGGTGGAAATGTTTTAACACCACTTCAGTCTTATATTGGATGACAAATGTAAACAACAATGATTTGTGAGTCAATGATTTTATTTGTTAAAGTCCACTGTTTTTGACCTTTTCTGATAAAATGACAACATTCTATACACAAATGGGGTTTTTTGAGAAGCGACAAGGCCCACAATCAGGGCTCAAAGCAGATGCTGGGGCCCACTGAGGTCTGTCAAAGTGTGCAGGCTGTTTTAATCCACTCTGTTGGAAATCTCCTCTGTAGGCGTGTGCATGTGTCAATGTCTGGAACAGTGGGCATGATAAGCCACAACAAGATAAAAGCCAGCTTGAACAATGATGTCATAGATGTCCACAGATTTTCTGAGTGGTCAGACAGCTGTACCTGAAGAAGACAGTTGTACCTGCCTGTCACTTTTCTCTATCCACTTTCTTTCAAAAGGATAAAACAAAAAAAATTTAATCCACTATCATACTTAAAATAACCAGTTTTTTTTAACCTGATCTCCTCCCCTGTACGTATATTTCAGTGCTTACTTCTCTAGATCAGTAAATACTTGTTCTCACCCTCCATCAAGGAGGAAAGAGGAGGGTGACTGAGGACTCCAAATAATGCAATTAAACACTGACCGCAGGGTTCAGTGCTGCTTATCAATACACCCAGCAGGAGAGCAAAGTCCAGCTCAAACCAGGGCTTCAGCTACTTACTCTGTGGAGCTTGGCATTTTATTAGTCTGCTGCAATAGCTTCTATCTCTGTTTTTTACCAAACAAAAAGAAAATATAACATGCAAATACACTTTTATAAAGGAAGAAAGCATCTATACTCAAATGCTGTCTAGCACATTATTTATCAGTGTTCTCTAGGGGACTTTTTCCTTGCTCAGTAGTGAGGACAGGTGTGCTGTTCAACACGTTTCTCCCCACTCTGCTCTATTTTGCTGTCAGCACAGCTGACCTCCACAGGAGGCTTGTCTGAAGCAGAGCCAGACTGAGAGCTAGCACACCAGCCCGGGAGCCCACAAAGCACATGAACCAGGCCTGAACCAGGCCTCTGCCGTGCAGTGCAGCTCCTAGCACCACCTACCCCTGCCACCCCTTGGCCATCCCTGACAAATGCTGGGCCTCTCACTTGTTCTCTGGTTTCCCCAACCTGGACACCAGGCACCTAGAGGATAAACCCACTCATACATAATAAACACAGGCCCCAGGGCCTGGTGTGTGATCTCATCATGCATGTGTCCTCTCTAGAAAGAAATGTGATAGACTGCAGTGAGGAAGTGTGTGCTGGGAAAGTGGCATGTGTGGAGAGCTGTAAAGGTGGCAAACAAAGTGGTACACAACAGCAGCATGGATCCACTTCTGCCCAGTATGTGTTACACTACTTATGCTTATCATTTGCATACTTAAAACTGCACTGTTAAGGTTGTGGTTAGACTGACATGAGGCCTAATCAGGATAAATGAGTGACTTATGACCATGGGGATGCACAGGTGAAAGGAGCTCCAAACATACATAGAGATATGCAAAACTAAAAAGGAATAATTAAGCTAGTGATGTAAGGAGTAGGCATACATTAGGAAGGAAAGTGGAGAAGCTATGAAGAGTTACATCTATGGAAAATCACACCAAGTAGTCGGAATAAGGCAAGTGGTTATTTAGATCCTCCTGAAGAGTCTTCAAGTCATCATCACCATCTTTGCTACATTGATCATGTTGCTGTAGAATAGTATGGATGGTTCTTTAGACTTGGGTGGCCTCTGAGATTAAATAAACAGTCATTCAGCAGCAAATTTCTGCTTTCTGCAGCTAGACAAATGGACTATTGAGACATATGGACATCACACAGACCAGAAAGGCCCAAACTAATTGAATGACAGCCCTATCCAAACATATAGTGTAAAAAGAAGAAACAAAGTTGTGTTTCCACATGTGCTTGAAAACACCCACTTCCTTTTTTAACTTTTAAATTCAATGTCTACTTTCAACAGTTCAATTTAGAAATGGTAACAAAACTCACTGATGATCTAAACAAAGCATTGAACACCTGCTTCAGATGAAAAATATTAATGTGAACTCGCGTTGATATAATTTCAGTTAAGAACTCGCCTACTGAAGAGGACGCATAAAGCTTATAATATACTGTATATCAGTCAAAGCAATTAGCCAAACAGGGGCTCACAGAGGTGAGCTTTGATCACAGAACTGTGAAATATTTATGAAGAGAAGTGATACATGAAATGAGCTCTCAGAATGAGAGTCTGTGGGGGTCCTGAGGAACTCTCCTTAGAGGGACCTTCAAGATAGCACAACTGCATGGACACACAGTAGGGTGACTGTGGGCCTCCACATTTAAAATGAAGGGCAGGCAGGAATGGTCAAGCCTAAAATGGCGGCATACTTCCAGGCAGTGAGTGGAACATAGGGAGTTAATCCACGATTTGGAACAGGAGCAGAGGCAGCCATGGTGCCGGCATTTTGGAGGGACATTGAGCCGTGTTCTCTGCTGACGTGCTCAGTTCCACTTGGTTCCATTCAGACAGAGCCAAAGAGTTTTAACACACTCAAGCATGAGCTAATTAAAAATCCACACTCTGCATCACTGCAGCAGTAATAGATTGATTTACTCATCATATACATCACCACTGCACACACTGAATTTCTGGATGCAGAGAATGAAGAAAAACTCCCCACAATTTTCAGCTTTAATTCACATACTATTTTGAATAAATAATATGTATTTCTAATTTAGATAAAATGTCATTATTCTTCTACGCTTCCACCTATATCATAATCAAACTGATTAATTTTCCTGCCTTTGAAATTACAACTCATCTTGTAGGAGATGTGGTGTAAATGATATATATCACCTGTGATAATGTTAACCAGGGTTTCAGATGGCTGTACATGTCTCACTGCTTCTCTGTCTAATTAATTCACCCTGAGAACCTTGAATATGGGAATAGTTTCATTGTCTAAACCTGGTTACTGTATAATCAAACTGCCCCCTGGAATATTTTCACACTTAAGCATGGTGGGGAATTTGGGATTCTTAATGCAGACCCTGTTACTTTAGCAAGTGCTAATTTGACAATATTCAAAGATAATAAGTGTAAAAGTGTCTCACTCAATTCCTGACATTTTCAGGTTTTGTTTGTTGGCATGTTTGTCACCTTCATAGCCTTTCATACTTGTATATAGAAAACACAAAATAGTCACCCAGAGGTAGTTATTGTTTAGTTTCCCAGGGTGTATATCTAATTTAATAAAAATGAGTTGAAAACTATAGTAGTATGAAGCAATATAAAAAATCTGCATACAGATTTGAGCCAAAATCAACATGCATGCTAAAAAACAAGAATACCAATGATAGAGTAAATTATGTTTTTAGCGAAATCCAACACGATAAATGTAATTAATCAAATATAAAGCTAAAGGTTTAATTATCATGTGGAGAGATGTCAGAGTGAGGTTGTTTCCTGTTTAGACGAAAACATCCAAAAATATAGTATTTTTCAAAGTTTTATCAGTTTACATTTTTCATGTACAAATAAGCGATTCACATCATTTATTAGAGAAGAGGTTGCAGCTCTAGAGCGATAACAGGAATTCAGGTTACATTCAGTGCAGAAGTTGAATAGCAAATATCCAGATGCAGAAGTTCATCTCGACTCAACAATTTTGGATGGACAATCCATGCTGGGGTTTTTTGTTTTTTTTTTTGCTTCACCTCCTTGTGTTAGTACCCCCACTGTGGTGGCTGATGAGACCCATTTAAATTACTGAAAGGGTTGTTAGTTTTTGTCCAGAATTGGTCTGAATACAACCGAAGGAGCAAAAGGAGGAACATTAACTTTGACTGTTTTTATTTGCTCTTTTCGCATTTCAGCATGGATTAAAAAACTATGTGTTAAATAAGAGAATGTGGATCCAAGATGTTGGATTTCAAGGGTTTTGGCATATACAACACTCTGTCCTCGGTGTCTCTGTACTTTTGGGACACTAGGCCTATGCTGGGGCCCCTTGGCCGTGACCCTGGCCACACCAGTTCTTCTGTAAGCAAGCCTGGAGCACAGAAAGCCTGTAGGATTTGTTGAGAAAGTAGAAAGGAGAAACTTGAACATGACCCTCCAAAGAGCTTTATTCCCGTTTCATGCAACATAGTTCACGTGACCTCCTTCCTTTTTGTCCCACTCTTTATTTAACCCTGACTATTTGCCGAGTTTCTGCTAAAAATCCAATTAGGTTAATTTGAAACAGCCCTGGTGAGAGAACTTTATCCTTTTGGCGCAGAGATAACTAACCTAATTAAGACTAGGCCTCTACCTCTGTCCTCTTTGAGCCTGCAAATTAAGAAAAGAAAAAGAAAACTTGTCAAAGATTAGGGCTGAGATTAGATTGCTAAAACAAACTTAAATACTTGTGAATTCTGTGGTGCTTTTTCAACACGAGCCCAGCACCTCTACGAAATGGCATCAGGTAAATAAATACTATTATTGTTGTAGTCATATAGTAGAAGTAGTAGTAGTGGTACTGGTAGTAGTAGTAGCAGTAGTAGTAGTAGTAGTAGTGGTACTGGTAGTAGTAGTAGTAGTAGTAGTAGTAGTGGTAGTGGTAGTAGCAGTAGTAGTAGTAGTAGTAGTAGTAGTGGTACTGGTAGTAGCAGTAGTAGTAGTAGTGGTACTGGTAGTAGTAGTAGTAGTAGTAGTAGTAGTAGTAGTAGTAGTAGTAGTAGCAGTAGTAGTAGTAGTAGTGGTAGTGGTAGTAGCAGTAGTAGTAGTAGTAGTAGTAGTAGTGGTAGTAGCAGTAGTAGTAGTAGTGGTACTGGTAGTAGTAGTAGTAGTAGTAGTAGTAGTAGTAGTAGTAGTAGTAGTAGTAGTAGTAGTAGTAGTGGTACTGGTAGTAGTAGTAGTAGTAGTAGTGGTACTGGTAGTAGTAGTAGTAGTAGTAGAAGTAGTGGTACTGGTAGTAGCAGTAGAAGTAGTAGTAGTAGTAGTAGTAGTGGTACTGGTAGTAGTACTAGTAGTAGTAGTGGTACTGGTAGTAGTAGTAGTAGTAGTAGTAGTAGTGGTACTGGTAGTAGTAGTAGTAGTAGTAGTTGTAGTAGTAGTAATAAAATTATTCATATTATCAAGACAAGCTCAGATCACCTGTGAAAGTGGGAGGTGAGTGTTTTTACTGAAAGTCTTTAAAGGTACTGAAACATGTGAAGCAACACAGGATTTTCTTTTTCAACTGACTGAAAGACACACATATATAGAAGCACACTCACAGAGTAAACACAAACAACATGCCTGCTGAGCTTAGTTTACTCCTATCAGCTGTTGACCAGCCACGCAGACCACCCCAACTCTTCACTGCCATCAGGACAGGAAAGGAGAAGTAGGGAGGGGGAGGGAGAGGGGGGTGTCATTGTGGGGGCTTTGGGGCAGAGGGGGAAGGGTGCAGCGCTTGGTACAGGGGTTGAGGGGTGTCCTCCACCAAATTAAAACCCAATCAATGTGGACCCCCCCCCCCTCTTCCTCCTCCTCCTCTTTCCCATCCCCCTTTCCAGTCTGTCTTACCCCCACCACCCTAAGCTCATATACCCCTACCATTACCCCCCCCCCCCAACTTTGTAACCCCCCACCCCACCCCTCTGACCCACACTCACCCAGTACTGCCATGGAGCAATGACTTCAGGCATTGGCCTTTATTGCTCCACTCCAGACTGGGAAATTCACCCAGAGTAAAATCGGCTCATTAAAACACAGTGGGGATTTATTCCAGAACAAAGGAATGCTGTATGATAATTTAAAGAGCTTTTTAATATTTGTAATCACATGTTGTGATGTGAAGGGATGCTGTGCAGGAAGGTGGAGACTTTTTAACCTCATGACCAATTTGTCTTCATTTTTCTGCAGGATAAAACACTGTGTGACTAAAACATCTTAATCACCAGATAAACACAAATATATAAAACAACATTTCTTATACTTTTAAGTGGTTATAAAATCAACTCTGAATGAAGCTAAATATCATTTCCCACACCTGCTGTAAAGTTCACTTTAAATCCACTGTGATGTTGTTGGATGCCAAACCATAGCTCTCCTAATATTTACTAACTGTGCTGTACAATATGCTCCCACAAGCATGCTTCCACACATACTAATACATGAACACACAGACCCACACACCACCTGCTGAAGAAGAGATTGAGAGAGTCCTCCCTGGCTGAAGCATAACAGTGGGGAACAATTAAACCAAAGACCAGCCTTTGATCACTTGGTCATGTGAACATGACAGGTGACCATATGGCTGATAAAATGTGTATGACAATGGGTGCTTAAAAATCTCTGCTTTTATTGTGCAACAACAAAATGAAAAAGAAGAAGATGACTGCATTTTAATGACTTCCTTTGCAGTTTTTCCATGCCCTAAGTGTTACCAAGGTTAATTTTTATGTAGTGAAAATATTTTTTGTTTTACAATGCTTCTTATCCAATTTAGGAAGATTACGCCTTTATGTTTACTGAGGAAACCTCTCTGAGTAGTGTGAGCTTGAACAAACACAAAAAGTACACGAAGACGTACAAACACAAAAAAAAAATTGCACAAGATCATTAGACTTTTATAGTGAGATGTGAAGACAAGAGCGATGGGAGGCTGAGAAACAGTCAGCTACCGCAAGCAATCACTTGCAGATGCTAAAGTTGTTGTTACTGAAGTCACAGGGGTGAGAGAATGGAAGGTGAGGTCACATACATATTTGTGGCAGGATGCAGGAGAATAGACCTACTGGGTAATATGACAGGATAGAGAGATAGGTAAAATGTGCATGGTGGACTGGCACATGCAAACAAGCACACAAACTCTTCCCTTGCATGCACAGTCACACTTGCAGAGCCCAGAGATTTAGACCGGGCCCAGAGGCAGTTTCCATCTAGAAACAGCAGGGGGAGCAGCTCCACTATTGTTCTGACTGGATCTAGGCCCAAGGCACTGGGCTTTGGGAGCATGTGTTTTGAAGTTGTTTGTGAACCTGTATGCGTGCATGTAAGTATGTGTATGTACGAAAACCCCAGGGACAAAAAGAGTGATAGGTGCTTTATTTTGGTTTTTGTATTAAACTGTCAGTGGTTGTTTAATATGCTGCCATTCACTGTCCTGCCTCAAATTTCTTTCCAATTTTTTTTTTTTTGTAACACCTGGCATACAGGGTTAAAGGAGCACAAAGGAGCAGAAATAATAAAATGCAGAAAAGGCTTCCATCTTACAGGAGTAGAAGAGAGTCAGGTTAAATAAAAAAAGACACTCAGATGTGGGTGTATATGAATTGGAACTTTAAAAAAAATCTATAAATCCTTACCAACTGACTGGGATTTAAAGTTTGTAAACTTTCATTATTATAACAAAAAGACTTATTGTAGTTCATTTTTTAAGTAGTTAGTGTCAAAGCTTTCTTAAAAAAATCTTCATCCCTGCACACATATGTCCATAAAACTAGTATAATCAAACTTCATATAGAAATAGGTTGCATTCAAGCAGCATTTCTTTAAAACAAATCACTATTGGTTTAAATCTGATCTGTGCATTTTTCAGATTAAAGCACAGTGGTCTGTTTTTAGCTTTTAATAATGTATGCAGGGAAAATAAAATAAAATCCGTTCCCATTGGCATTTAAGTGGGAATTTTCCAAGCATACTATTATTAGTAGTATGTGAAAATAAAATATGTAGTTTTGCAATTTTGGCAAACGAATCTTTAACACATTAGGCAGAAACGTGTTAGTACTAAACACTCACAAAAGTATGTGAATGTGAATATAATAATAAACATAATAAAAAAACTAGACATATTTACAGTTTGAATAAGTAACTTTAACCACCGTGGTCATTTCTGTATTGTTAACAGACGGCCTGTGAAAAAAATATCTACTGTGTTTGATAACGCTAATTCCTGTTTGTGTATGTGTGCACGTCTCACACAACCGTCCCTGGTTTGTGTGTTTGTAGTCTTTGTCCCTCCTTCACAGTTGTGTGAGGACACTCATGGTTAATGGCTGTTAACACCACAAGTGTTAAAGCGTCCAAATGCAGACAATTAAAGAGCCGCTCTGGCAGAAAGACGAATGACTGCTGTTGGTACAGAGAAGAGAAAGCCTTTATTCAGGAGCTCACACTTTCTTTTCTTATGCAATGTCTCAAGCTGAAAATAGAGTTTAACAGGCCACTTCAACTCAAGGGCCATTGCTCAGCTTACTGAACGAACACACACAAACATGTTCAGCGTTTGTCACCAACATTTTTACAACAATTGAGAGGCCCCTGCGATTTTTTTTTTGTTTTTTTTTTTGACAAATATGTTCAGAACTTTTATTTTTCAAAATACGACAAAATGTATCCACACTGAAGGCGGAGCGCACTAGAGAGAGAAAATGAGAGAAAATTGTTTAAGTGCAAACTACATGGCAGTTGAGCAGATGACTTCACATTGAGTCTGACTGAAGCACACATAGTCCCATCAATCTCCTCCTTCATTTTCGCCATTGCTTTCTCCTCCCTGCTGAACAACAGACCTAAGTCATTTGCCATTGACCTAATGTGTACGTGTGTGAGTGTGTGTCCCTTTACCTCCAACAGAACCTATCACCTTGACCACTACGGCAATCCCAAGCCAAACTGACCTTGGTTTTTTTCCATCAGTCATTAATTCTGAGTCTTTCTGTCCATCTCTTCTTCAAAGACACCATATCTCAACCTTGTCTCCTATGGTTTGTGTTGTATGTGTACACCTGTGTGGGCGTATGTGTGTGTATGTGTGGGTCCGTGTGTGTGGTCTCCCATGGTTAGAGAAGCGTGCATGTGTCAGGTCCAGTGAAGGTGACACCTTATGCCTCGTGCCGAGATAATGAAGGCTTTAACTTTACAACTCAAGCATATCAGATTGCAGCACCACAGTCCCTCAGACATGCGCCCACAACATGAGTGATCTGAATGGGTCGCCACCCTCCATTTCATGTGCACTGAGCGGTGTGCACTGTAAAATCTGCCAAAAGGCCTCATCATCATAACCATCGCTTATTTCAGAGGGGGCTTCGGGAATTGGGAGTTTAGTGAGACATATCAACAGTGTACACACTTACACAACAAGAACACACCCTTCGAGGAGGGCAAGCAAGGGGTGGCATACTGTTTACCAACTGTTACGGCAGCCGGAGGCAAAAAAAAAAA
The DNA here is from genome assembly GCA_020466265.1 of Siphamia tubifer. Classification (NCBI taxonomy): domain Eukaryota; kingdom Metazoa; phylum Chordata; class Actinopteri; order Kurtiformes; family Apogonidae; genus Siphamia; species Siphamia tubifer. Next base: position 30,688,965 of record CM035803.1, on the reverse strand, counting down.
AAAAGAGAGAAAAAAAAAGTGTGTGTGCGTGTGGAACGTATAACCTCAGAACATGTGAGAGTCAAGATGTCAAAACTCATACACGTACCTTACAACTGAGCTAATATAGTGAAGTTAAAACATCCCTCCTAAATTCCCTCACTGCCTCTCTTCTCCTTTCTCCTCAACTCACCTTTTCCTCCCCCTTTCATTCAGGAAGGGTTCTTTCCATAATAAAAGGAACCTGTGGAACTAATCCTTGCAAATCTCCTGTGCTTTCTGTCCTATACCTCCAGGCAACACAGCACACTGAAATCCTCCATTTGCATGCCTAAACTGCACTAACTGTGAATAAACCCTTTTAGCTGCTAATGTAATAACATCTCCATTTCAGGAAAGGAGCAGGGGGTTAGCCAGCCCTCAGAGATTCAAGCAAACTCAGCCCTCTCCCTCCTCTCGCTTACCCTCTCTCTTTTCCCTCTCATCCCTCCTCTCTGCACTACAATAGGCCTGGCATACAGATGCACCCACCAGCCCAGCTTATCAACTACATCTAGTTAAGGTCAGCTTTAGAAATGGAAGTGGAGTCCTGATTACAAGCAGATAAGTAAGAACACACACACACACACACACACACACACACTGTTTAACATTACCTTGGCTGGTTTGCGTATCAGAGGATTAAAATAGGTGTCAGATGTAATTTGATTTTAGACATTTCATTTCTTTCTATTTTCCTTTATATTAAAGATTAGCCACAAATTGAAAAAGAAATCACGGAAATTATTTAACTATTGTAGTTTGGTAATTAAATTTGAACTAGTACAATTCATAGTGGGAATAATTACAGCTATTTATTTTAATGTAAAAATGATATCCTCCAAAAACACTTAGTAAAGGCGGTCATTTAAAGCAGCCACCTTTTCACTGTATTTTTTTTTATTTTTTTTTTATCATTTATCATTCCTTTTAATGGCAAAGTCAAGACAAATGCAAGTGGAAATGAAAGAGAATAATGGTAACAATGGCCTCTAGTCATATGTGAGCCAGGATTAACCCCCAATGAAGTGTCAAAAAAAACAAAAAACCAAGGTCTCAAAAAAACTACTCAATCGATACAACACCTGAATTGTATCCTTGCATTAAACAATTCTCCTGTTTGAGGGTGAATTTGGAAAGACAAACCCATCACAGTATTTTCTTCCCATTTTTGAAGGATGTAATTGGCCACTACCTCTCCCCATTTCTCTGCAACAGTAACCTACAGAGCCCTATCACTGCCTTTCATCTCTAACTGAATTATATTAACACTGCTAAGTAGCACAGAGGCCACAAAACACACCAACATCACCGCACACAGATAAACTCACACACATGTGCAGAGTTACGCAGCATTATTTTCCTCAGTCATATCAAAATGAGATTCGGAATACATTACAAGCACTCCTTTTTCTGCCTCAGAGCAGGCAGCAAGAGATGCCAAGATATTACTTTAATTGTCCAATTACATGGAATATAGTTGTACTAGACCGCCCTGAACTGAGTACTCCTCCCCAAATTCTGTTTTTTTGGAAAGATCAGTTTGGTTGTTGCAGTGATTTTTTTTTTTCCTTTTTTCCTGTGAATTAGGGCTGGAACAGCAGAGATAACTGAGACATCACTCTCTTTTCCCCCTCTGAGAGCTGGCTTTCACTACCTCACAGAGTTCACATGAATAATATTAACATCAAAGAGAATTTCTTGGAAACCATCTGATCAAGCTGTATCATACATCGCTGTGACATGCTTATAACAACCCTCCCACACTTGCCCCACAACCACACACCCCCACACATACTGTATATACTAGCACCCACAAAAATACATTGGTATTCTGCGAGTGTAAGGGGGAGATTCCTGCTTCAAAGGGACCATTTCCATTACTACTACTACGACTACTACTACTATTACTACATACTGATACGATAAAACATGAATGTTGAAAGCAAGTGTTACTGCCATGCTGCAGTCAGAGTCAAACGCAAGGAGTAAAGGGAAAATGGAGTGATATAACTTATATGCTGGAGCATCTATCACATAAATTGTTTGCAAGGAACGTATTCTACTGACCTATTTTATTTTTTCATTCATTCATTCATTCATTCATTCATATTTTGCTCCTTCAGATTCATTTGCAGAAGATACAAAGTCTCCTAACCCTCTTTTATACTGTATGCATATATTTGGACGCTATAAAACATGCAGCAATGATGATAGAAAATGATCACGCTCAATATTTGATGACTAAAGAAATGAAAAAAAAAAGTGGTGTATGAACAAGTGGGATGAGAAAATACTGGGGAAAAACAGCTTGCAGCTCTGCCACTCATCCAACCAAACAACCAACCAAATGCCAAGCTAGCCCCGAAAAAACACACATGAAAAAGATGAACTTATTGAGGTCTCTATTTCCATGGCAACACAGAATAGTTTTGATGATGTTCCTTCCCAGTCGGCAGGCAGGGCTTGGCCGAATCACGGCACAGATTGGTTCTCCGTGGCTTGTTACTAAGGGCGGGTTTAAAATGTGCAAAGAGAGAGAGAGAGAGAAAAAGAGGGAGAGAGTGAGGCGCAGATGGTTGGAAGAATTGCCACTTTGAAGAAAACCCCAACCCACTCTCACAACTGGGTTCTGCAATATTGATTTGAATGGATGGTAGGGAAGAAAACCTAGTGGCCTATGAATAAGTAAGTAATGGATAATATAGGCTAAATCAAAAGCCATTCAAACTGAATAGGATATGCCTTCTCAATGATGCAGAGGTCCAGTGCGTATTTCTCTCTACATGAGGGCACAATAAACTATGCTGCTGAACAGTACTGTCAAGCTTCCTTGTGTCATGTCTCTTAATGCCCTTCAAATAAAGAGGCTAGAACAGAGACAAGAGTAAGAAGCGCATCTCAATCTCAATGCCTCAAATTCTTTGCAATATTAAACATTGGTTTCCTGCAGAAGTACTGGTAATATCTGAGTTTGCATATGCTGAGTAATGTATTTATGTACATACAAAAATTGAGTTAAAAAAAAAAAAGGAAAGAACCATTTAAAAAAACTTCCTTTTTATCACACTGATCACACCTTATTTTATTGCAGCAGTGACTTTGGGCTATTTTGTTTGTGTTTTAAAATCTTAATTGCACATTTCTTCGCAACACTTGAAAGGCACCAGCTCTTTTAGAATAAACAACATGCGATCATCTGGGGTTTTAATTTACCCAGCAGGAGAACTTGTGCTGAATAACATCCAATTGAAAAAACGAAACTCCCCGAAACTTCCCCATCTATTGCAGTCTCCTTTTTTTTTCCCCCTTTTTTTTCTCCTTTTTTTTTTTTTTTTTTACTTCACTCCTCTTTTTGTTTCCCTCCACAGACAGCAGGTCTATGGGCGACTGGGAGCAACAGAAGAGCTCAGGGCCCTGCCAGGCCTGGGATAGCTGATTCGTGTTCGACATGACGACACTGCTGTTCAGACAGACACGGCTGAAGACGCCGGGTTGATATCATGGCATCATTTACACATGCACAAACTCCCGCACACTGTCCCTCTGTTGTCTCTCCTCCACTCACCTTTTCAGCTGCCCCTCCCTCTCACTGCGACCCCACAACCCTAAATCCCCCTAGCACACGGCGACATGGCAGACAGGCAGCCACGCAGACAGGTGACCGTAAACAATTAATCAACATGGTGACACCTCTACATCTGCCAGGCCCAGCACGGGGAGGGGAGCTGTCAGCTAGCAAAACAAAGCAGCCCCCAACACACACACAATCGTGTTAGTGAGTGTCTCTCCAGCTCATAAAGAATGTCAGCAACTGAATCTACAAGCTTGTAGGTATAAAATATTTACTAACACATTGAAAAGACAGTGACATAAAATGAAAGTGAATTATTTCACAACTTGGACGCCGTCAGACACCATTTGCCAGTTGTGCAGAAGCAAAACGGACTGGCTGAGTTTTGTTATTTGTTACTTATTTATTTTTTAATGACTAAGTGTCATTCTTCGCATTGTTAACAAAACTAGCGTGGTGTTAAAAGTCACATGAACATTTGCAAGTGATCATGATGCCACGCTCAAAGCACATGAAAACACCTCATATGTATTAAAGTGTAAGTGTGAAAATATTACAAATCCACAAACATCATCATCAATATCCTTTGAATTTTTTTTTAGCCACATTATAACTAAACTAAACTAAATATAAAACTTGGTGACATTCAAAATCTAACAAACATCCATCTACATGAAATCAAACTCATATTTGTTTATTTTACCTTAACAAATGCTGTTCCTATTTACACCCTTTTGTTTCTTGACAACAGGGGGTTATGTGAAAAACATTTTCTTAAATGTGTGTTAAAGTGAGGAGTGAGTCAGATCTAAATATGGATGAAAACTAAAGTATTATATATGTAGATACGGTCTATCTCACGCAATTTGTTCTCCCTTTTGAGGATGTTTTTCATGATGTCCCGCCATTGTCTGGATCTAACCCCCGCATGCCCTGAAATCATCCTGCAGGCCTGAGTGGCATATTCATATGAATGAGTGGAGCTAACAGGTGATGAATGTCAGAACCCTGGTGGCCTATTGTCACCGGGGACAAGGACAATATGAGGGAGAGATTGGGAGGTCAGCGCTGGGCTGTGTGCTGCTAAAGTTTAAGCCATAGCTGACTTATGTCATCCATCAACACAGACACATTAAAATAACACAGCAGGTCTTCAGGCAACCAGGAATTGGTTTGGAGTATGTCGAGGTGTGTACAGTAACTCTTTAGACTGATGCAAAAAAAAAAAAAAAAATAGTAGTAATTAATTATACATGGGGATCATTTTGGTTGCTAGTTTGCAGAATGCTTTACTTTTAGTTAGATCTTGTTGACATGATGATGATGCAGAAGGGTAGAGTGTGTCTGTGCAAAAACACTCCCGGGGATTCTAATAACAATGCTGCAGTCCCGGGGAGCGAGAACTGCTAGAGCTGTCAGGCCTTTTGTTTCAAGGGGCCACTCATTACATTACAATCCCAAAGATAAGGTTCCTTCAGGGGGTACGAAAGGCCATGAAGGAGGAGGTATTGTTCCTCACTCCATGCACAAGTTTCTGCTTTTGGAAACCTACAGGAAACACAGCTTTAGACTTAAAAAAAAAAGAAAGAAAGAAAGAAAAGATGAATGCTTCCTATGAGATGATGTAGGAAAATGGCACAGCTCACCTTGGTATGGGGAGGAAGGGAGGAGGGAGGAAGAGGAGAAAAGAAAAGGGAGGAAAAAAGCTTAGTTTAGATTAACCTGCCATTTTCATAAAGGAGGTAATCATTATGCTGCCAGTAGGAAACTTGTGGGATGAGAGCTGAAGGCAAAACACAAAGCTCTGATTTGATTTTGTTTGTTCTTTACAGATTGGCTATCAGTTTGAGGAGGAGGTGAAATGTGCAGTGGTGGGGGAGATGTTTACGATGGTTTTGGCTTTTGAGGGGCTTGTTTGGCGTTCGGGTTTGACTGCATCTCACACATCAAATTGAAGTAAAGTGTAACATGTGAATGTTGTGACAAATGAGACACACATGACAGAAAGAGGAGTAGGTGAGAATTGGGAAACGGAGAAAAGGCTTCCCCAGGGAGTGTGTGTGAGTAAATATATACGTGTGTTTGCTTGTATGTGTGTAGATATCTAGTACGTATGTGAAAAGATTATAGCTATCAAACATAATAAAGGCATGTAATTTTAAGGGATATATTTTTTATATTCATCTGCCCTTTAATTAATTTTGCAACAAATACAGAGCAATGATGATATTTATACTTCCCTCGCAAGATCTAACGGAAGCAAAACCTAATCACAATATAATCTTTCTGCATTTTGAGATAAACAAATTCACTTTTTCAAAGCTGACAGATTTTAATAGACTTCACCAAATAAACCTGAAAATGAAATACTGAAAATAGGAGTTTTTTTTGTCACAGAAACAATTTGCTTAAATATGGTTAAGTGCAACAAATTCTGAAAGGTGGAAAAAAAAATGTAGCAGTTTCAATAAAACATATCAATTCACTTACTATAATGGTGAGTGGGATTGACTTGACAAAACCTCTGAATATAAGACACTTAAAGTAGTTGTAGCATAGTATCTAAATGTGTTGTAATCTATGTACTTATTGTGTATCATTGTGTTTAAATAATTAAGACAAAGCACATCTCTTACATTACTCCATTTTTGTTTTTGACTGCAGTGTTGGTCTCTGAGATGAATTCATTCATTTAGGCAGCACGGTCACATATGGAAATCCAACACTAACTGACCACAAATCAGTGTTTAAAAGTCAGTAGTCATTAGAGCCGACAAGCAGGTCTGTAATGAAAGAGAGTGAAGAAATTTCTCCGTGATCCCGCTTGCTCACAAAACCTGACTACACTTTCATCACCTCGCCATTTCTTTCTTTCTTTGATCCTTTCATGTTCCACAAATGCCACCAAGAACATGTTTCAAGCAAAGATTAAAAGCTGACCATCGATTTTTTAGAAATGTTTGTTAGCTGCTTCCATTTGTTTTGCCTGTTTTAATAGAGCTTGTTATGTGAGGTCTCTCCTTGCTCAAGTAAAGTGGACCAAAACTGTCTCGAATATTAAAAACACTACAATTAATGGCAAGTAGAAATAGACTTTTTTTTCATCATTTCTTCATTTGTATTGTTTACTTATATGACAAACCTCAAAAACACGCCTATAGGAGGCACATACTAAGGCCCCGTCCACACAGCAACACAACAAGGTTTCTTTTTTACTGGATAGAAAAGATATGGCGTCCACACTGGGAACGAGTCAGAAACCTATCATGTAAACATGGCAACGAAACATGTGCTGAAAATGATGCAATACACATGCCACACCTCTAGGTGCATTGTAAGGCAGTCCCGTTGTATACATCAGAACAATAGAAGTAAAGCGCATGCGCATACCGGTGTGAAACGCACCCCAGAAATAAACACCAACAAGAAGGCATGTGCAGGCGTCATTCCTGCTCGTCTTGTTGGTTTAACATCAGTAGATTTTCCTTCAGAAACAACAGTAAACTTAGTAGTGACTGCAGCTCTGCTACTACCGCTACTCTGGTGTCCACCATGACGGTCACTGTCTGTCTTTATGCATGAATATTGCACGCAGCTGCTATTTGTTCTGGTCATGTGCTTGTGACGTAGATGATCAGCGTTGTACTCCGTTTTACTCATCCACACAGCAACGCAATGACATCATTGCCAAATCTTTCCAATCTGGAACCTCTTCTCAAAAGATATATTTTTGGGGCACCCAAAAGGCCGTTGCTGTGTGGACATGAGGTTGAAATGATAACAAACTGTATCAGATTCACTTGAAAATGTTGCTGTGTGGACGGGGCCTAAGGGTGTCCATGGAGGAAAGGTTAGTTTCCCAAAGTCTTAATACTGCAAAGGCTGTAACGACTTTAGTAAAGTGTTGATCATTGACTTTCCTCCATGTGGCTACTCTATCATATGGAGCCCCTCTGATGACATGTTGAAAAAAAGTCTTATTTGTGGCCATGGAATGTGAATTTGTGTGCAGAAAATATTAATTTGTGGCCATGAACTAAGCATAACGTGCATATGAAATACTTAATGATATCAGTGTAATTCCTGGATATCTGGGTAACTAAATCAAGCACATTGTTGATGGTGGAGGTGCGGATGTAAAGGTACATGATGGACAGAGACAGTATGACCAAGTGCGAGGCCCTGGGAAGGATCATGGTTACTGGTGGATGTAAACAGCATTATATTTCTGTTAGAAAAGAAGACATCGGGATCATCTGAACTGATTCGGTCTAGTAGAGAGAGGATGATCCTGACATCTTCTTTTCCTTTACCTCTGCACCTCCGTTGCGCTTGATTTAGTTACCCAGCTCTCCAGGAATTATACTAATATCATTAATAAGTATTTTGTGCGCACAAAATACCTATTTCGTGGCCCCAAATTAGAGTTTTTTTTCGCCATGTCATCAGAGGGACTCTACTATTCCACTCAGCTCAGACAACCATTTAAGTTGTCTAATTATCCATACAAAAATAATTGGTCCTCTATGAACAATGACCCTTGTGTTTTGTGCATATGTGTGGGCAAGCACACACGTGAATGCATGTATGTGTGCAAATCAAGTTTTCACCCTGACAATCACAGCTTTAATTAAATTAAAGCAAAGGTGTTAAAGCTGCTGATTGTCATTGTGAATGGGTGAGGAGCACATAATACAATGCATATCAATGCAGCCATGACTGACTACAGTCCCCCAGGTGTCAGCCAAATGAGTGTGAATATTCAGCTTTTTCCCCTCCACTTAACTCTCTTTTCACTCTGGTGACATTTTATTAGCCCTCCCTTGGCAGAGCTGGTGGGTAAGCAAACTGCAGAAAACAGCATCCGTGTAGGCCTAGTCTTCAATCTGTCCAAATACAATATGATGCAAATTCTAATAACCACAACAAAAACCCCTTCAGCCCCTTTATGGTGACTTGCTCATTTGGGTCTTTCATTTCATGCATTTTTGTGACCATATGGTTCATTAAAAGTAACAGAGTATATTTCATCATTAACTGTGAGGGTTTTTATGTTTTGTTTTCTTTTTTTGCTCCAGTTGTTTCTCAACCTTATATTAAGATATCCATGAAGCCTCTTTGCCTGTTCCAGCCATCTATCATTAGCACGTGTTATTCAAGTCTGGGTAGATCAGCTTTCGCTCCAGATGACCACTCCTCTTTTCTGTCAACCTCCGCTTTCGTCTATGCTGCATATCGATTCAAATAAAAACAAGTTGCCAATCCAAATAAACACCATGTCAAGGAGTCATCCAAGCAGACAGGAATATCTACCCAGCATGATACCATAGGGCAGAAAACCACAGGGGTACTGGTGCTCCTGACCTCACAGGGGGTCCGTAGAGGTTGGTGAGGTGCATGTATGTGTGCGTGGGCACAATGCGTACACTCATGTGTGCATCGGCGCACATATGAGTGGCTAATCATGTGTGGGCTTGTGACTCTATTTAAGACATTTATCTGGTCAATAAGTGCTATCACTGTTATTGCAGTCACTGCACTGTACCATAAGCAATTCTGACAAGGCTCTAATATAGATTTGCTCATGTAGGAAAGACCACTGATCAGGTTCTGCCTGTAACAAAATATGAGAGTCTGCAATGATTTCTCAATTGTTGTGCACTTAAATGATGTTCACTTATCAAAAGCAAGGGCCTTCAAAGAAAACAATGTAGGATCACATGGTAAAAACTAATGTAGATACCCATGACCTTTAGTAACAGTAAAGAGGACTAAATATGTATCTACATATACAGTGCATGTACAGTATATCCATATCTATGTGTATCTACATTGAAACTACATGTGTATCTATCTATCTATCTATCTATCTATCTATCTATCTATCTATCTATCTATCTATCTATCTATCTATCTATCTATCTATCTATCTATCTATCTGTCTGTCTGTCTGTCTGTCTGTCTGTCTGTCTGTCTGTCTGTCTGTCTGTCTGTCTGTCTGTCTGTCTGTCTGTCTGTCTGTCTGTCTGTCTATCTATACACACACACACACACACACACATATATATATATATATATATATATATATATATATATATATATATATCAAACTACATGTGTCTCCATATCTATCTATATCTACATCTATGTCTAATGCAGAGTGGATTGTGTGTAACAACCAAGTTTCTAAAACAGAAAAAAAAACTGTAGAAAGTTCTTCACTTAGACAATATGTTTCATAAAGTCTAATCGTACCTCAACATGAAGCCATCCTTAAAGGCAACAACTTGAGTCCAACCTTCTCATTTAAATAATTTTTGGGGGAAGGACACAAAGAAACCCCCTTAAGGAACCTAAGGAACCTGTGACCTCTACTTGTGTCCTGATGTGGTCCCCTAGGACCCCATGAAGCAACAGGGCCACAATAATCACTTGGACCCCACTGAGTGTGAGCATAGCCACAGCACACCAGGGTCAGAAGAGAGGACAGGCAGAGCCAGAGGTCCACAGGGCATGTGGAAGTGTGCAGGGGGTTAGTGCCAAGGCACTCATGGTGTTTTTAAGGTCATGCTAATTGCCAAGGCTTCAGTTAGTCTTAGCTTTGCAGAGGTGAAATGCACAGGATGGAGGTGGTAGTACAGGTGTGGACCTTTAATTAAATACCACTGCAAAGGTTAATGTATAGAACGAGGAACTGCAGCCACTGTTAAGTGGAGGACATTTAAACACAGCTAAGAATATGCCCCACACTGTGTGTGTGTGTGTGTGTGTGTGTGTGTGTGTGTGTGTGTGTGTGTATGTGATTGTGTGAGTGAGAGAGGGAGAGAGAGAGAGAGTGTACCTTTGTATGAGTCTAAGAGCAAGAGCTGCAATGAAGAAGGTGGCAAAAAGTTCAAAAAGAGCAAAATTCAATTTAATTCATTAATTTGAAGGTGCAATATGTTAAGGGGCCAATTTTGCAGTACTATGAAACTTGACAGCTTCTGCACAGAAATAGAAGTTACCTCACTCTATCAAGGGTTGGTTGTTAAAAGTAATATCCAAAACAGGAGAATTAAGACTCTCCATGACACTGGCAACCAATTTCCTCTGCCGTTATGTGTTAACTCTTACATCTGTATAATTTTCACAACACATAATCAAAGCTACGTATGTGCAGATGCATTGTCACTCCACCTATATCCTTAAACACTTTGTGTTTGCATGCAAGTGCTCATGTGTTTGACTTCTGATAATTAACACCATCTGCTGTACCAAAGCACCTCTAGAAAGACAGGAAATCTGACATGACTTTCCCTTGTAGCAGTACACATAAATATGACTAATATGATTAAATTGAGAAACTGATCAAATAAAATGGATGAAATCTCCAATTGAAAAATGATAGGTAAAATCTTTTTGAACTTTTGGCCAAAGCAGTTGTAAGATTTTTGTTTTCAGACAGTCCTATTTATACATATCAGTAATCACCTTTAACCGAGTTCCAGTTACACTTTATCAAAAAATAGATAATCCCATTGTCACAGTGAGGTACAAAAAAATCTAACTTTATGGGCACAGTTTACCTTTGTCAAATACTTTTTCCCATATATTAATTTAACAATTCTATCATTCAAATATATGACATACACATGCAAGAATCGAAAGTCTGTTCGAGAAACGCAGCTGTAGAGAAAAAAAAAAAACAGAAAAAAAGGCTGTCTGACCCCTATTATAATTTTGGCTCAAAATCAATTGCAAAATTAAGGACACTCGCTCACACACAGACAATACCACACACAGACTTGTTCCTCAGAGTCATCACCGGAAAACTGCAGGCTGGAAAAAGACCTTTGGGACCATTTCCACACAACAAAGATATTCACAAAGCAAACAGCGCAGCCCAAATCCACCAATTCAAAGATGTCCTCCTCAGAGATAGAACAGTCTTTCATCTCACATCTCAAATTAGACAAAACACACATCCTAATGTCTTCCTACACAATAACAGCACACTTTTAGGACAACTGTCTGTGTGAAAATTCAAGCGTGCATCTTGCTAGTGGAATGACGTGGATTCTCTGCAGTGCATAAGTCACTGTATGATGAACTGTGATGAGAAGCAAATGATGCCACAGAGAGTGGCAAAGCAGTGGGTTTGGTTACTCCAAACCTACCCAAACATGCTATTAGGCCTTCACTCAAACCACTAATTGGGTATTCATGTGGTGTTTTGTTTGTTTATCACTGTGTTACTGCTGCAAGTCTTGCTTCAACACATCTCATTTTCATCCTCAACATGAAAGCCAGAGACGGTGGAATTTCTACACTGTATTCCAGCCACAGAGCATAATCTCAGTTAACACAAGACGGTCCCAGTTCCCTTTTGCTCTGAATTACCACCCGCAGTGGTTTTGTTGTCCCACCACATCCCCCCATGTTTTGTCAAATAATTTATTCTGCCTTTAAAATTCACCCATAATATATACCTTTGTATGCAGAGGAAAGAGGAAGAAGACAGTTAATGTGCTTATGAGTATTTTGTAATGAGAATGTGGGAGTAGTCTGCACTCACCTGTGTCACATACTGCAAATAAGAGCTGGAGTACGATTTTGACAAAGTTGAATGTAGTGAAAGCATGTCAGCGTACATATTTCATGGTGCCATTTTTAGCTGTCATATGTGTCTTATGATCTTAAGCACATGTTATTTTGGAGTCATCGTTGTTTGGCTTCAGCTCTGAAAACGATGCTAGCTAACCTATATCACCACGTCCATCTGCCATTCATTATTATGTTCCTCCATTACCCCCCATGTCTTTTGTCCTTTGTTGGTGTTGTAAGGGCATCTGTGGTTGTAACTCCTCCGCCTTCTGTTTCACTCTAGTGGAGCCCTTTTTGCATTTATGCGATGCATCCCTCTCATCTTTATAAAACTGAAAGCCTACAAATTTTCCCCTCAGTTTCTCTGTTGGCATTCCACATCTACACTGCTGATCCCATTGCTGCCACTTCTATTAGTCTATTGCTCCTTCTCTTTCACCACTGATTGCTTTGCGCCACAGCCATATTTCTTGACTGTTTCCAGGGTTTTGAGTTTTGGGTATGTCTAAGCCACTGCCCGGCAGAGAGCTGAATCTGGCCTCTTTCAGATTCACAGCTTGTGCTCGGCTCTATACTCCTCCTCCTCCACTTCTTTCTACTTCTCCAGCTTCCATGTTGTGGTAGCCACAAGAGAATTTTGGGAGCATGGCCAACCCCATTTTCACATTCCTCTAAACTTATTGTCCGTCAGAACTTAAGTATAAGTGATGGAAAATGGCCAATTCCACCATTTCATAAAATATTTACCTCTTCCTGTCTTGTATTTTTACCTCAAATGGAATCAAAATGGGGGCTTAAAGCATGTTTTTCATGAAGCTCGATCAGATTGGTTATATTTAGTTGCTATATAGCTATTTCTTTTACACTTATTAGAACAAGGTATCTATCTATCTATCTATCTATCTATCTATCTATCTATCTATCTATCTATCTATCTATCTATCTATCTATCTATCTATCTATCTATCTATCTATCTATCTATCTATCTATCTATCTGACAATTGTTACTGAATAATCTAGCTTCTACTACAATGATGTCCCTTCATTCGCAATGCAAAGTACTTCTGAGAGAATGAAAGACAATGCAGCTCTTTGGTCGACATAATAAGGAATTGTAATGTAACACCCAAACTGAATGTGCATTTAAAATGCATGCAACTACAAGATTTTGGTTCAGAGGTGAGGTTTTTGTTGCCTATAACACAGTAGTTAGTTGAGGTCACTGTCCAGGGCTGTAGATGAACTTTTTTTAGGTGCACTAGCACAAAAGTTAGGTGCACCCAAATGTTTCAACAGTGTTGCATTTAACACCGCAGTTTTACATGTTCACTTTTTAAAAAAATTGACAATATAGATTTGTAAATAATTAATCAACAATTTTGATAGAGTAACATACAGTTCTTTATTTAGAGGACAGCTCTACAAGAAAGATTAGAAGTGACTGAAAAGTGCTATTGCTTAAAGTGTTTCACTGAGTTGAAATTTCAACTTAAAACATCTCAAGATATACATATATATATTAAAAATAATTCTAAATTAAAAGTGTCTTAAAGGCTCCAAACTGAACATCTCGATATTTGAAAATCTGATCATCTCCATATCTTATGGACTATCCTCCATTGCAATCACATGACCCTCAGATGTACTTGCATCTTCCAGTATGTGTGTGCGTGATGCGCATGTCTGTGCTGCAAATGACAGCTCCACGTTGCAGAGGATAGCCATCACTATATAGCAAGTGTATGTACAACTAATTAGAATGTACTCGCAGTTGGTCACTGCTCCGCTGCTCAAGAAGTCCCAACGTGTTTTCAGTTTAAGTTCACCATCATCTTGCATCGGCTAATCAGTGATAAACTGAGGCAAGTGTATGTATTGACAACTAATTACTAGTTATTAAAACATACTTAGCGATGTGCACGACTCTCGGCTCTTGTGATCGACTACGTACAACCCTAACCATGCCCATCTGCATGAACTGGCATGCAAATAATGAGTCCCGTCTCTTGTTGATCACCTGGAGACTTGTAGAGTTACAGACATTTGTTTTTTCCCCAGGGGCTGGCCGCACCAGTGCAAACTAAAAAATGTTTTAGTTGCACTTGTGAGAAATTAGGTTGCATGTGCGACCAAATTGGTCTCTTCTGCTGAAATGCTCTTCACATCTTTGCAATTGGTAGATGAAACACTCCCAGGAACCCTTACTAGGTGTTGATGTGTCGTGACAGGAATGCCCAGGCCACAACTAGACCATGCTCAACACATAGGGAAGGGTTTATTTTTCTCTGACTGCCATGTTTGTTGGATAGTTAGAGAACACTATCCATGCTGCCACTTACTGTTTCAGCCTCGTAAGACTTACTGGGGCAGGAGCCATGGCAGGTGCTTGTGAATGTTACATCTGTGGGAAATGTGAGTGAACATATGCAAGTACAGTACATACTTAAGTACAATGTGAAGTATTTATCAGTCCCTCCAGGATTTCGTGGACCTTTTTTGAGATTGTCGCATCCTAAAATGTCTGATGTTGCGTGAGCTTTTCTGAAAAATTGCGATGAAAGTTCCAGTGCTTTTTAGGCTTTTGTTGTGGGAGGATGTAAAAGTTACAATAAATAGTTGTAATTTTCCCATTGCAATCAAAATTAAGTGATATTTAAAGTCATTGTGATATGTTCCTCAAAACTACTACTGAGATGGCAAATAAATGATTGCGAGGATTACAAAAATACAACAAATTTTTTTTTTTTCCAAATGCACCTGTTGGTTCAAAGGTTAAAGTGCATATGACCTCGCAACATTACATATAGTCATACAACATTATAGAAATGTCTCAGCCAGTCAAAAAAAACTCATTTTTTTTTACTAGTACTGTGTACTGTGTAGTAGAGGCAGTTTCTAACAAAAATACTGAGTAATTAAGACAACCTTCCAAATATGGAAAATAAAATATTACCTGGATGAAAAAAAATGCAGCAACAAAAGTACCCTTCCAAATGCACCTGTTGGTTTTAGAGCATCATTTTAGTCGTCAAATGTGAACTGCTGGCCGTGTACATGTCACTTGGTACTGTAAGATAAACAGGAAAAGGCAGAAGGAGCAGCTCAAGATGTCCTAAATGTTTGGTCATATTTTGCGGGAAAGTTGTGGTGATTGGTTAAAATTGCAAGATCACGCTGCATTCATGGGGACTGGCTGAATTTGTGATGAAGTTGCAAATCGCAACATCGCTCATCAGATGTAAGGGAATAGGAACTGAGGTATACAAATAAATGAAGCTGGATGCATGTGTGGAGTTGATTTTTGGACCATTTCAAAACTGTTGTAGTGAATATTCATTAAATAATAATAATAATATTTATTTATATGGCACTTTTCATATAAAAAGTTGATGTGAAGCCCACAATGCTTCATATCACTTAAAATTTACAAGAAAAAAAACATCATAGAAAGGCTTAAGACAGGGGTCAAATAACAAATGTATTATAATATTTGATTACACACAATATCATAAAAGTTCAACCAGTTAGAAGTACAAGAAATAAAATAAAATGTTCACAAATTGTCATAAGATAGTTATATTCTGTGCTCCATATTTCCATTATTATAGTTTCATTTACTGTTTTTACATACAGAGCAAAGCTGTAAATGTATTGGTACAGCCCTTAACAGCTATCCAAGTTTCTCATGTGGCCCTATAAGAAAATGACTTGCTCACCCCAGTGGTTGTAGATGTTTGTTTTTACATTTAGTCATCTTTGCTTCCGTTTTCTTTAGCTTTCAATTCACACTGAGCATTCATAAACATCTACATGAACAATAAAATTAAACTTAGGAAAATAACTGATTTTCTCCATAACATAATAAATAGTCATAACTCACTTTTATGTAAAGATAAATTTGTTTGGAAATCATCACAAAACATGGTTTAAGGTCTTTAAAGGTTAAATATTTTTAAGATAGTGTTTAGCTGTATGTAAAAATATTCAACACACTTAAATTTCCTCCAGAATAGGCACTACTCAAGTATATTTCTTTTTCACTTGTGAATATCTGCAGCGGACTAATGGATTCTTGAGTTTCTAGTTTGAATGCTAATTTTCACATTCCTGAAGAACTTTGCAGATTTTTCTCTCACAACTTCAGAGCAGAAAATGAACAGTTTCTTCGCTGAAAAGTAAAACATCTCTTGAACTCATTCATTTTCACTCACTTAGCCAGCCTCCTTCACATTACGCATTCATGGTACTTGCTAGAAGGTTGAAAATTACTGTTATGACTTATTACCTGTTTGATTTTTTTATTGGAATTTAATTTGGTGTAAGCATGCACACCTGTGAACTGAACTGAACAGCGGGACCACACAGATGTGCAACACAGCCTTGAGAGAAAGAGGAAGACTGATCTCACATATGTCACAAAACATGCTAACAAGTTGGGGGGAAAAAATTGTGTCGCCAATAAGTGTGAACGCAATGTGCTTGACGTTATCTAAAAACAACTGGGGAGGCTTTTAATGGTTGCACACTCGTGTCATCTCCACATCAATCCCAAATGCTGTTACCTTGCAATTAACAGAGTTTGTGCTGCAGCGGAGGCCTCGTGCCTTTTACTCCACACGTGGATCAAGTTAAAGCAAATGACTGCTTTTCTGTGCAGTACATATGCAGGTGCAGCTAATGTAGCAGAAACTGTCTTTGGCCATCTTTGCTTCTTCTTACTGCTGTTATTGTTTATACATGCAGATTGAGGAAGCAACATTTAGATGCTGCTCTGCACTGGCACCCTGGGTAGAATGGCATAATTAAATGAATTGACTAAAAGGGATGCAATGAATATCCCAGCACAGTGTCAGGTCAGCTATGCTCACAAATTAAAGCCAGAGGCCAAAGAAGGTAAACATGAATTTATCTGAAGAGGCAAAGCAAAAGAATGCATTAAAGGATTGGGTCTATCTTTAATCATTCTAGCGTAGTATAGAGTAACTGATTTATTTCTTAGTGAATATAACATGCTTCTCATGTACTTGTTGCTGTAAAAAAAAATCTGATTTATCATATTTGAAATACATTTAAACCTGATTTTATCTTTTCAAGTTGAGTTTTCATGTGCAATTAAAATTCCCATTCCACATTTTTCCACTCATGGGCATACCCTTTACATAAACAAAGTAAATGACTCCTGCTATAGATGCACACAAATACAAACAAATATACTTGAGGAGCATATGGTGCTGAAACTGAAAGCTAATTAAATGACAGACAACAGCACACAGGGGAGGTGGACTGTGGAGCTTCCCGTCATAAACTGGAATCAGCATCATACACTATAGAAGCATTATGGGCCACTTGTTGTCCACTTTGCATTTGCAAAAAGAGATAAAATTGCCCAAAATACATGTATACTTACTTTCTCTTTACTCCCATAAGGAAAATGGAAACATAGAATTGTCTATGCGGGTCAGTATTCTAGATAGCAATTTAAAGATGGATGTCTCATTCATTAAGTAGCCTTTATCATAGCAAATATCTCTTATAAAAGAATCACCCATGCATCCTAATGTCCTGATTTAAAAGAAAAACCTCTCTTCAGCTGTGAGAGAGTGTGATATTAATAAGTCATTGAAAACAATTACATTTTATAGTCATCATTCAATGCTGTTATTATTTTGTTGATAACTGAGATTGTTTCTTTTAAATATGCATCCATTTTATTAACCTGTTTCCAATAATATTAACTTCTGATTAAAAAAAAAAAGCCCATCTGACCCACTGGTAAATTCAACCCTGTCTTATTAATTCACTTCATTAAATCAAATGTGGCAAAGTCAGTGTGAAAGGCTAGGTATTAGAATATGTTTATAGAAGACAACTTAGGTCTTTACCTCTATGTCAGCTGTAACATAACCCCAGTGTTGCATAAAAGGTACAAATAGTCCGGTGTATTACATTACTGGTAGCCCTTTATGTGAAGATAAAGTGTTCTCCATGTGTAGCTGAAAACAACAGCAGCCTCACATGTTCAAAAACACACCCCCATCTACTCCAAGACAGTGTAAATTTGCATTGTGGGTACAATGTGCATTGTGATGTAAATACCTTTGTGCATAGACATGAATTTAAATGGAGCAGACAAATTGTCCAATTCTAGGGCTCTTGCAGCTTAGCATTGCTACTGATGGAGAGAACATCTGCATTAGAAATGCTGTGCAGTGTTCAGGTTAAGAAACACTTGAAGCAATTCTGGATTACTGTCTATTGTTTGACTCAGGCAATTCACTTCACTCAGCCAGGCCCTTATAGTTCAGTAGGAAGGTGCAGAAATGTGACTTGCTATTGCGCATCTCCATCCTAGACTTGCGAACCCCCATACTGTAAGTGTCCCATTAACAGTTCCTCTAGGAGATGGGCAAGATTGTCTTGAAAAAGCTTTCCTTTGTGTTCCTAATGTATGGTGCTATTGTTGGCTGAGCTGGAAAGTACTATAAGACTAAGCCTGACAATCAAAAACAATCAAGTGTTCACATAAATTTGGGAAGAGGAAGAAAAAAAGTTTTAATAAAAGGAATTGCATTATCCTTGTAGTAATCAAAATCTGAAAAATCATTCACAAAGGGCATGAGAAATAATGACACAACGCACATGCACAGGTCTGGCATAAACAGTCTGGAGGCTGTTTATAATGTTAAAGTGAAGAGGCTGATAACAACTCTATTGTGCATCAGGCATGTCTCTTATTGGTGAGCAGAGCCCCTGCATGTCAAGCTGAGGTGGGGCACTGTCCCTAGAGTCCACTATCACAGCAGGTTAACCTGGCACTGCTTTTCTAAGGACTGATTGCCAGGCACCCCGCAGCTTGAGGTAAACCGACAATTTTCCATCAGCAGGGAACATAGCTTTATTAGTAAAAAGGGGGGTGGAGGGGTGAGGGGTATTCACAAAGAGAGAAAAAGTGAAATCAAGTTCACAGAGTAGCTCTACCTGTTATACAGGAAGCAAAAAGTGATAAAACTGATAAAATCAATGATTGAATCAAATTGACCAGAATATTAGATGATCTGCTCCAAAGTTTAAGCATACTATATTTTTCGAAAATAAATAAATATATGATCTTATAAATGGATTGGAAGAGGAAACTTGTATATATAGAAATGAGTATCAAGCTGATTTTTTACACTGACTTTCTGACAGGGAGGAAAACATTCACCTGAAAAAAAAAAAAAACGAAAAAACTCCAACCCTGTAGCCCATATATCAGAGCTGAGACAGACTTCAGCAAAAGCAAATCAATATTATCCCCAGGTTGCATGTGAATTTAAAGAGGTAACTCTGCTGAAGATATTACATTTCTAAACAAAACACAAGTAAATCTACAAAACACTGCCCAAGATGCTATCTGGGTAAAAAAGCACATCTTAGAGGGCAAACAAGAGGAGCCTTATGGTTTTCAAGGTCTCCATTTGTTTTTCCATGTTCCACTGTCAAGAGCAGAGAGAGAGGGGAGCAGTGCGGAGAATGGTGAGCCGTAGAGGGTTAAAAGGCCATGGCTGGGATTATAGCACAAGTAAGGACCACATACTGGGGCTTGACATGCCTACCAGCTTACAGTGCATTTTTTCTGACAATGCAGGGTCACACATGGTCAGAAAGCATGAAATGTTTTCACAGACATGTTGAAAGACAAGTGATATTCTCTGTGTCGAAGATCCTCCTTCCTAAAGGTTATTTGCTAGTATTATGCTTTCTAAGAACAAAGTCATGTAACAAAGTCAAAATTTAAATAGTGGAAAAATGCATTTTTATTCACTGCATGACCTTAAAAGACAAATATATTGTGTATTTTACTGGACTTTTTTTTTAGCTTGGTGCATGATGTACCACCCAAAATGTCAATTATGTTCCATTCACTAGACACTTCCTTAAGGCTTCTCTGCAAGAAAACCCATACGTACATAGAGCATTACTTTCCCTTTGCCGTTAATGAGGGGCCACTGTGCATGAGGACACAGGGAGGGCCGGGTGGTAGTTACCGATCAGCATGGGAGCTAGCTAATCCTGCCACTGATGAACTCATCTTTCTGTCTGTCCACTCCACCCTCAGACATGTGCTAACATGCCATAATCGTCATAATTCTACTCTTGCTCTGAGCTCTGTCACCTAAGCCACCTGATGAGGGCCCAGGTCCCAAAGGTATCAGCATTAAAGCTTTAGTAATTTCTCCTCAGCTTCACACCACCTCGTATAGACTCTCCATTAAATACGCTTTATGTGAGTGGGCGTTTGCACATGCTGGAGATGGGGCTTAATCTCAGTGAAGCTCTCAAAAGTGTCATACGCATTGTTGCCTGATGCAGCATAGGAGTGTCTTTTATCAACAGCCAGCGATGACACTTTACAAATATTTAATACTTGAGGGAATATTTCATTCAATACGAGTGCATTTAAACTGCATAGTGTTTTCCCTTTTTGCCTCCGCTCCATTTTTTTCAACCAGCCGTAAAAATATCTGTCATGAATACCACTCTTTTCATGTAATTCCCCATCCTCCTGCTTTCACTGTAAGTGCCTGTCAACAGTGTGTCTGATTTATGTCTCAAGTGTTGGTGGGACAGGGGCTCCCGCATGGCACTCCTGGACCAAGAGGGAGAGGGGGGGTGGGGGTGTACCAGAGGGCCAGGCGAAGCTTCAGTTCCCCTGGCTCAGGAGACTGTAGGTGGGAAGTAAACTTAGCTAACACTCCTGAAACAGGGCACCACACACCCATCAACGCCTCCTTTGCAGGTGAGCAAAGAAAAACAGGAGACAGGAGGGGATCAGTCGACATGCAGAGCTTTGAAACAGTTGTGCTTGAGGAGTTTTTGGAGTCATGTTTATATTCATGTTCTGCAAAACAAATATGGATCTTTCAAAAGATATATGCATAAACCTGACATTGAAAATGGTGAAAGCACACACTGACAAATGTGACACATTTTACAGGTGTGTTATCTCTGTTGACATAAAATATGTGTATGCACATGCAGACGATTGGAACACACTCTGCCATTCATTTTGATATTTGGCCACAAACTGTCATTTTTTTTCCGGAGATCATGCTGAAGTACATATTATACCAAAAGAATTCCTAAAAAAAAAAAAAACTTACGGCAAAAAGAAACAATTGCCTAATAACTAAAGAAGCACAAAAAAATGCATATGCACATATTTTGTATTAAAGATACTTATGTTCTCAAAATAACACACAAAAGGTTCACTGATTTCACTTTGGCTACATACACACTGAATCCAAATGTAGCACAAACCTCACTTTTGCCCTCATATGTAACCCATATCTGATTTTTTTTTTTTACAGCGAATACATTTACATACACTTAGACACTTTAATTATTGCTTCACTCCAATTAAGGACTTAACTGGAGTTTCCCAGAACTCCACGTTTCTATGCCAACAACAAAAACTTGAATTACTGTTCCACTCCCAGACACTAGGTGGTGCTACACACCCTTTTGTGTTTGCATGCTTCTGGTTGGTGCCATAGAACAATAACTAAACAACTGTTCTCTCTGATTTATTACATGTCACCTACATGTTGTCTAGAGTCCTGGAGAGACAGAGTGGCAACAACGGAGGTTCAAAAACTGGGACGATCATGTGGTCCTGGAAGTGGTTGGTGGGTAATACAAAAATAACAGGAAAACCACTATAATAATGTCAAATAAATGCTTTGATTTGTAATGTTTCTGTTTATGCTAATTGATTTGAACTTTGCTAAGTTTACTAAACCTTTAGATTCGTCAACAGCAATAAAGTCCTAATATTTCTGTTGATTTTTTTAAAGACAAGTGAGGCAGATTGACAGGTGACTACTACAAAATAAGTCTGACTCACAACAGCACAGTAACTGTGTTCTAATATATTAATTCATTGCAGATGAATAGAATCACTGTTTCTTACCTCTTCTTTCTTAGAAATTCTATTCATTGCTTTGACTTGTTCTCTCTTTATTAAATCTGTATATTTGTTGACAGTAATAAACTGATATTTCCTCTTTTTTTCTAAACTTTCAGACTTGAGTGAGGGACACTAACAGGTGACAACCAATTATTTATCAGTTAACTGCACAATATGTCTGGACTTACAATAGCATAATGATAACTGTGTTCTAATATATACATTCTTTGCAAATAAAGAGAATTTTAATTGTATTATTGTTTCTTACCTCTTCTTCCTTCTAAATATACACTCTTGTGTTAATTGCTTTGACCTGTTATAACGTTAATAAACATCTACTTGTTGCCTACAATAAACTGATATTTGCTCTCTTTTTTTTTAAAACTAAAGTTATAATTACCTAATTACCACCTCTCACACGGTTTGTTATCATTATCCAGTCTGATAGCTTAAAGTTTTAGCTATTAACATTCTCTAAATCCTATAATCTAGACGGAGAAAATACACTAACTGAATTAATTATTCGTATCAATTTAATTCCAATGCCCTACTGATATGAAAATGTAATTTTTTAAGAAACATTTTACCTATAACAAGTGTTGCTCCGTACATACTCTCCATTTAAATACATTGAGCAGCAGTTAGCTTTTGCTAACTTCCAGGAAGTTTTGAGGGGCTCTTATGTTCCGCCATTGCTGTGAAAAACCTCAACCATTGCAGTAAATGGAGCTGTCGCCACTCTGTCTCTTTATGTTGTCATGCTGTGTCTCTGGTCACTTCCAGAAGGGGGCGTGTCCAGGCCAGTCTTAGTCGACTAAAGTTGGGTGGCGTTTACATGCACGGAGTTTTATTTTATTCCATTCAGATTAAGGCGTTTACATGGCTTTTAAAACTCTGACTTTAATCAGAATAAGGCAATAAGCCAACATTCTCAAAGTGCATTTAAGTCTGAACATCACAAATCTGACCCAAGCCACTTTCATTTGTCTTTTATAATGTAACCTAATTTAAGTCTGAATGGTTGTGTTGCATTTCTTCCAACTTTCATTAAAATGCAAACAGTGTAACAATTCTTAACTTCACCTCTACTACTGTTCACACATGAGGCTAATTTAACACATTTCAATTACAATGTAAACAGGCATGCTAAAAAAGAGAGAGAGAGATTTGAACAAAAAAAACCCTGAACTGAGCCTTTAGACCTGTAGTGTGAATGCAGGCTTAGTTTATGATTCAGTGCCAAATGGCTTGAATTAAACTGAAAGCAGATGCAAGAAAAGGAATAACAATACTTAAAAAAAAAAAAAAAAACAAGTCTCTCACAGCTGTATTAACGAAAGCCTGTTGTTGTAACTAAACCTGTTGCACTCCATCAACTAAAACAATTAAACTTTGGTGGGAAACAACTGCAACAACCTGTAATATTCCTGGCAAATGAATCAATACAGTGAAGAAAGAAGAAATATACAAAAACACCCAGAATCTAATAGGATAAGACTAGACTGGACATTGACATGTCAAGTGCTAACTGACTGCCTGTCAATACACTCACTGACCAGAAAGGTCTCGTACTGTCAGGGGACTGCAAGGTACAAGGGAGAAAAAAAAATGGAGGTGAAAGTCAATCAAATTATCTCCTTCCAGTCCACTAACTCAAGAACTGGAGGCAAGCAACCAGAGCCTCTTCTGAGAGACTTGACAATGTCTATGGGGTGCAATCTGAGCGGCCCCCTGCAGAGGAAGGCTGGCACTGATAAACCTGGAAGAAACTGACCGACTCTTCCAGAATTCCAATAAAATACGACTTTTCAGGCACATATATATAAAAAAAAAAAAAATACAAAAAAGAAATGCGATCAATAACATATCAATCTTGTTGACCTGTGAGCAGATGTTGGTTTTGATAAAAATGCTAAAGTGAAAAAGAAGTTGAGCGCCGCTGATTTGCATGTGACAAAACCTACACCAGTGTTTTATTTGTTTGTCTCCTCTGGTGAATGGAACCCTCCAGAGAGAATCAGACAGTGAAAATGGTGTTAAGATCAGAGTGATAATGACTTACTGAATAAGAGTCTGTATTGTGGGGACTGCAACTGGTTTGATCCCTGTCCTCTTTCATTTCTGTCTTATTAGATAAACCTGTGGAAGTCAGCCAGCCTTTTACCACCGATGTGTTTTAAGACATTAAACAGTCAACACAGTCATGTCACAACACATCAGAAATTAAATCATCTCAAAGTGAGAGGAAATTTACTGAAAATTCTCCTGACTGTGTTCCTTTAGATTGGGTGCATGTCAAGGGTTGTCTTGTGAGATTTGAGGAAAAATATCAATAAACACAATCTGAAAAGAAAAGAAAACAGAGCAAGTGACAGATGGTTGGGAAGTGGGTGCGTGTGTGTGTGTGTGTTGGGGAGGGGTATTCAACTCATTCCTGTGTCATATCATATAAATCTACCTGAATATAAGCAATGACTTTTGTTTTCTGATCACTCATGAATTTAATGTGAGTGACAGTTTAGAGGGCGTGTTCACACCTTAGTTCACTAGCATGAAATGTTTTAACAAAAAAAAGAAAAAGAAAAAAAGAAACAAAACAATCCCTCAGAAAGTTTTTAATGTGTCAGACTGAATGTTCAGACATAAAGATCAACTGAGAGATGATTTAAAGTCACTTCAATATTATGTTTTTACATCATTATCAATTTTCACTGTTGACCTCACTTGTTTTTGTCACTGTCAAACATAACAAATCAGTTTTATTATATCTAAGTGGGTTTCAAAAAAAAAAAAATCAGAAATATGCCTATTTAACAAGATATCAGTGCTGTCGTTTTAATAAAGTCACCACCTAGTGTCACCATCTAGTCTTGTAGATGATCAAGTTAGGGTGCTTTATTGTGGTCGTACTTTAACCTTAAAATGAGCTAATTTCGTCACAAAATAAAGTCCTTGAACTCATGCACAGACAGTTTCCTTTTGTATATAATTTTTCCACTTTTAAAAATAAGTTAACATTATGATCAAAAGTGCCAAATTACATTTTCTGACTTGTAGTCTTTTCGGGGTATTTTTAGATATTCTGGAAAGATGATTAGATTTTTTTTTTTTAGCAAAAAAAGGAGCTATTTGTAATGTATTTGAATCCAAACTTGTATTAGCCCACATCCCAGGTCCTGCTTTGGCCCTTTTTTTTTTTTTTTTTGCACATGACATCGGAGCTATATGAACTGACATAACACAGAGAGGAACACATGACAAAGTTTTCCCAGTATGTTCCCTAAAATATGAAATGCAAAGTAGCCAGGAGGAATGTTCCATTTCTTGCAGGCATTCCTATAAAACAGAAAACACACCACCCAGTCACCTTTCTATACAGTGTCCCCCAGGGCACAACTCCAGTCTGTTTGAAGATCAAAGTAGCTGAGGTAAAACAGCATGTTTACAGGTGTTGGGAAATTGAAAATTTCCTTGGCCGTGTGTGTTTAGAGGAAATACATGTACAAAGTGTGGGGGTGGGAAGAAGAAGGAGGAGGAGGAGGATGAGGGAGGGAGGGAGGGAGGGAGGGAGGGAGGGTGCCCTGGTAGTTAATTTTCTTCTCAAAACATCTGCACCCTTAAATTTACTTGTCACTTATTGTGAATAAACTATGCAAAAACTAAGAATACAACCTAAGTGCATGCATTACATAGAGAAAAAAAAAGCAGTGATATTAACCACAGTGAGCCTCTTTGTTTTGTTTTCTGCTTGCAGATAATTGGTCTTTGTACACCTGCTCCTGTCTTGAAGAGCCTTGGCTGCCGTAGA
This sequence comes from Siphamia tubifer, assembly GCA_020466265.1. Lineage (NCBI taxonomy): Eukaryota > Metazoa > Chordata > Actinopteri > Kurtiformes > Apogonidae > Siphamia > Siphamia tubifer. Next base: position 30,663,032 of record CM035803.1, on the reverse strand, counting down.
AAAGAGTTACCTGAAAACACCTCATATTAACAACACATTACCCATTGTGGCAAATAAACAAAATTGGCAAGGTGATGTGCAGGATTCGTTTTGAGAACCTCACTGCAAAGGCAACAGCAGGGGAGGATGCTGAGTTTGTGGGGGATTAGTTGGATTCTTACACTTTTTTTTTTTTTTATGGGAAGACCAGAACAATACACACCTAGTCGTGCTTGGGTATGTCATTTACTCTGTACCTCTCCACTTTGTGTTTCTCTGTGTGCACGAGTGGACCAGTCATGCCAAGCTTTCTGCATGAAAGGGAGAGTGTTTAGCTTTTGAGGCTATTTGTGCTTCTGACTCTGTAGTGTTTGTGTCCAATGGGAGGTGCCTGCGCCAGCTTCCTTAAAGGAGTAGGGGGTTTTGTTTGTTTCTCCTCTGTGCCAGGAGAAGTGACAGCCATTCCGGCTCTTTCACAGAAACACATTCATCTGTGTGAGAAAAGGCGGCCGCTGAACTCAGATGAAAGGCCATGGGGGCTGCGTTGCACAGGAAGGCAGACTGTACATCGACTTCAGTACAAACACAACATAAGCCATGTCACAGACAGAAAGAGACAGACAGAGCCAACAAGATGCAGAGAGAGAGATAAGGAAACAAAGGGAAAAGGGGGGAAAAAGAGAAGAAAGTACTTAGTATACTATATTACAGTTAATTTGGTCATATTATAATTATGCAGTCACTTATTCTGCAAATAAAGCCACTTTATACTCATTTATATATTTCATTTCAGTTTGCAGAGGAACAAATAAGTTGAATTCATTATTATTATTATTATTATTATTATTATTGGTAGTAGTAGTAGTAGTAGTAGTAGTAGGAGTAGTAGTAGTAGTAGTAGTAGTAGTAGTAGTAGTAGTAGTAGTAATAGTGTCTGCATTGATTTATTTCTTTCAAGCAATGTTGCCTAATTTATTTCTTCTTTATTGGATCTGGCTTTAATATTAAAATAACCACTTTTTATACAAGCAGGCCCCGTTGTATAAAGTCCAACTTGTGTGACTGCAGAAAATCCATGCAGGCCAGAGCAGGAACACGTTCATTTCATTAGAATAGTTCACATTTCAATCAGAGGATGTGGCGTTTGTTAAAAAAGTTTTCTCTCAAAACATGGTCACAGACAAACTCTTAATAATGTCTGTGTTTTTCCTGCTGAGGAGGCCTGTTGAATGAAGCCACACACGAAAATAGAATGTTTAAAGCTACGAAAATTCACTAAATCATCTTTTGATACTTTACATTAAATATCGTTTATAACCTATTGTTGGTAAATGACGCAACAATTCTTAACAGGAAAGACCTTAGCTGTCAAAGCCATTTATATCATTTAACAGACCTGTTTAATGTTCCGTTTTTATCATTTACTATCAATTAAACACAATCCGAGTATCCAAGTCTATGCAAAATATCACATAATATTTAATTAATTGATGTGCTTATTAATAAAGAATCTTGCTGCTTGATTTTAAGAAAGAAAAAAAAAGAAAATCAGAAATCATCCGATTTGTCTGATTACGTATAAACTTTTTATTTATTTTTTTTAATTTTCTGTAGCTATCGTACTTTTTTGTTTGTCGCCTCGTTATTTCTATTCCCATTGTCCAGTTTGACATTTATAAGTTCATAATCGTGATGTCAAGTATAGTTCACAAACGCTAAATAAAGTTTTACGTCTTATAGCAAAGGTATTAGCCCTAAATAATACTGGAAAAAAAACCACGATGAAGAAGATGTTAAAAATACTCAATTATTTGTAAATCTAAAGGATATAAATATATGTTTTCTACAGATTATAGATGAGGAATCATGTTGGTATGTGCTGTGTTTTGTTTCCACAAGCTGTAAACTTTAAAATGAGGATGCAAAAAACAACAATTAAAAATAAACAAACAACAAAAAACACACACTCTCTCTCTCACACACACACACATAATGAAATATAATTGAAAAACGTTTAAAAGATGGAAGTATAAAAATGGAAATTACACGTTTATGGATGTGTGTCTGAGTGGATGAGAGGGGGTCCGTATGTACTGTTAAAAAAAATACACGAAATAAATAAATAAATAAATCTCTTCAGATGGTGGTGTTGTGTCAGTACAGCCCATAATTCACCTGACATGAGTAACAGGTACAGTCAGGTTGTAGATGCAGCTGCAGATAGAGTCGTGTACTGAAGGCCCACGACCACAGACACGCACATTACCATTTGGTCACAGCAGCTTTTAACTGATTTTTGCGCCAGATTCTTATTCAAATATTCATCAATCCCAAAAATAATACAACACAGAAAAGTTGGTTTAGTTTAAGCATCATTCACAGGAAAAAAAAAACTAATAGTACGTTTATCCTAAATCCCGTCTGAAAGGAATTAAGTTCTCTCACCTGTTTAAAAAGAATGATTACAACTAGAAAATAATTAAATAAAAACATGTAAAAAAGTTACATAGTGTGTATTAGCGAAGAGCAGTAAATGAACAATAAAAATATAAATATAAATGATTTGTTATAAAGTTAAATTAATTGAATGCAGTTTTTTGTCTATATATATATATATATATATATATATATATATATATATATATATATATATATATTCAGGAGTTTTGAAATAACACGTTTCTTCAGTGGATTTCCTTTTTAATGAATCCAAAACATGTAATACACAGAAAAAGACGACACAGTCATTTAATATAAGTCAGTATTTCCACAGTGAGGTGTGTGACCACAAATGAAACAAAATCACTCTTTATAGAATAAATAATATGAATAAATATGTGTATAGTCTACGTAGTTTTGCACAACATTTCCTTTGCTCCATTCTGTCAGCGGGATATTAATAAGAACACACATAACAATACCCAAAACTCAGTGCGACAACATTAATACCAGACGCTTAAAATGATCACGACTTCACATTCCCTTGTCAACTTTTGTTCACGAGTTCACAGGTGACAGACAGATGGAGGTATTACTCTGCACTGCAGGCCCTGGGAGGCAGGTGGAGTCACTTATACAGTAAAAGCATCCTAACAGGCTGCACTGTACAAGGAGCTGGGAAAAAGAAGAAACAAAAAAAAAAACCCTCTTCCTTCTCCACGGATCAATATCATCTCAGCAGGAGCCGAACAGGAACCGGCATCGACACACTGTGTGGAGCCGACCTTTCCCACTCCCCACAGGTCATGCCTTCCTCCGCCGAAGAGGTCACCGGGCCAGTCACTGAAGGGACCATTAGGAGGGGATTTCAGGTCCCAAATTATCCCAAGATTTTCCCTCATTTACCTCAGTACCAGAGACAAGAACATGTCTGATTTGACTGGTACAGGTTGTTCTTCTGATGCTGATGTTGATGCACTGGGTTTGTTTCCAATGCGTAAAAAGCGCACATACGCATATTTCCAAAAAGGTTTACATTGGCTTAGCCGTTTTAATCAGCATCGCTTGCTAGTCTTTTTATTTACTGCATCATTATGTGAGCAGCTGGTATCATAAGACACAACACTGCCTGCAGTCTTGCAGCTCCAGAAGACAGGCAGTGTGCCACTTGCTGCTAGAGCGCACAAAACGGCCTGCGGCGGCGCATATACACCGGTGCTAAGTCACTTGAAATGTTTGTAGGATTTTTCAACAACACGGTACCGACTGAATTACATTGGTAGAAGCTTTTTTTAGATGGAATGACTAATGTGCATGTGTGTGTGTGTGTGTGTGTGTGTGTGTGTGTGTGTGTGTGTGTGTGTGTGTGTGTGTTTTAACAGTTATATAGTACAATAGTAATTACAGCTTCAGACGGAACAAGTGATGTCTAAAATGATTCAAAACAGACAAATAATGCATTAAAAGCCATCATGTTAGTCACATTGGAAGGTTGTGTTAATTTCCCACAGCCTCTGATCCAGATGAGCAATTCAAGTGCACAGACAGAGATGTGTGTCATAGCTTTAGTCACCACAAAACCTCATTAAAAAAAAAAGAAAAAAAAAAAAAAGAAAATCAAACCCAAAGACTTTCTCAAAACCATCGACATTAATTCCTCACATTAGAACAGACAAAAACTACAGCAAAAAAAGAAAACCCCACAGACTAGAAGGCGAGTCAAGTTCAAGTTCACGGCTTTTCCTACACCAGCCCCTGTCCCTGAAGGGTCCACGGGTGGGGGAGGGGCCGGGTTCAAGGGTTATGTTTTCAGACTGGGAAAAAAATAATCTCACAGTAAATGACTTTAGATACTAAAAGGTGACAAGATGTATATTATTGTTCAGTATTTTTATATGAGGGGGGTAAGTGGCACAGAAGAGCTGAGCGTGCAAAAGGAAAGACTTAGTTTGCTTTTATTTAAAAAAAAAGGCCCAAACTCCTTATGGATACATTTTGTCTCCCATCAAAGTCTGATTGTATGAACACAGTCAGATATTGACTTGCTTATGTTTTCAGCGTGACAACAGCTGCATTATTTACTGATATGAAGGCATACTTTGCAAAGCTCAAGCTAAAACACCATGAGGTTGTTCAGTATAAAGACAAAAACTGAGAGTATCAGTAATATATATGACTAGATAGTTTGACTGAGATGAGTCTGAGAGTCCTCGAACGCCTCATAAAAGCCAGAGCAGACTCAGAACCTCCTCACCATATACTCACTTAACTGCACCCGCAACCAACAGCAGAAAAAGCAGGAAAAAGCAAAGGAAATATTTAGCACTTGCAACACCTTTTATTATATTTGTATGCAGTAAAATTCTTATCACAATAAGGAAGGGAACACCTCTTAAAACTTTGAACAAAAGCACAACGAAACAACTGCCCATGTTTAGCTCATAATTGTACATATTTATAGTAAAGAAACATTCTTTATAAATACTGTTTTATCTGTAGCAAGTAAATACCATAATTTAATTACAAATGGATAAATATGGCAGTTGATATTTACAAAAGGAAGGGTGTAGTTACAGAAAATCGAACGGCACAACGTTTATTTTCCTCACAATCTTCCAGATAGTATTTCACAATTCAAACTTGCAAAGCACAAAACATCACAAGTTAAGCCCAGCAAACTAAAAATTTACATTCACAAGCATAATATTGTGGTCTGTTTGAGTTAAATGTTAACTTTGGCACTCTTTCCAGTTTATAGATGTTTAGTATAGTACAATCAGTTTGCCTCAGGATCACAATATTCAACATTATGGTACAATTTTATTGTAATATGTGCACTAAAAGTCCAGTTAGAGAAATAGCTACCATTGAAGGAACATCTATACACCAAAGACAGACAAACTATCACAACCAATGGGAAAATGGGCTTTCAGTAAATATTTACAATATGAAATACACCTCGACTATGATACATATTTTCCTCTGTTGGTAATCGTCATCTTCCCTGGCGAATCAAATATAATAAAATAGAAAATAAACAAATGTTTGTGTGCCTCTTGTGTGCACATGTCCCAATCTCCTGCTGGATGGTCCAGTGCTAAATGAGTGTGTGTTGGTTCATTTCAGCTGGGTCCTAAACATACCATTCACTGAAATTGGAGGAGAGGCCACTGTGGCTGGTGGTGTTGTGCACAGCTGAGGCTGGGGACAGGGTAGTGTTGCTTTGGGTCTCGGTGGTGGGAGACACCAGGCCTGGAGGTGTGGACGATTCATAACCAGAGCTGGCTGCTGGTGATGAGTCTGATGCTGGTGGAGATGATTCGTGAACCTGTAGAAAAGAAACACAAATATGATATGATTCACACATGCTGATAAAAGGTGAAAAAATGTAAATGTAAATAAAGTCACGAGAATCTACATAGGTTCCACATGCAAACTGATGTGTAATAGGGCGAAAGGCATGCACGTGGATTAATAGGATCACGTATTTACCTTCATGTGTTTTCGTAGGGAGCTGGGATGTGTGTAGGACTTGTCACACATTTTGCAGAGGTATGGTTTGTCCGACGTGTGAACGTGCATGTGTTTCTTTCGGTCACTGCTGTTTGCAAACCTTCTGTCACAACCTTCAAACTCACACTGGAACGGCTTTTCCCCTGAAAAAAAACAAAACAAAACAAAAAAAAAAAACAGAGTCAGAAATATAACTTTTTTTTTCTAATAGTACTGAGACTTTAAAACATGTGATTAAATTAAATATATATTTTTTTAACAGAGTTAAGTGCAAAACCTGAAAAGCAAAGGCATGATCAAGTACAAAAATAACACTTTAAAAACAGTACATATGTTGTTTTTACTTTATGGACAGTTTAATGATTGGAATTAAATAAAAGCTGGAGTTGTTACATGTGGTTTAGTCTAAATAATGCACATGGTGTTTGTGAGGAGGTGGCAGAGGGGACTAAGGCCGTCCTCATAGGCCTACAGAAGGCGGACCATTTGCTGGGAAACAATAAAAATCTAATTAGCACCTGACCAATTTCATGGCACTGCACCATAATGTATTTCCCAAGAAAATAAGTCCAAATGTGAAAGGCTGGTAATGGCCCAGTCTAGCACCTTAGCTCCTATCAAAGGGACGCATGAGAAAACAAAAGGCATTCCTCACGCATAAACAGTAGAGTATTGCGCCGGGATAAAAAATCTACATCACAACAGACAGCAAACAAGATGTGCAAACGGAGAGCGAAGTAAAAGCGAGGAAAGGAAAATGTGCTAAAGCTTCAAGTGAAGCATGTGAAGAAATAAAAAAAAAAAAGCAAAATACGAGCCATAAGGCGCAGCTTTGAGAACACAGTAATGTGTGTGATTTACTAGTACCCTGCTGATCTACGATGCGTGGATTGTACCCCCACTGTCCCCTTTGACCCAATTTTAAAGTTTACGCACACAATAAAACATCCCCAGAGCTCTTTGGATTACCTTTAAGAAAATGTTACACGCAATAAATTGCTCAAATATCTCCATTTTAGCCGCACAGTGAATAAATAAATTATTCCTCCTCTTAAACTAATTTCTCTACTGTTGTGGTTGTTTGTCCTGAGCCTGTTTGGACTGCTTCTGTTAAGACAATCTACTTTAGCAGCTGAAAATAGCAGTAGATAATTAGATATAAATTTCAGTGTGTTCCTAACAAGGTTTTTACGTATTTAAAAATAAAAGCATATTTACGCACGGGGAAGAAAAAAAAAAGAACAAATGGCACCACACATATTATTTAGAAAAAAAACAACAACTTTTTTTTGTTTGTTTTTACAGTGTTATTATTACCTGTATGCGTTCGCTTGTGTATCTTCAAGTTTTCCGATCGTGCGAAGACCTTCCCACAGCCTGGAAAGGGACATGGAAAAGGTTTTTCTCCGGTGTGCACCCGAATGTGGTTAACCAGTTTGTATTTCGCCTTGAACGGTTTGCTCTCCCGGGAGCACTCTTCCCAGAAGCAGATGTGGTTGGTTTGCTCCGGTCCACCGACATGCTCCACCGAGACGTGTGTGACCAACTCGTGCATGGTGCTAAAAGTTTTGTTGCAACACTTTTTTGGGTTGCTGAGCTGCTCGGGGTCGATCCACTTGCAGATGAGCTCCTGTTTGATGCATTGTTGCCTCATGTAGCGGAAAAAGGCACCGGGGTGATGGTGGGCTGCCATGTTCATCCCCATGTTCATATTCATGGAACCGTACTGGTTATGGAGCTGTGCGGCCGAGTACGGGTCGGTCCTCGGGCTGGAGACCTGGTGGTACTGATCGGAGCGTCCGAAAACTTCTCCGGGTAGTCCAAGCCTCATTTGCCCGTTAAGGACGTTCGGGGATCCATGGGACCCATGTTGATCGTGGATCCCGGGGAATAGAATGTGGCCTTGAGTGTCTGTGTGGGAGTGATGAAGGGATCCCGCCGTGGGGCCAAAAATAGTATGCTGGCTGCTTGCCGGAGAGGATTCTCCGAAGCCACGACTACGAAAGAGAAAGTCCCTAGTGGAGTTGAAAGGAGAGCTTGCATACGACGTGACATGGGCGGCGTGAGCCCCCAAAGCCGCAGCGGGGTAGCCCGGCGCCTGGGTGGTGAAGGCAGAGCTCTGTCCCGGAGAGAGATCATGGTTCAGCTTAAACGCACCCATGTGTGCGGAGTCTACAAAGCTATTCTGTGCCAAACTCAAGTCTCTTTCCTGCATGTCGCTGGTAGAGTGATGCCTGGCAAATGAGCCCACTCCCAGTCCGGGAAACTGGTGACCAGCATCCAATAACATTATTTCAGACAACGATTTCTTACTGTTTAAATCAGCTCAGGGTTCAGGGATACACCAAAAAAAAAAAAAAAAAAAAAACTAGAAAGAAAAAAAAAATGAAAAATCAAATACTGATGCTGACACGCAACGGCGCAACTTCCAGCCTTGGAAACACCATATCAGGCTGGAGTCAAAACAGTGGTCCGACCATGGATAAAAAAAAAACACTGAGGCGGAATTTACTTTAGCGTGATTCAAAAATCCAAATGTAACAAGACAAGAGTTTCCTTGTGTCCTGTCCTCTTCACTGCGACAGTTGGTTTCGTTTAAAAAAAAAAGAATTCAAGGAATTAAATAATTATCTTACTAGGTGTCCTTTGCGTACACAGCGCGAGAGTAGTTGGAGCATCTCAAATATTGCTGTTCCGATTGGGTAGGTATTTATTTCTCTGGCTTTGCCTGTGTTTATCGCGGAGGGTCCTTGTTTCTCCGTGGACTGACTCTACCTCTTCTTCCGCCCCCTTTAACTGGAGCCCGTTCATTCATTCCTCGCAGTCTCATTGGCCACTGACTCTCATCAATCCCTGGTGTCCCTCCAATAGCAGGGAGCGACTCTGCGACTTAATAGTGCAACGCCATTTTCCACTAATAATTACCGCCTACTTTTAGGAGAAGATTTGGGAGGTATATACTACAGGAGAAAGGATCACGACCAGAAAGGAGAATAAATGTTATTGTTTTTATATTATTTGGACCATAAGTTATATAAGTGATTTAAAAAAATAGCTTTATTTAAAAAAAAAAGCTGATTTGAGAGATAATTACATTTAGAAGAACACATTAAGTATTGTGTTATTTTAACTGAACACATTATGTAACAACAGATTTACATACACTAAATAATTAATATAAGTATAAACATATCAGAAATCCTACTTTTCCACATTAGATTAGATTAAATATAAATACTTAACAACCGTGTCGTTTAACAATGTAGTAATTAAAAAAAAAAAAAAGATATAGTGCGCATGTCAGTATAAGGGGAGGTGTAATGTCTATGTTATTTACAGGCATCTTCACCATCAACATACATACATAACTATAATTAATCAATATCCTTGATTGTTTTTGTATTTTGGAAATACTGAATCAGTTATTGAACTAGCTGAAAGCACATCAAGTTTATATGGGAAAAATACATAAGGTTTATTAACGTGTTTGGAATATTGTAGAAAACCCTGAGTTTTTATACACGGGGTTAGTGTTCACCATAATTAAATTATTTTATTGAACATTAAGAAATTACAATTTTAAAAAAATAATCAAAAGGGTTTTTTTGTTGTTGGGGGGGGGGGGGGGTAGTGAAGAAAAACACATCACAAAATGGACTATTAAAATTAAGATAGAGTTAATAGAATTATAAAAATCAACCTAAAGTCGTGAGCCCTTTAATTCCTCACAGCTGTAAAATCATGTGGCTCCAGATGGAGTCCAGTGGTTTTTCACTGGTTGTAGAACCACAACTGGGCCTTTAGTGGTGCTCACACTTGGAACCGCCAATGTTGTTGATGTTTCTTTTAATGGTTCCATATGTTACTGGTTCTGCTTCCTTGGTGGTTCTTAAAATCACCAGACCAATTAGGTAACATGTTATGGTGGTGAACTGCGCTTAGATCCATGTTAACCATTGGTAACCTATAGGGTCGTGCTATGTTCATGAACTTAAAATTAAAAAAAAAAAAAAAATCATGTAAAAGTCAAAGTGAATCGTAATGCACAGGGTATACAAATGAACGTGTGTTTGGTTTTTGGGGTTTTTTTTTCTGCTGAAAAAATATTATCCTCAACAAAACCAAATCAATATATGCTCAGTGTTATTAATCCATGCCATTTATAAAACTTATCAGAGACTCATTTTTGATATTAACACAGAAAACTGCACCAACAGAAAGCTTTGCTTCATTTAGACGTCTCCAATTTTCCATTACAAACATACTCTGAATGTGCACAAAAATGGGCAGAGGGAATAAACTGCAGTTGTTCGTTCGTGTAGAAACCAAAGGAAATGTACTTACATTTTCACCAAATCAAAAATCCCACAAGCACTCCCGTTCCAACACACAACACATTTGTCTGCGTCCCAACTCTCCGATGCCTCATGCACTATAATGGTGAAGGCGAGGGAAAGGTTTTAAAAAACTTTAGAAATTGTGCATCTGGTGAAGCTCGGAGTGGGACAGGCTGAGCGTTTGTGCGCCATTCTTCCAAGTCTATTTCAACCCGCACCGCAGGAAACGCAGGAGCTGATCCAAGTTCAAAGTCACGTCTGCCGACCCCTATAAGAAGTTCTTTATTTCTCTGGAAAACCACAAAACCTTCCCCAGATAGAAGAAAAAAGTAAAAGAAAATTAAAGAGAAAAAATCTATCGCACAGAAGCGCATGGACTCAAGTTTTTTTTTCTCTCTCTCTCTCTCTCTCTCCCTCTCTCTCTCTCTACTGCTTGGAGAAGAAAAGGGGTCTAGCCTATTCAGAATCCCCAAAAGACCATTTCAACAGGTTTTTAGAGCTGAAATCTACACTGAGATGTGGCCTCCAGATGCAAGGAAAAATAACAATAAAATAAATCACACGAAGAGAAATATTACTGGGAATTAGGGAAGAGGAGTCTTATTAAAATCAACATATTTGAACACTGTGTCCTCAATAACTGAGGCCAAAGGCGTAGTTCTCCTCTGTGTTATGTGACAGTATCAATATGTTGACACACTGGAAGGTTACTTGTGCTCATTCCGTGACCTTGTGTTTCATGGATGTTTGACCTATGACCCGTTAAGACCACATATGTTGCCCTCTTGACTCCTTTTGGTAAAATAAGCCTGTTTATGACAAAGCGCCATTGTTTTAAAGAGAGAGAGAGAGGGAGAGAGAGAGAGAGAGAGAGAGAGAGAGACCTCTCTCTCTCTCTCTCTCTCTCTCTCTCTCTCTCTCTCTCTCTCTCTCTCTTTCTCTCTCTCTCTCTTAAGACGACCCGTTCTTCCCTCTGAAGCATCGACAGGTTTTACACATTTGGAAACTGTAAGTCAATAAAAATGACCTCTGTTGAACCTGGTTAACCTATAAAAACAAAACAAAAAATCATACTCATCATGTGATTCTTTCAATTAATTGACCTATAAATATTATGGAATATTAGTTTTTAATCTCAAATAATACTCCAAAGTCGTTAATGTCCTGCAATGTGTCATTTTATTCTACACATATAAAACCACTGGATAAATCAACACTGGTATTACCTTGTGCCAGTGTTGATTTTATTTATTGAACAAAAATCCCTCACAGGAGAATTCACACCAAAGTGAAATTTAGATTCACAGGAAAAAGTGCCACACGTAAAGCAGGTGAAAGATAACCAACTGCCAATGAGGTGGAAGAAGAGCAGGGCGCACATAATTGTCTCAGTACCATACCACTCAAAGACCACTGAAACAACCCTCACTGTCTGCCTGCCTCAGTATAAACCGCCACATAATTATTATTTTTTTTTACCTGTTAATTTTAATAACTTAACACCTCATGTGAAAATTTGTAAAGTTTTAAAGTTTACCACAAAAATTACCTGCTGATTACCAACTTTATAAATCAGTTTCAGCAGGGGAACAAGTGCAACAGGCCCATCATATCAACCCTTACAGCTCAAATAGGATACAAAATAAATTACAAAACGTGTTTATGAGGAGGGGTAATTGAGGTATTTGTGGAATATTTTCAGTTTCCAGCGCCAACCTCAAATGTAGGTTATGAGAGTTGGTGCAAATAGGTGACAAGGTGATTTGCAGTTTAGAAGGTAGTTATTACACGTTGATTAAAAAGTGTCAAAATGGAGACAAATAAATGATCAGAGAGCTGCATGCACTGTTGGCATCAAGCACTCTGCGAATACTGTGATCCGTTGTATGAAGGCAACAACAAGTGCCTGCCCTTTTTTTTAATTAAAACCAAAAGAATAATAATATTAAAAAAAAAAAAAAAAACTTCAGAAATTATTTTAACTGGTGTGTGGAGCAGAAAGATAATGTGGTTATGCACAGTTTACCATAATTTACATCTGCTCATTTATAAAGAACTTAAATACGTATACTCTGAGCTAAAAGTATGTATATTATTTATTTATTTATTTATTTATTTATTTATTTATTTATTTATTTATTTATTTATTTATTTATTTATTTATTTATTTATTTATTTATTTATTTATTTATATTTTATACTCGAGTCATCATGCCATATACTTCAACAAACTGAAATTCAGGACTTCTATACAACTGATTTGTTTTTATTATTATTATTACATGTTTTTTTTTTCATGACAGTAAACCTCAGTGTACAGTAGGCCTACATTCTTATAATATCATGAATCATATTTATGCAAAACGGAATGACGTAGTTATCTATATAAATATAAAACACCTGTATTTACATGAAACCACAATAAATGACAAACCTGCATTATATGTTTATATATTTTCCATATTAAATATACTTCACAATAGTGAATTTATCATTTCCCCGATGTTTAGTATTTGTTTTGCATTGAAAGAATATAAAATTCTTCTTACTAAATTAGTCTTAAAACTAAATAAATATCTATATCCGTCGCATTCTTTACACTGGCCAAAACAATCCATCGAGGAGAGCGGATTTTTTTTTACCCCCCTCCATATGGCGACATCAAATCAACAGTGAGATGCTTGGGCACACCAGACCAGGGATAAAATGGGGTCCAATTGTCACATAAACTGACATTTCGGTCAACCACATACACCAGCACCAGTAAACACAAAGCCGCAGAAACAGATCTGCTGGTAACTTTGTGAGTACAACTTTTTGGAGTCAACAGCGATAAAGAGAGTGAGGGGGCGGAACCCTGCTGAGCCCCTGCGCTGAACGACAGCCAATCGCTTCGTTCTCCTAACTGCCAGTCACCAAAATCCGTCCAATACCCGCAGTGCCATTTCTAAACTGTATTCCCCACTGTGTCCTCCAACTGTTGTATGTTCTGCCAATCGCTTGAGGACAGAGTGGGAAAAGGAGCAAGCAGAGTTAGAAGCCGGACAAAAGAACTTATAGACCCCTTATATACATATTTTCCTAATGTTTTAGAGAGCGAGGTGTGGTGAAAAACAATTGCGGTGAGTGCGGATGGACTTGTCAGTGTAGTTATGGAACCCCCTTTAAGCAAGAGGAATCCAGCGATAAGATTAGCGGATTTGGCAGCGACTCAACCCCTTCCTCATCAGAATATGACAGGCTTCCCGGGGCTAGGGGGGCATCACCCTCTCTCCCACCATGCCCACCTCCACCCTGGGGAGCTGGGCAACGACCCCGGAGTGGCACTCACTCCATTTGGACCAGAGCACATGGCACAGACAAATGCTCTCAAACTTAGCCCATCTCAGCACATTCAGAGCCATCCCGAAGCCCAGACCGCGGCATCTTTCACTTCTGCTCAGACCACAGTTGGTTTCCCCGTGGCTCACCCCCACTCAGGCTATTCAAGCAGCAGGGACTTCATCCTCAGGAGAGAACTCTCAGCCTCTGCTATGCATGCACTTGGCGACCAGCATAGTTCCGCCTCCTCCCCTCATCACCATGGCATGTTCATCTCCCCAACAGGTGCTTATGGGCACACGGAAAGTGGGGCCCATTCACTTTTTACTGGACTCCACGACCAGGCGTCCCCAGGTGCCCACCACCATGCCCTCAATGGGCAGATGCGACTGGGTATACCGGGGGACATCTACGGCAGGCCAGAGCACTTCGGGCACAGGCCAGAGCACTATGGACCCTCTTCTCTCCACAGCTACAACTCCATGAACCTCAATGTGAACATCGCTTCTGCTCCTCACGGAGCGGCGGGGGCGTTTTTAAGATACATGCGGCAACCCATAAAGCAAGAGCTGATCTGCAAATGGATTGACCAGGAGCAAAGTCCAAAAAAGCCCTGCTCTAAAACTTACAGCACAATGCACGAGCTGGTCAACCACGTCACGGTGGAGCATGTTGGGGGACCGGAGCAGAGCTCCCACGTATGTTTTTGGGAGGAATGTCCACGGGAAGGAAAGGCTTTCAAAGCGAAGTATAAACTGATAAACCACATCCGAGTTCATACAGGAGAAAAGCCCTTCCCCTGTCCTTTCCCCGGCTGTGGAAAAGTGTTCGCTCGATCGGAGAATTTAAAGATTCACAAGAGGACTCACACAGGTCAGTACGACGGATTGTGTTAAAGGCTGCAGCCTGAATAATAGCATGTAGTCACACAGGCTCCAAATCTAACCTACTCAAGCTTGTTTTGATGTCCAATCCTTAAACCGATAGACCGTGAGGCTGTGCGTAATTGCGCGCACACGCCACGAAAAAAAACTTTTATTCATTGAGTCTTTCACACAGTAAGTGAACGCGTCTCATTTCCTTTCTTAAAATCTACGTTTCTGTCCGTCTGGTTTTCTACGGTAGGCGTGAGAGGATTAGGACATATGATTTGCGAAACGTGCTTACGTACGTGCAGGACAGCGCTAGAAAGCGTGTAAATGTAATTATCTGGAGGCGTACGATGTTTACGCAGAAGGTTTTCTGCAGCTTTCATGAGTTAAACAAACGACACTGCATTAGTTTTATCTTCAGTTAACTGGAAGAGTGCATCTGCATGGTTCAACCTCAGTGCTTTGGTATCTAGGGAAAGAAGGTCAGTGCAGATAAACAGTCCATCCAAAACAACGCTCTGGAAGACATGTGGGTCAGACTTACACACTCCATAAAGTTCATAGTCTAACTTTCATCAACTTCAAACATCATAATGGCTCTTTTTGGGGGCTATTTTTCCTCATTACGTCAACATGTAAATATGGATTTGTGAAACAGGGAAAAACCTCTTGACCTTAATGATATCAAATCCCTAGAGGAGTAAATAAATAAATAATAATAATAATTTACTAAATTTTCAGAAAGAAAACATACTCTTATCATAAAACTACAGTTAATCTTTACCATATGACCACTGTACTACAAACCACATTTTATGTCTACAGGCATAAAATAAAATAAAAACTAATACGTTGTTTTGCATCTTAGTCTGACATGTGTGGTGGGTTATAATCCTGGTCCATAAACGAACCCTGGTGGTCCTCCGAGATCCCCCTCTCCCTCTGTTTCCTTCTCCATATGCAGACGTAGTGTACATGTAACCAGGGCCTAAAGGCATGTTACACGTGTTCACATGTGAAAATGCTTTGGACAAGTGGGTGTGGAACTGTGGCGCTTGTGTAGAGATTTAGTGGTGTAGAGAAACCCCAGTAGAGAATTAGAGGCTGATCCAAGGCATAATTAAGGAGAAATGACACACATGATGTTTCCTGATTATTTGAGCTGTTGTGTATTTGTAATGTATTGAAACGTTCTTTGGTTTTTTTTCTTTTAATCTCCCTGACACTGACTGTACCTCTTTTTATTTCAAGGAGAGAAACCTTTCAAGTGCGAGTTTGACGGCTGTGACAGAAAATTCGCCAACAGCAGTGACCGGAAGAAGCACTCTCACGTCCACACCAGTGACAAGCCTTACTACTGCAAAGTCCGCGGCTGTGACAAATCCTATACACATCCAAGCTCACTGCGGAAGCACATGAAAGTGCACTGCAAGTCTCCGCCACCCCCTTCCACCAACGTCACCTACATTTCTTCTACGAACCCACTCGGGGACCCTCTTTCGCCCAATTCAGAGCCGCACCGAAACCGCTCAGCAAACCTGTCCCCTCAGGTCACCAACCTCAACGAGTGGTACGTGTGCCAGGGGAGCGGGGGTCCCAACCACCTCCATACCCCCTCCAGTGATGTGCCAACGTCAGATTCAGACGATGAGGACTCTTTCAGACATTCCGACCCCAGGACAATGCTCTGATGCCCTGTTTGTTTACAACCACGTGACTATCAAACTTGCCATCTAGCTGACTCATAAAAAGTGTGTAGATCCACGCTGGCCCCCACGTTTAAAGGATATTGATCAGTTATATCTTAGTCCAAGTTTGTCAGTTATTTATTATGGAACCACTTCCAGTTTAATTACACAAAAAGGCATTTGCTTATGTGCATCCTGACCTTTACTAAAATGTAGATTCATAGTCAAATCTAACGTTATCACTGAATCTGAACCCAGGACCAAAAATCAGATAATGTCAGAATATTTACCAATAAATCTATATAATCGTGAATAATCTTTTTTTTTTTTTTTTTAACCAACAGCAGGGTTAAATTAACTGCATGACTTAAGACTCAACTGGTGTGTTGAAATTACATCTTTCATGTGACCTCCCATCATCCCCTTGCAGTTTAATAACTGGCCTGTTATCAATCACTGTCATATTCCAGACCTGGGGAAAACAAATGGTACATTATGTTACCCCACAAGTGGCAACAAATAGTTAATGAACAGAACTGAATATGCTTTTTGTAATATTTCATTTTTAATTCTTCAAGATGGTACAAACTTTGATAAAAACGAAGGAAAGGGGAAAAAAAAAGAGAGTCATCTGTATCTTAAGGGTTCTCATTTACCTTTTCAGATTTATACAATACATGTGTTTGGATGGAATTTTGTAATATTTAAGAACTATTTAAGACTATATTTTATGCAAAATACACAAGTGTTATGCTCGATTAAAAAAATACGAGCAAGTCCCTTGAGACCCTAAATATCCACAGTGACAGGTTTTGACCCTGTAGGATTTGTATATATGTAACTGTACTGATGCTTGTGAATGTTGTGTAGTTTTAATTACAAAAAAATGTTGTTTTGTACAATGTAATTTATTTGCTGGTATTAATGTTGTACTGGAATTACAGAAACACCAAAGAATAATAATATCAGTTTTTGGTGATGCGTAGTACCCTGCTGATACTTTTTATGTTTCATCCTTCCCCTCCAAAAAAAAAAAGGAAGAAAAAAAAAAACAGAAGTCATTTTGTCAATTTAAAAAAAATAATAATTGTGTTCTGTAAAAGAAGAAACCATTTACTTGAATAGGCTGTGTAATGTGAAAAGTTCATTTCTCGCATGCCTTTTGTAGTGACATGTTTTTTTTCTTTTTGAGGTGCATGGTGCTCTTGGACATGATGGATATAAAAACAAAAAAGAAAAAAAAAAAAAGAAAAAAACGAATCAAATATAATTGTGCAGACCTTTGGTGTTCAGAATTAAGTTCACAATATAAAATAATGCTAAAATATAATAATAATAAAAAATATACCAGGTCATATAGTTAATAATTAACAAGTGTCAAATTATCATTTTTGGGTGAATATGATTAATATGAGATTTCACTACAAACGCACTATAAATTGTGGGTATTTTTTTTTGTTTTTTTGGATACATTAATATTAAATATTAATGTATGTCGTTCTAAATCAGGTGTAAATTATAAATAATTAGAAAACATCAGTGTCATTCTGGTGAAAGTAGTTGTGTTCATTTGTTTTTCCGGACATTTCTATATCAAATTGTATTTTAGTTCCAGGCCTAACGGGCCAAGGAGGCAGGTATGAACTAATCACTGAGCTAATGGGAAAACTTAGAGCCCCCTGATGGTGCTACCTCTGAAAGGCGCGTCAGTACAAAGCAGCCTGAGCATGAATCATTCATGGGAAAAATAAAAGATAAAAAGATAACTGACAATAAGCAAGGCCTTGTATAGAGTGTATAAAACAAGTTCCCCCTCTTATTTCCTCCATTAAAACGCACAATCTCACTTTCAAAGAGTTGCCTGTCCAGTCTATAGAATTAAAATTGACCAACGCGAGTCCTGCACCACTTCAAAGACTGCAGCTTCTGAGAGGAAGGCTGGCTGCTTTGACAGTCTTCATGGTGATTTAGGATTTCTATAGCAATTGGATAGTGAGACG
The DNA here is from genome assembly GCA_020466265.1 of Siphamia tubifer. Lineage (NCBI taxonomy): Eukaryota > Metazoa > Chordata > Actinopteri > Kurtiformes > Apogonidae > Siphamia > Siphamia tubifer. The sequence goes on along the minus strand of CM035803.1, from coordinate 30,644,883 downwards.
CTCACATTTAAATATGTCTTGTTTAAAAAAAAAAAAAAAACACACCCAAAAACTAAATAAAAAACAAACAAACACATAACTGCTAATAAATGAACAATAACCAAAGCGCATGATGCACCCTCTTAAATAATAATAATAATAATTAAATAAATAAATAAACATGACACTGATTGTATTTGGTGCAAAAACAGGCAGAAAGAAATGTACAAGTTGACACCTTGTGAATAAAACACAGTTATAAAATGATATTTTTTAGCTTTTCCACACTGCACCGATTAAGACTCACTTGACTCCATTGGGATGAAACTGCTAATAAAATATCACTATTTCTAGAATACAGTCTAAGAATAGCAGCAGCAGCAGCAGCACGAGGAGGGTTACAGAAATTAAAAAAAAAAAAAAAAAAAAAAAAGCGACAACTGCAGGTTTGTTTAGTTTTTAGTATATGGTCTTTGTCACTTTTACTGCTTTCCTCAATAACTTCTTTTTTTTAACAAAAAAAAGGGGAGAAAAAAAGAAAACACACTTCATCAAATACTTCATTCAGTGTTCGCACTCGTGGCCTCCTTTAGTTGTGTGTGTGTGTGTGTGTGTGTGTGTGTGTGTGTACTTTTATGGGGGTAAGGGCCTAAAGAGGACTCTGCTCTTGTAAGTCCTGTTTGGAAACAAGAGCTCAATGAATGTTACAAAATAAACACGATGAAAAATAACCAGAGACAGTTCCTTCTGCATTAAAAGGAGGGAGACTTAATAAAAGGAGTGAAGCAGTCACCCTTCAGTGAGAAACGCTTTGAAGTAGAACTTATTATCTGAGGAATACTTTTTGGTTGTCCTAACGACGCTGTTGAATGGGAAAGGCACTCCTTTGTCAGCGATTTGTTCTCCTTTAGTGGGATGCCCGTGGAAATCACTTACATGGGCCACCTTAACATACTGCCTGCAAATCAGTAACTGGCAGAGTCAGACATGCAGACGCCACTTTGGAGGGGACAAAGCCAAAAGTCGCAGTGAGAACGCGGCTGCTTCTCAATTGTGCCCTTTAAAGGGGTTGAAAGATAATTTCTCAGACGAGCGTAGAAGAGAAACAAATGCCGTCTTGTCAGACTTTACAAGCTTTATCCATCTCCTGAACACTGTTGGCACAATGCACATGAAAATGGCTTGTGTGAAGTGATCATTTTAGTCTGGAAAAAAAAAAAAAAAAAAAAAGTTAAGAGTCTGTGAAAAATGCAGGTCATTTGATCTTAGCACCTGCACCAAACATCAGCACACCTTCAGGTGTACAGTGCATGCTTTTTATTTTAGAAGGAGTTACTTCAGTGCTTTTATTTATTGATTTTTTTTTTTTTTTTTTTACACATGGAAGAAGTAGTTACCTCTTCTGCAAACACCTCTTCCAGAATTCAAATAGTCTATAGCAAAGCAACAACACATTAAACCAGCCTGTTTTCTCTGGATTACAAAGTAGATTTATATAATAAATAAATATAGGAATAAATAAGTAAATAAATAGGTTGGAATAATTTGTAATCAGATTTAAAAAAAATAATGTTTTAAGTGTACATCATAAATCCCAATGCGTTCAAATATAGGTCAAAGGAGAAAACGTTTATTATATTATTGTTTTTAAAATATTATTATTATTTTCAGAATTTTCTTGCTGCTCAGCTTTATTTGCATTCACCTCCAACTGCTTTAATACAAGCCCATCAAAACTTAAAATGTTACCTTAAAAAAGAGTGAATTTAACACTAGTTATATTCAATGCATTCAAGCAGTTTTCACTAAAACACACACCTGTTTTTCTTTGTTATTTTTTTTTTGTTATTTTTTTTTTTTTTTAACCAAGTCTAAAGTCTTTGTCACAGTGTGAAGTCTCTGTGTGTTCTAGTTTCTCCCATTCTCACAAACACACACCAGTCTAATGGTCACATATTTTCTGCCCAGGCATTTTGCCAACTTTTTTCACGCTCCTACCTGGCTGCTACCTTAAGTTTCATGATCTAGTCGCAAAAACAACAACGTGTGCTTGTTGTTGCACTTTTTAACTGAAGATCCGCGAATCTAAGACATATCTGGAGCATTTTTATTGTATTATTAATTATTATTATTATTATTATTATTAATAATAATAATAATAATAATAATAATAATAATAATAATAATAATAATAATAATAATAATAATAATAATAATAATAATAATAATAATAGAAGTATAAACGTTCATGCTCAGCTTTATTCTGCGAACAGTCAGTAGGTTTTTTCAGTTCATCCACTTCAGTCTACAGGGAACAATTCAGCAGCAAGTGGAAGGAGCGGCACTAAAAGTGTTTTTTTTTTTTTTTTTTTTTTAGAAGAATTCTTTCACCCGTGGATTTTCAAACCCAAGAAAAGTGAAAATGATTTGTCCGGTTTTACACTTGGACTCTGTCGGACGTCTGCAGCCCAACTTCAGCAGCTGCTGGTTCACCTATTAGCCCAGATGTCTTTCCCTAAGGACTGCGACAGTAATAGGACATCTGAAGACAAGCACGATGGGGGGTTTACTCAGATGACCTGTACTTGGTTTTACTTTCATAGGAACTTCATTTAATCAATTACCCAGTGAGCAAATCATAATTCTAATAACACCACTCATATACATTCATAGGCTGCGTTCACTGTTGAAATGATTTGTATTAGCCTCGAGATGTTGTTGCTTTGCTTCCTGATGCTATAATTTAATTACCATATAGTAGTATAGTAGTATAGTAGATTTATTGATTTATTGAGTAGATTTTAAGATTTTATTCTTTTCTGCTCAGCGACGTACAAATAACACACCAGTAGTCACAGCAATTCACAATTATTCTTATATTTCAAACACCTAAGTCTGGAAAAAAAAAATACAATAAATCAATCATTTACAATAAATGTGAGGAGAAAAAAAGAGTAATAGAAATATAAACACCAAGTGAAATTAGGAGAATTAATGAATATTGCAATAATATGTATCAAATGACAGATTACTCTTTAAATAATAAATGCTGAATTTAATTGTGTTGTTATTCTCAGCACAATAAATATTAGTTTTGTGTGGCTGAGATAAATAGCAGTACAAGCTTAAGTTGTGTTAGATTTCTTTACATTTAATACACTGTTATCCATAAAGCTGGAATACTTTTGTTTTCAGACACACTCCTCTTCTTATAGACACATCAGTAATTACCTTTGACCAGGTTCAGTGATTACACACTGAGTCCCAGTTACACTTTATCTATCAAGAATAAATCACATTGTCACATCCATTTCATGAGAACAGGTACAAATATTTCATTCCATCTCCATAGTTAACAGTACACATAATGTAAACCATTTGTATTGATCTAAATAATGGTGATGGGACTATTTTTAAAAAAAATATATTTTAATTATTGCTTTCAATCTCAGACTATAAGAACACATTCATAATATTCACATGAAGCTTTAAGGCTCACACATTGTCAGTGTTGTACTGTGGATCAGCATGGCCAACTCAGTTATGGACCGCTCTTCTGAAGAGCATGATACATCACTCAGAAAACTGACATAATATCTGGTGGCTCAGTAACATCTGTGGGGGTAGAGACTTGGTGCTGGTCCAAAGCCCCATCCCAGGACTGGGAGCCACTCCAAGGCAGTAGGTGAGGAGAGCAAGGTCGTCCACGGACAACTGCATGAGCCAGGCCCTGCTACCTGGCCCTTATAGTATACAGCCCTCCGGCCAGAAAGTAGAAACTAAAGTGCAGATAAGCGTAAGCATGCTGCCCCAGTAGACTCTTACTGAATGACAGGGCTTTCCTAAAAGCCTCTAAATGCAGGATGTAGGCTTCAGCGTACTTGGAAACAAGACTGACTGGGTAGAGGGGAAATGGAGAACTCTATACCTGCCTTATCAAAGTGGGACAGATGGACTTTTTAATGTAGGATATTTTCATATGTCCCCGGGGATGACACTGTTTACAAGGTACTTTAAACCAGCTTCATCTCAGGTGCATGGAGAACATCTTTATTTTGACCTGCTCTTGTAAAAAATATTTTTACTCTTCTGTTTTTTTTCCCCCCTACAGTTTGTGCTTAAATATTGCACTGAAAACTATCAGCCACATATAGCATTTTTCTCAGGTTTCAATTAACATATATTGATGGTCTGTTATAAAGTGACCTGGGACAAAAATGAACTTCCTTATGTGGAAAGGATTACTTTGACCACCTAAGTCCCTGCTAATCAACTTTTAATCCATGTATCTCGTTTCCATTTCATATCATAAATACCCATCTAGTTGATCAAAATGATTTCAAAAGCATAGTGCCAGTCCACTATTTTAATCCACCCTTATTCCCCAGCTTCCTCTTTCTTACCATCACCCTCTATTGTGGGTAAAGATTAGTATCTGTACGAGATTTGTGCAGAACTATCACGCCTGCAACATCAGAGGATTGGCCTTGAATGAATCCCATTTTATTGCAGAAAAGGTCAGCATTTAGAGTAGGGGAAATCATTCTATCACAGCTGGGGAGAAGGGAGAGGGAGTACCCATGGAAGGGACAGAGGGTAGAGAATGAAGAGGGTAAGGTTCAGGGAAAAGGGGACCATGCATGGACAGTCTGCACTCAAGAAAAAAAAGAGAGAGAGAGAGAGAGAGAGGGTAAGACGAGGGGCAATCTGTGTCAACAGCAGCTCACTGCAGATAAGGTTTTTAACTCCTGCTCTGCCTCCAAACACACAACTGTCTTCACATAGTTCAGGAACTGCATGTCCATTGTGGAGGAACTGGTGAAGTTGGTAACCAATCATCCACAGCTTCCAGTCTCACTGTAGGAGTTCTAATCCAATGTGATAAGCCAGTGCACAAGCAGTAAAGTATACAATGTGGAGGCACCACCATCTCCTCAACCATGCAGAGCCAAGACCTCCCTCTGACTTCATGGAGGTGTCTGCATGGATCCAAAACATCACAAGCCTCACACCCATTCTCTTTAACAGGCCTGGGTTTGGTAATGATAGATATGACTCCGAATGGGCAGAAGAAAATGTGACGTCTTGATGTTTCCAACTGACCAGGGATAAGCCAGAAAGGAAATATGGCTGGATAGGCAATAAGATTGAGATATGAGGTCTCCATCTGACTGGTGGCTTCAAAGAGAAGTGGTTTGGGTCTGCAGAGGCCCCCAGATAAAGGTGAAGACAGAAATGATAGAATACCAAGATGACCTATGGCATTAATGAAGTCCACAAATCATACGAGGGAGCTCTTCATCCACTTTTCCATGCATTGGCTTGTTTTGTTTGTGTAAACACAGCTCTATGGTGGACAGTTATAAGAAACAGAAGATACGACACATGCTGAATCAAAGAAATCACAACCCTCCACCCCATCTAAGGACATAAGCATCACACTTATTAGGCCAAGCCCTTTTACTTGCTGTGAAGATACTGATGACAGCCATAATGTGTCTGGCCGTCCCATAGGACACTTAGCTCTGGACTGTCCCAATCACAAGACTAATTGTATAATTAGGCCAGCTCCATTGGGGATGGGCACCTTTTGGCCCTTCGCAGACATTTGCCATGGTAAATGACAGTATATCTCACAAACCATCAAAGCTTATCCATCTTAATGACACTAAACCTTGAGAGATGGCGATTCTTTATTAAAATGACTGATATGATATAAATACACCTTTACAGACGTGTATCCATCACACTGGGTGATGCTGGGGTATTATATTTAAACTGTTTTTCTGGAACAAATGAGGAGTGTCTGTCTTGTTGCACCCTGTGTTTTGATTTTGGGACTTAATACTAGTCTGGTTTTCTATTTTACTGGATACATTTGAATGCAGGCTGTTTCTTTCTGGGTTGTCAGTAGATTATGTATTCATCACTTCAGTGGGAGGCTTTCAGAGTGGTGCTTTTCTATTACAAGTGAATTGGTCCTGAGGAAAAACGATCCTCCCTTGCACTGACACGGAGAGTCCTTATTACCCTACTACAGCCCCTCCTTAGATTTTCAGCATCACCATGCACATCATTATCGTTGTCAAAAGTTGTGCGCTGAATATGAACTCTCCGTGATGGGGGCTGTGGCAGCCACCGCTCGGGGGGGGGAGGGGTGACTTGCAGGTGTCGGTGCTTCAATCCTGACCAGCCGTGGCGAGGTCAGGACACCTCTCCATCCAGGAGGTCCCCATAGGTGCCCTCATTACGCAGGCCCCTGTAGCACCGCGCAGAGTGCGCATGGAGAGGAGAGGTGCGACTTCATTCGCTCCAAGTCTACCTCTCCCACCTGGCCTCTGTCTGTCTGTCACAACTCCTATAGGGAAGACTCACCAATCTGAATTATAATAAGCATAATAACAACCCCGTGCATGCGGGAAAACTGAAACGATAATAGTGAAGGTGCATTATTAGAGCCACTTAAAGCATCACCAAACCTCTTGACATGTCACATAAACTCTTCCAATAAACTGAGTCATCACTTAAGAAGTAACAAAAACAATGATGTGGAAATTTGCCTCTGACAACCAGTTTATTTCTGATTATTAAACAAACTTTTAAAATCACACTTTATTCTGGGTTTCGCAGCGCATTCCTTTTAATAATAATAATAATAATAATAATAATAATAATACCTATATATCTTATTATGTGAACTGATAAATGTCTGGAAAGCCTACGTTAACCGAAAAAAGTTTCTATAAAACTTCCCGCTGCACACTGTGACCGAGATTCAAAGGGCAAGTGGTGCTTCATTAACCGTATCCCCATTTACTTTAGATCCCCCCTGAGTCTCAGAGAGAGCGGATTAATGTCAATTACCTGTCATTTTGCAACACCTGCAATATGTTATGTCTGCGCTGCCTTAAAGGAATAATACACGTTCTGCGCAAGCAATTTGGAAAGCCTATTTATTAAGAGCAAAGAAAAACTTAAAATGTCAACTGACTCATCCGTTAAATATTTGAAATTTAAACATCATTTTTTTAAAAATTAATATCTATCAATAAATCTACCGAAACGTGTTTTCATTAAAACCGTCAGTAAAGTGAACATTTTCTCTTCTAAAATCCCTGTTTAGTTTAAATTAAATATTTATTCTCTCACTGTAAAACAAACTATAACCTATCACCGCTTAGATTTAAAAAATATATATATATATATATTTCCCTTTAAAGGCGTAAATTAATTGCCTGCCATGTCTGATGAACAAGCTAAACAATAAAACCAGAGCACTGGACAAAGAAAACACCATCCAGCTTGAGGACCAATGAGGGGTTTCTTTCAATTTTCAATCACTTCTAGTCGTGCCCGGGATTAAGAGAGGGCTCTTGACTCTCTCTTTCACACAAAACCAAGAGTGCTTGTCAGCAACTTGAAGGAAAAAAGAAGAGAATAATACGTGAGTCCAGGGTTATCGTGTTTAATTGGATTAGAGTGTGTCATGTTGAAGTCCGGAGCATGACAAACAAGAGATAGACCGCAAAGCTGCAGGGAAACACATCCTTAAAACCATTGGGAAATATTTCCCCAAAATAAATCAGCATTTTAAAAAAAATGTCAACAGTTTTTTTTTTTGTTTAGTTTTTTTTTTTTTTTAAAGAACATATATAAAAGGGGAATTATTTATTCACGTTGCATTTCCTGTTGTGTCTCCACAAACAAACGTACAATGTGCCGTGGTTGAGAACTGTTGCAGTGGAGTGGGGTATATTGTCTGGGCTGTGGACTTGGCTGCGCTGCGCTCATTTGAGCGTCAAGCAGCGGCAATAACAAGGTGCGCGCAGCTGTGTGTGCAGGTGCGCGGCCTCCACCTGCTCAACGGCACAGAAACACAAAAAAGAGAGGCGGATCAAAAGCTTGTTTTGAGATTGTGAAGAGAAAAGGAGAAAGGCTTACCGAATTCATATCCGCGTGGCGCTCAAAACACCTTTAAATAGCTCTGTGGTCACAACTTTTCGGGGGAGGTGGAGGTGGAGGTGGAGGGGGGGGGGGGGTAATTCAATATGACAGAGTTTACATGATATGGGCTAAGATTTACACATGGAAGTTTAAAAGTGACCCCCCCCTTTTTTTTACAATTCATTAGTGCAACAGTAGTGATGGAAAAACTGGTATTCCAAGTCAAATAAGTCACCGAGTGCGTAATATATTTTGGTTTAAAATGTGTGGCTTAAAAAAAAAAATGAAGTGAGGATCAGTGAAATCACCTTTACCCCTAGAGAATAGTAGATAGATCCTGGTGTTGTCCAGGTAAACGTGACAAAGAGTAAAGGCAGAGTCTGGGCGCACATTCACAAATCTAGAGTTTTCCCCTAAAAATTTGAATATAAATGCAGAACATAATCTTTAAGTGTCTGTTAGGTGTGACAGGTGTGAGAAGTAACCCTCGTTTATCGTTTGTATGTCAACAGACCTCTGTGGACCTGTTCAGTTTACGAGCTTTTTTTTTTTTTTGCTTTTTTTTTCTCTCTCAAAAGTGTCTGTGCCGGACGCGTAAACTTTCTATTAGTCTGTGTTGTCTGGTGCGTCCGTAAACAATAAAGAGAGGGAAAAAAGTAAAAAGTAAAAAAGTAAAAAGTTATTTTAAGTCGAAGTCAGAACAGTTTCAGAACAATATTTGTAGGATGTGCGCTGACTTTGACAGTAGTGCGCACAGTTTATGGGCAAAGTGACTGGAAGGAAATAAAGAGAGAGAGAGAGAGAGAGAGAGAGAGAGAGAGAGAGAGAGAGAGGGAGGGAGAGAGAGAGAGAGAGAGAGAGGGAGGGAGAGAGAGAGAGAGAGAGAGAGAGAGAGAGAGAACATTCTGACAAGATAGAAAGTGTTTTGTTTGAACATTAACGTTAAAGCCACAACTTAGGTTAAAACAGACAACTGTTATCCACATGGAATAAATGATAAAGAACTGTAAGTGTCGTACAGTTGAAGGCAGCAGCAAAAAAAGACGAGGACATATGACGACAGATGGACACTTGAAGTAAAAAATGAAAAAGTTGCAGAGACTTTTTGTTGCTCTGTAACGAGTCTCATTACCATGTCACCCCCCCCCCCCCCAACACCACCACCATTACCACCACCTCCTCTTCCTCCCCCTCCTCCTTCTCTTACCCGACACCCTTCTTCACTCCTGGCAACAGCAGACAAAGCGGGTGGGTTTTAGTGTTCTCCACCGGGGCCGAGCAGCCTTTGATCTGGGCCCGTTAAGGAGATGGAGTCTGGGGGGAGTCAGACTAAGAGAAGGGCTGTAGAGGAAGGTAAAGTCACCTAAAAACATTTTTCTACCTACTTTGATTCGACACATCGTGTCTGGTCGCCTTTTTAAATTGCACAGGAGCCATCCTTCTAACGGAGATAATGTGCGTAATTCTTTTTCCAACTACATTTTCTACCTTTTCACCCATTGTACAGACATCCTGGACAGACTGGACTATAAGGAGACGGACTCCAAGAGTTAAACTCAGCAAGAAGTATCCAAGGCCTTTACAATATAGAGGCCTAAGTAAGTTTGGTTGAATTAAAGAGATGCTCTTCTCCCCCATCATCCTGAGATAGGCCTAGAGCAGGTGGGCAGCAGGTATCGCACTGAAACATTTGTTTTCGTTCAAGCCAATGTGGAAAAACCGACACTGGGTATTTTTTTTAGGAACACATGCTCATAATTATTACGATGTTTTCCATTGTTATGTTTTGCGCAAGGCTGAAAAAGGTGCACTGCACTCGGGATGCGTAAAAACAAGATTTTTTTTTTTGTCACAATACAAAAATCAAAGGCCTAAAGGTGGAGGATAAAAGTGTGGTTTAACATCTCTGATCCTGATTAGTGCCACGCTGCACTATGTCTTGGACTGTCTTGTAGACGGGACACTCAGACAAAAGCTCTTCTCAAATGAAGTTAGTAATGGTCCACATGTGCCAGATCACTCATGCAGCACAGACAGGGTGCGGTGAATTTCATATCATGCAGACGATTCTAGATATGTGTCTGTCATCATTGTCATAAAGAGCCTAGTTTTAAAAGGAAAAAAAAAGTTGTTTGGTAGAAAAATTGATAATCCTCCTTAAATGTGGCGCTCAAAAGAAAAAAAAAAATAGGTAGAAAATTAATTTGCAGCCTTAAACATACGTCCTTCCCCAGGCCTACAGTACGGAACAGAAAAGGACAATTAATGAATAAAAGTCAAGAAAAAAATAAAATAAAAGCAAAAAACAAAACATGTTAATGAACGAATTCACCTCGTTCAACAATACAATTTGATGTAAATAAAAACACATTAAAAAAAACGGTCTAAATTTGGCTGCGTGATATTGAATTTGACATTTTTACTGTTAAAATCCTCTTCTCAGACAAAACAATTCATTTCTGTGATATTGTATTAGTTTTAATGTAAGAAATAACTGATAAGAAAACATTTTGCTGTCTGCCTTAGGGCTATGACATCCTGAAAATTAAGAAATGGTTTTAATAAATCTGTTACACTTTTCAAGAAAACGGTACTGGACTGACTGTGAAAATATTCTAATTTATTTAAACCATATTGCTAAATATTGAAACAGAATTAATTGGCTTAAACTAAATGTTTTATGGTGATCAGCTCAACGCACATTATGTTTTAAGCCATTTTTACTAATAGCTTTACACTTCTCAAACTGTGCTACAGCTACAATAACGAGGTATTTTATTGCTTTAGAATAATCTTATGCTGCAATTAGTTTGTCATATATCGTCATTAGAAGTCTATTAAAACATCAAGTCATTATTTGGGCATCCCCGGGCGGGGAATTAGAAAAAAGAGAATCTTTGCCACACGGGTCTCATTTAGATTAATGGAAAAATATGTAAAACATTTCGTTTTAATTTTCCTCTGACAGTGTTTTGCATACATGCATTTTCTCCGCCTGCGTAGTCCCTCATAATTTATGAAAGCAATCTCGACCAACACATTACCGGGCTATGAAATACTGCTCGCAGCCTAATTGATTCCCGTCACAATTTTGTGAGGTTATAATCGTGTTAATTGTAATTTACTCTCTCAGGGAATACAGAAGAGATGTATTTAAATAAAACTGCCGAGCGGACTGAGAAGATTATATCAGTTCCACACATAATAGAAATGTCATGTAGAATTACACAGAGGAGGGAGACAGGGATGCATTCCTCTAATCTAAAGAGATGTCACTAAAATCTTTTTTTTTCCCCCTTCATTCATAAATGTTACTGAAATGCAAGAGTTAGCTTTATATATATATATATATATATATAAGGACTAAAAGTAAGTCTGCATCACAATAAAGGAAGAAAGAGTCTGGATTTGGACAAATTCAATATTGAAAATAACAAAACAAATTAAAGAGGGTGGGGGTCAGTATGTTATGTGAAACACATATGTGTGTGGATGTTTGGATGTAAAATCATAAACTGGTCAACTAATTTCCTGATCATCCTCAGAAGGTCTGCCCTTTTTACTTCATCCCTGCATGAAGCCCTGTGCTGCTTCCTCTGCTTTGAGATCTTTCTTCCTGTCTGTGGGGACACCTGTTGGTGCAGAACAGCTTAGAAAAGCCAGGTTTCCCCATCAGACTGTTCTCCTTCATTGATAAAGTAACCCAGTCAGCCTCTCTCAAAGTCTGACTGACACTAGAATCTGTTAGAATCTTACTGAATATGGACTAAAAAGTTAGTGTTAAATTAAATTAATGTTAAATTAAAGTAACCACACAATGTTATTAATTTACCAAAATCATCATTAAAAAAACACACCATGTGACCTAAAATCTGATTTATTTTACATTTTATTTGCAGCTCTACAACACAAAAATGCCTTCTCCCAAATTAACTTTGTGGATTTATTTAATGAGTCGTACAAAATTGCAGTTTTGTCAATCAACCTTGGGGTATAATCGTACATAATAGTAGATTCGGTCAAAACAAACAAACAAGCTGAATGTGAACTGACAACAGAAAAAGTGAACCAGGGGTGAGAGAAATACGTGGCCAAAAGCCAAAAAGGCAGCTCACTGTCAGGGTCTTTGGCTGGGCGCAGGAGTGGGTTCGATCTTTTTGTCTGGTTTGGCCTGGCACAGACCACAGTCCTGCCCCAGACACAATAGATCATACAGTAAGAGACGGAGAGGGGCAGAGAGAGGATGAGGTGGGGTAGGGGAGGTATAGTGCCTTTCATTACCATGGTCACCAATGGCACTATTAACCATTCAACACCCCCCCAATTATCCTCCCATCCACAGTCAGAGAGACAAAGCCTCAGTCCTGGTCTGCTGGAGCAACATGGCCACTAATCTGTCTGATTCTAACATCACACCCACTTCACTGTCTATGGAAGTCAGATGTGCACAAGTGCTCCACAGAGCTCCATTGTACTGTTATTTGTGACAGCACAACAAACTACTCAAGGGTACTCATTTATCGTTAGCCCGTTTTACATAGCACTTCTGTTATGGGAATATTTGGCCTTTATTCCCGAACGACGTGTGTGTAAATGAAATGGTTGGATCATTTGGACCCACCTTTATTGTGGCTTTGATAAAAGGTGAAGTCATGATTCTGCTACGCCATGTAAAATTAAATATGTCTCGTTTCATAACCAAGGTAGGACGTATGGCATGTGCAACCCACAAATTGTGGGGATTTAAAAATTCATGTGGGCCATGTACAGTAAACAAACACATCAATGTTTCCAGAAAGATGTCAAAGTGGGACGACAAGACAGGTGGAGGACTTTCTTTATGTTAACATTTGTGGAAAGGTGAAAAACTCTGGGGGATGTTAGCAACACTGCTATGCTCCTACGCACAAGTTATACCTCACACTATATGCTGCGCTGCACCACTGCCCCTTTGATTCCAGGACGCAGGTCTGCTGTGTAAAAGTCCAGCCTCTCACTTCTTCTTTGTCTATATAAATCAGTCAATGGTGAAAAAGGTGGGATCACTATCTCACCTTTTTTCCTGGGATCTATGTTTACACAGTCGCTATAGTCACATAAATCAGCAAGGGGAGAATAAAACAGCTCTAGAATGGTGATATAACGAGTTCACCTGGTATGGAATCAATAATAACAGACTGGGTGAAGGATACACTCTGCAGGATGTGTGTGTATATGCTGTTTCTATTTATTTATTTCTTTAGCGGAGGGCATGGTGTGTCCAAAGCCACATGCCTTCTCCATACACTCACAGATGCTACAGAGTGGGCTGCATGTCCTTGCTAAGGAGACTTAAAAAAAAAAAAAAAAAAGCTAAATGGTGAGTTTACGGACTTCCATCTGTGTTTTTTTTTTTGTTTTCAAAGTGAGTAGGACTTTGATGTGTGTGAGTCAGATCCTGGGTAGGGGGCTCAGGCCTGACTGGAAGACTGGGGCCTAGTGAATAGATCCACAACAGTGGCTTGTTGTGTTTGTTTACCCTTTGCCCAGCTGCCTGGACCGTGGAGATGGGGATGCATTCATCATGACCTAGGAGAGATGGGAGGCATGGGCGCACGCACACACACACACACGAGAGGAGAATGACATGATGGTGCATTCACTAGAGAGTGTGCCAAGAAAGTGTCGACACAGGGCAATAATCCTGAACACATTTCCAGGGACAGATATTTGCTATTTGCAGAAATATGCCACTCAGTAAAAGTCAGAATATAAGTTAGGTCTCAGCAGCAATGTCACAGAAGAACTGAACCAAAGACAAACATTTTAACAATAATTAAAAACTTAAATTAAAAGCATCATTTCCACCCTCCTATGGTGAGAAATGTTTAAAGTTTATAATGTACAATTTCTGTCATGGGACATTTCCATTTTCCATTGACCTCTCCTGCCAGGGTTCAGCAGTGTTCCTCCTCCTGTTTCTTCACACCAGTTGGATTATTTCTCTGACACTGCGGCGGAGAGTGTGATGATGTTCTGTGCCTGCTTCAGAGAGGGCATGTCAATCATGCTGCCCCGGAACGTGAACGCACCCTGAGCAGGTTCCCAACAAAAAGCAAGAGCAGAAAGGGCAACATTAGACCACAATTACACAGTGAGTGCATGTCTTGCATATGAAAACAATTCATACATTAACATGGAGAAACTAACAGTGGAGACTTTATGTGATGTTTTTCACCTGTGATAAAATAATAAAATGTAAATAACATAATCATCTGGTATGACGAACTGCCTTGAGACGTTCAGTAATGTGTCATCTGACAAACTTAGTACTATATAAAAGAATATATATATAAAAAAAAATCAATCAATAGCTGGAGGTGAGGATTATCAAAAGCAGCACCTGTCATGTTAAAAGACAAAGGGACTGACCCTGAACACTGCACAAACAATCACACACACACACACACACACACACACACACACACACACACACACCATGGCAGAGGGATGGGTAGGATATGAATCCCTCGGGCAATGCTTAGTAGGAGCAGCTCTGGCAGGGAGAGAGGTGTGGGCAGATTGTGTATTACCTCAGCAGATAGCCCACAGAGCTCAACACACAGAATCCAACCATGCACTAAATTAGGAACAATAATATTGTACACTTAATTGGCCCACCCCCCTTCTCCATCTCCTATGTTGTCTCTGAGAGTCACCCAGGGTGTACAGTATGTATTCTCTGGAACTACAGAGGTGTGTGAAAGGGTACACAAAGGATCAGCCTAAATCTCAGAAAACGGAACGACCTTGTGTCATGTCAACCCTGCAGCCAGAGCAGACATGGCGTCATTGCAGTCACACACATTTGATCTTTTAAAAAATCCCAATTAAACAACATTTCTCACCCCTTGATAGTAATGCTAATAATTATATATATATATATATATATATATATATATATATATATATATATATATATATATATATATATATATATATATATATATATATATATATATATATATATATATATATATATATATATATATATAAATATATTATACACACACATACATGACACACATAATTTCAAAATAAATCACTGATCTAATTATGTTTTAGGATGACATTCAAATTCGGTTGTAGTGAAGTGAAATTATCAGATTAATTAATTCTTCTAATTAATTACAGTTCCTTATTTGATAGACTGCACCCCTGGATTCACATAAAATAGCAGTTTTTCACTATTAAAATGATCTTCTAGATTCTAACTTTTATTATGCAAACTCCTTAATTTGTTGTATTTTCTCAGGTATCAACAATTTCAAATGAGTCGATGAATATTACCTTTCCCTCCTTTTGGTGTTGCTCAAATGCAGCAATGAGCTCTTGTGCCCACTGGATTTTCTCATGACTGGGGGAGAACTCTTCCTGTACAGCTTTAATCTGCCCTGGGTGGATAACTTGCTTGCCTGCACGCACACACACACGCACACACACAAACATGCACAGACAAGAAAAAAAAAAAGTTGAACATTGGGATAACTAAAGGCTTTTGTGGCTTTAAACACTGGTGCAAGAATCACTAGTGTTTCAACGGAAATCTTTTACTTACCACCACTTGAAGATTTTTATATAAAGAAATAAATATATAATAAAAAAGAGAATTGTAGGAGATTGCAGCTGGAAATATACATTGTTCAGATGCATCGATACAGGAAGAAGTGGAAAGCGGAAGATAACGCTGTTTTTTTTTTTGTATGTGTGTATGTGTGTGTGTGTGTGTGTGTGTGTGTCAACATGCTCAACCCCACAGAAGTGACTCAGGATCAGAGGATGCAGCGTATCATGCATGATCAAGTTATCTTTCACTACTTGCAGCAAAACAGAATATTTGCTTTGCATTTCATTTCGACTTTGAGATGTGATAAGAGTCATCCAGAAGTGCACAGTATCAACATGAGAGCATGTGAGAGTCTGACAGACAGAGTGGATGTCAATACAATTGAGCTATAGTGCAAATTATTTGAAGACAAAGTATTCAAAAAGTGCAAGATGTGTCAACATAGATCAGAACATTTGGGTACATGCTATTAAGAATGATCTCTAAATTTAAATATATAGTAAAATAAAGAGGCTGAAAACATATGTTAGTTTAGTCAAATTTGAACACATACTGAGTGTATACAAAACAGGACAGGATAGTAATTGCAGAAATTTCTCAGATGATTTCAGAAGAGTTAAAGCTCAGTCACAACGGTCTCTGCTGCCTCCTCATGTCCCCCCCCCCCTCAGTAAAATGTGGGGCGAATGTCACAGACGTAATCCTGCGTACATTTGTAGATAAAACTTGTAGTGATAAGTTAAGGTTCTGAAATGTCTGGTGAGAATAACGGCTCAGAGTCGACCAGCGGGACCTCGACACTTTAGGGCTTAGCTCTGTCGCCAACAATAAATCCTTAAAGGTGGCCGAGCAGGCGGGCTGCACGAGCAACAAAAAAAAAAAATTAGCCTGGGAGAGGAGAGGAGTGAAGAGGGAAAGGTGAAAACAGGAGAGGGAAGGGGAGAAGAGACCCCATCCCTTCATCCAGCTCCACTCACCCCAGTTAACCTCTGGAAAGCCACTCACACACAGCACTTACGCTAAAAAAATACATTTGATTTTACGGCTCAGAGCATTATTATGTGCAAAAAAATCTCAACTTGTGATGAATAGGTAGGTTTGAATGAGTTAATGAGGTGCAAATAGTATAAAATACGTTAAAAGACATTTTCTGCCTGTGTATGTGCTGGTGTGAATTTATTCATGAGTGTCTGTGTGAAGCAGGGAGACTGTAAGTGCACATTTTCTGTTGGACAAACAGCCTAAGGACTCCCTAGGGCCATGTTGGAGACATTTGGAGTGTGCATGTGCTTATTTGTACATGTGTGTAACATTGTGAGCCTTCTAAAAAAACAAAAAAAACAAAAACGAAAAAACCCTTGTGTGTGTACTGTGTCTGCATATTGCATTACAGGAGAAGTGACATTAGATATTACATTTCCTGTTTTGCCACCTGTTTTACTTTTGACAATCAGAAGAGGAGTGTGTTTTCTATTAGCAGTTGACAGGCCTGAATATACTGTATTTCTTTGTGTGTATGTGTGCTTTTGCCTGTCTGCACCGGACAACAGAAGAATGACAGAGCCAAGAAACGGACAGGGTGACTCAGGTGCCCTCAGTTACAACTGATTGGTTCTCCTAAAATGCATCATTCATGCCCTCCAGCCAATCCGGGCCTGCCATGTGGTGCTGGCATCTCATTGGAGGATTGCTATTTAACAAAGTGCTCTCAGGCGAATGATGGGCAAGGTCCTGGGGATGGAAGTGAAACATGGTCCCTGAAAGCCGACAATTTGGTGAACCTGTTTTCTGGTTCTGGAAGGTAAACATTTGAAAAGCATTATCGGCTCAGAGAAACAACAACTTTACGACAAATGAATCAGAGCTTAAAAAGTTAATATGTTGCACCATTTAAACCCATGAAATTAATAAACTTACACTCGCCACAGATTTGTCAAAGCTTCCCAGGACTTTTCCTCCACTCCTCCCTGTTTAGTAGTAAGGGCACCATGTATGTTTGTGTCTCACCAATGTTTTCTGTGCTCAGTGTTAATGGGTGCTATACACGGCTTAAGTAGTGCCAAGGTCAATTACTGCACAGGTAGAGGCTTTTGGCTGTACCTTATTATTGCTTAAGCAGACTCGGGCCAGTAATAGCTACTAACTAAGATTATACAGAGTGCCCATGGCTTGTAAGCCACTAATCCATTGATTTGAATGGTTCTGTACTATATCAATCTCACTATTAGTTTCTGTAACTGCTTGTTTCCATCTAGTTTCATACTTTCTGCCTATCTGCAAATTAGCAGCCCTTCAAGTGGTTGTGATCAGTTTTCCAAAAAGAGATTATCACATACTTTTCAATCACACAATCACATTTTATCTGTAAAATATGACAACCATAACAAGCAAAGTAACACATTTCAGTGCAGAGATGGTGAATCATTTGGGAAAAAGCTGTAATATTTAACAAATTAATTTCAATATGAGCACACGATACATATTTGCAACATCAACAAATAGAAAATTGGAAATGAGGACACTCAGATAACCACTCGCTGATTTTCTAGGTGACTTCAGACCACAAGATCACGATGAACTAAAATGCAGGTGACGTGCAAACATTCATGGTTTTACTCAAACATATTTTCCTTTATTATATTGCGACAAGTAACTAATCATTACAAATGCAATGTTCTGTTCTTTGCAATACCCATAGATGGAAAGGAATAAATCAAAATATTCTGGCATCCTAATCAAAACATGTTTTTTTTTCCCTCCACAGGTGGACCATAGGGAAATATGACAAATTTTGAAGGAATCAGTTTTCAAGCGATAAAAATATTGAACCAAATACACTTGCTGCAAGAAAGAATGAGACGCTGGAATATCCATTTTGGAACAGGCTGTCCTGCCGTCTGTGGTCTGTAACATGCAGTCTGCAGGGCACACACACACACACACACACACAAACACAAACACACACACACACACACACACACACACACACACACACAGAGAAAGCGTTGCCTGGCTACAAAGACACACAGTGTGCTGTTATAGTAGACACTACCATTCCTTGCTAATAACTCCCTCAATTCGCACTCGCACACACAAATGTCAGACAAGCATTTAACAAGTGTTCAGCATTGTCCACATTTAACTTGAATATAAAGTAAAGCACCTATTAAGGCAAAGACTGAGACAAAGATCAGCTGGTTCAGGAACTCAAACAGTGGCAATTTTAATCATACAGCTCATACTACTACTTGAGTACTTCTAAAAGGCAGAAACTATGGAAACATTAAAGCTGAAATGATGAAAATACCTGAATGTGGTTTGAAGCAAAAAGAACAGGCATCAGATTGAATAAGGCTGAAATGGAATGATGCAAATAAAGTACAAGACAGAGGAAAAGTATGCAGCAACAGAAATCATATATATATATATATATATATATATATATATATATATATATATATATATATATATATGCAGAGTACTGGAAAGTGGAGGTGAGTATGAAGCAGTTCCAGACAGCAGGACTCTCACCTGTGAAGCCCATGAGTGCTCCCTCTCTGGCCTGTTGCCTCAGACCGTCCACATCTTTGTAGTCAATATAGACCAAATCGATAGCCTGTAGACCAAATGCCTTGGTCGTCACAACCACCTTCTGTCTGGCGTAAAGGAGCTCCCTGGCATCCTTAGTCCGTGTGGCACCTGGATAGAAATATGTTAGTCAATGTGATGGTCAGTGAAAGGTATGTTAGGAGTGTTGGGGCTCCCTCACTTTTCAAACCTTGTGAAGAACAAATTGTGTTTTTCTTTTAATGCAAAAAAAGTGACTTGCTGCTGCAACTTTTTAAACCTTTTTTTTTTTTTTTTAAGATCAGTATTGGGTTATGGAGATGTTTTATATATGAGTGCTTCTCCTCAGTGTTTTCAGATGACTGCGTCTCTCTTCGGTTTATTACCAACTGTAAAGCATTGACTCACCACTGCGAGTTGTGCTCTCAGGTAGGATGTCCTGCTCTGGCCACTAGAAGGCTCAGCCATTGGTGTATATATATATATATATAAACGGTCACAGAAAAAAAAAAAATTCGATCACCTCAATTTCTTCCATTTCTTGTTCACTTTACAAAAATAATGACAAATATAATGATAACAAAAGTAACCCAGAGTTGAATTTCAGAACCGGTATCGAGACATTTTATTTAAAGCTTTCTTGAAAATAACTAAAATCAGTTGTTGCATAAATAGCTATGGCATTATACTGAGAAAAATGGTGCTTTTAGTCATTCTTTGTTTTCTTATTGGTCCATTTTAGTCACATGATACACACAGGAGTGAGTACTTGATTGAATAACCATTGATTTAGATGACTTTTGATGGTCTAATAACTTTTTTTTCATGACTGTATATAAGACAATGCTTTGACTCTTGCTTGTATACATTTGTATATTGAGAAAAGACATTCTGATTGATCACACATTGCTTCCTGTTCCGGTTGCTTGTACAGAAATGAGTCAAAGAGCTTTTGTTTAGTTTGCACTTTATACATGGAATCAGTTACAGAAAACTAACATAACTGGAAACTAACAGAATATATTTCAAGACACTTTGAAGTCTAAACGTGTGAGTGTTATTGAAGCCAACTATATAACTTGCACTTGTTTTTCTTAATCCTTTTGTAAATGTTATTTTTACTTAACCTTTTATTGTTGAATATATCTGTGAGATGTATTTTAACTGTGCAAGTCTGTAAGTGTGTGCTGTATTGCCTATTTTAACCAGGACTCCCTTGTAAAACAGGTTCTTAATCTCAGTGGGATATTTCCTGGTTATATAAAGGTTAAATAAAAAATAAAGCAAAAATACAAGCATTTTATCATTCTTGTCTATAGTTTATCATAGTTATTATATACTAGTGCAGCATCTTATTTATTTATAATTTTTTACATTTCAGGGTATATTATCAGTTAACCATTTACAAATGGTGTCAATAAAAAGAGCATGAAAGTTACCATAAAGGGAATGTGTGACCTTTGATCTAGGACATATTTATAACCACATTTTTTAAATGTTAACATAATTTCACCTAATGATCTTTGCCACAATTCCACATATATGCATGTGGAGAAGTGTGTACCAAGGGACTAATCATTACCTATGCTGGCACAGAAGTCATCGGAGCCAAACACCACTCCATCATGGTGGAGTCCAGCCTTGGGAGCGAGCTGACGCAGTTCCTCACACACTGCCTGGAGAGAATGTGTGAATATGTGTTAGCCTATTATAAAATGACTGGAGGTAGAATAGTTGTCAGTGAGCACTTAATTCTCTCCAGCAAATCTGTTTGTCCAAAAATAATATCCGAGTATAGCTTTGTTTCCATAAATTATTTTAAGGACAAGCTCACTTTATATGTGTCAGCTGCAGGCATATGGGTGCTAATAAAAAAATATACAGAAAATATTCACACATACTAGGAAGTGACTCTTATGCTTAAAATGATTTTGAATACCAGAGGCAATTTCTTTTGGTCTAAATAAAATCACACATTTAACACTTGACTAATGCATATTTTTTTGGTCTTTTTTATCTTTTCCTTTTACATCTGATCACATTTCATATTAATTTTGATCATATTAAACTGCATTTTTTTCAGGCAAAATGGATCATCCTATGAATGCATTATCACTTTACGTTTTTATTTTTGCAAGGAAATATACATTATAAACTGAACAATGAGGAGTCTGAACCATGAGGAGCCCATCTAATACTAGCATTGGCTTCCAAATTAATTTCAACTCTAGCTGAGCCCCAGTTTGTTTTTTTTGTTGTTTTTCTAATGTGTGACTGTGTGTGTGTGTGTGTGTATGTATGTGTGCTTGTAACATGGGGTTCAATCTGGGCAAAGATACAGGGTGTTCTTAAGAAAACAAACAGAGGCACCCCCTGCCATTAAAATACACACACTCAACCACAAACCATCACAGAACTAGAGGAAAAAGTAAAAGACATATCAAAAGAAATAGGGACAGCTTGTTTCTCCCCCAAATACCCCAAACCATGCCCTTTTCCCCATGTAGCCGAAGGTCGTGCTGTAAGTGCTTTGATGCTTGCCAAAACATCATTAAGAACTTTTTCCACTATGATTATATTAATTCATTTCTAATTAAAAAATGTCAGCATGTCTGGAAATGGATAGAGAGGAGCACACACAGTCAGACAGAAAGAACTGAAACAAAAAGGTTCATTTTGATAGACTGTCCGAGCACTTTGAAACCCTTTCTTTTTGGACACGTGGTGTGCTCCTGCTCGCTGATGGAGTCTTTAATCTAAAGTGAACAACGGACAAACAGAAAAATGTCTTACGCAGGCAGTTTTTAGGGGTTTGTTTGTAATTTACCTTAAAATTGAGCAGGCCCACAGCAGTTTCCACAAAGGTGACCAGGCGAATGGATTCTGTCAGTGCCTGTCCTTTCAAGTTGTGCTGAAACCTGTCAACAAACTAAACACACAGAGACAATTTCAGGAACAACTCATTAATTATATCCAGAGTTTATGTGAAGACAAAACAATAAACCTCCAGACGATCAGAATTAATTAACTTAATCTCAATAGTGTTCAACACAACAAATATCATTCAAACCACATCTGTGTACGTGCAGAGTTCTTGCATGTTCTGTTTGTGTTGAAATAACTTCAGATCAGCTGGAATAGATGATGCTCTACAGTGGACTTCCACTACTTCTGTACTTTTACGAAGAGTAGAAACTGCACACAGTGGACTTATCAATGCATTAATAGTTATATGAATGACAAAACCGGAAACTCACACTGTGATACTGTGTCAGACTGAATTCTAAACTGAAAGGCAAAAACGTTAAGCTCTGAAAAAGCATAAATGATATGATATCTTTCAAATCTACCGTGGGGTGAGACAGACAGATAGGAGAAGAAAGGACTCAAACTCTTTTTTGATACAAATATTGACACCTGCATTGTTCCCACTTCAGTCCTTCAGTCAAAAAACTCACCTCTGAGGGTTCAAATAATGTGGAGAGTGAGCACAGGAGTCGCAACAAAAGCAGGTGAAATGAAATATTTTACATTATCACCGGGGTTCCCTCTTGTCTGAAGTCTTCTCCTTTACCTTCTTTCAGAGAGCTCACACAACTACAGCACGCTCCCCTGAGTGCACACACACACACACACACACATGCAAATGTGCGTGTGCATACACAAGCACATGCATAGACACAGCAAGGCAAAGAAGAAATCAAATTCCAAAAAATGGGGAGAAGAAACAAGATACGGGATGTCTTTGGGTGTGTTTCACCCTGACATTATTCTGTTTTGCATCCCCCCTCCATGGCAGGGAGACTCAAGCAACAATCAGAGTGTGATGTGACACTTTGCTGAGGCCTTTATTCTGCACGACTCCTGCTAATATGGAAGCTCACCTAAGTAGGGCTTTAAAACCAAGTTTAATTCTTTGAAGACCAAAGCATTCCAATTTTTCCAACAGACCAGTTCACAGCTAGCCCTGGACTGCCAGTGGGGTAGCCCAAATTCCAAAATCTATCATCTGGAAACACACAAAAGCCCCCTCCGTCAGATATTTCCTTTCAAAGCCAGTCAAAAAAGAAAAAAGGGAGAGGACGCAAAAGCTCAGAGTAGAAATGTCTAACTCCATGTCCCCCTTCCTCTCCTTTTTTCACACTCCCTCTTTGACACAACAGGAAAAAGACAGATATAAATAACCTCAGGTATAGTTCTTGGATTTCTCTAAATGAAGACCAAAATAACCCTTGTGCTCTTACTCACCACTCTTGTTCTCAAAACTAAAAGACCGGGCCTCCATTGAAGGATTTCAAAAAATAGGGGCAATTTTAATCATCTCTCCATTCAATCTCAGTTGGATAAATCATATCTGAGAGATTTGCATAAATACAAACCATCAAAGACTTTTCATCTTCAAAGAGATTTTCAAGACCCAATAGGCTTTGTACTGTAATCATCTGAGGTCACAACCCTGTGGGAGCAAGGCTGCTATGGCAACATAAAAACTAACGCTGGGGGCTTAGCATAATATTCCCCCTCCTTCGCAAACACAGGAAGGGGCGGAGGGGTCCGAGAGGGAGTGTGAAAAGAGGGTGTAGATAAACCTATTTATGTGACAGAGGAAACTAGATAGATATGGTCCGTTGTGGAGAAACCTAGCTGATTATTACACACAGAGATTACACCGTGCTACGCAAACCCTAACAAGTCTGACGCAGGCTGAGCACGCTGTTTCGACACTGCTGAGTGAAAACAAATGACTGATCAATGCAGCGTTACTTGCCAAAGAGCCTCAGTATCCGTCTGATTAGATGGGTTTGTGCTACTGCTATATTGTTCCCTTCAGCTATTGTACACTTTGAGGGCCTGATTTACACTGTATAAGAAATGCTTTAGTACTTGCTCATTGTTCCCCTGATGTATACAGCAACCAATCAACCGTCAATGGCTCTCCAAACTAGGACCTCTATTAAATGTTATTCACTGCTGATTTGAAAAAAAAAATAAAAAAAAAAATAAAATAAAGGAAGAAATAACCACCTCTTCTTGCCATTCAAAGGCAATCTACAAACAAGCCCTCTGACAATTTCACCACCCAATCATGAAAAGAGAAGGAGGGAGAGATGGAGCTAGAGAAAGGAGGCTATAGTGGGACAAGTTTCAATTAATTTTCTTCAAAAGGGGGCCAGATTAAATGTTTCCGGCCTGCTGAAGTGTTCATTTCACAGAGGGGAAGCGGAGAAAGGGATGAGGGGAGGGAACAGGAGGAGGAGTAGAGGAGGAGGAGCGGGACAGGGTGCGATTCTTTCAGTCCCAGTGCACACCAAATAGTGTGGTGGGCAAAGAATGCACACGGCTCCGAATCTGTGTGAGAATTGTCCTTAGACAAAAGAGGGAGTTACGCCTGTTATAGCCCAATAAGGCCTGTCAGTCACACAAGGACTGGGGGAGAAGGGAAAGGCAGAGCTAAAGATTTGCACACAAAGGGAAACAAGCAAGTCCATCTTTTAGCGACAAATCAGTCTGGAGGTTCCTCTGCTAATATCAGTTTAAAAAAAGAAAGAAAGAAAAATAAACAAGGGATTTGCTGATACACTTATAAAACAGACACATGAGTAAATACTTGCACGTGTACAAAAGCATGAAGAGGACAGAGAGAAACTGAAGGGACCAAAATATATTTAGACATGTCTGATAGAAAACTCCTGACATTGTTTGTGAAGCATGTGTAC
This sequence comes from Siphamia tubifer, assembly GCA_020466265.1. NCBI lineage: Eukaryota > Metazoa > Chordata > Actinopteri > Kurtiformes > Apogonidae > Siphamia > Siphamia tubifer. Next base: position 30,620,070 of record CM035803.1, on the reverse strand, counting down.
ACCTGCTGATACTGAGGAAAAACTGACCCGTGCTGTCAACTCAAAACGCACAGATGGATCCTATATCAACATTGACTAGTGAACGTGTGCTTATGGAGATGAGTGATACAAATATTACAAGATTTTTATGTATTTATTTAATTTTTTTTTTCCCAAAAAGAGAAAAAAAGATAAAAGTTTCCAATTTAATGCTATATTGGATAAGACCCCCCCAAAAAAGAAAGAACATATACAGCCCCAAATTATTTCTAAAGATGAAGAGAAGTAGGAAAGAAGAAGGAAAAATGGTTGAGTGAGGGGAGAAATTCAGCGAACACCTGTCAGCAATTATAGTTGGAAGAAAGAAAGGGCAGCAGGAAATAGACGTGTTCTAATTAAAACCACTAGTTAAAAACTTCCTGCTCCTGCCCCAAGACTATGTATGAGCATATATGGATATGTGTGTGTGTGTGTGTGTGTGTGTGTGTGTGTGTGTGTGTGTGTGTAGTAACACTAAGTGAAAAAGCCAGGCTAGACATCCTCCTCTCACAAGTGATTACGACTCTTTGTAAACTAATTTGCTCTCTTATTTAATCTGCAAATACTAAGTTCTGAAAGTTAATTGCCTGAGACATTTTACTTTAAAAGGTAAATTAAACACACACAAAAAAGCTACTTTAACTCCTAGTCTACATAAACATGTGTGGAAAGTTAAAACTAAAAGTCAATGCCCACAAAGCACTTTTCAACTGTATCCATACACTAACAGACAGTAATCGTGCTGCTTCATAGAATGTGAGCCATATGGATCTGATCAGAACGGACTGCATTAATGATGTCACCGTCTCCTGACCTTTCAGGACCTGACATCCGTACAGCGCCCCTTTATAGAAAGCCAAAGGGATGGGCAAGTCCACACAAACACTTCATTAAACTTGGAAGCAGGTCCAGTTAATGCAGAAAAATTGCAATAAATAAATAAATACAGTGGGCAATAATTTACAAATATCTATTAATTTAACAATTGTTTTATATATTGACAGAAACAGCTTTAATGACAGAACAAAGCGTCTGCATGTATGGTTTATATGCTAAATGTAGACCAGAATAGAATAGAATATTGAAATTTTATAGGAAAACTAGTTCAATCTTTCAGTTTTTTATACTTTACATACAGAAAACAGTATCATTGCTCACAGAATTAAATATTTGAATGATTTTGAATAGTTAATATTGTTGCTGTTGGGCAGAAATCTCTTATGTCCAAAAGAGTTTTTTTTTTTTAGGAAACTGGGAAAATGATGTTTATTCTAAATAAATGAACAGAATTAAGAAATGCCATCAAAAGCTATTTGCAACACTTCTCATTGGTTAAATATTTCTGAGACTGTCAGGCCAACATTAAGACTGATCAATAGAAATGTTTTATGACACATTTCTTTGTTTCTGTCTGACAGCAATGATATGCCAAGATGTTAAGATGATATTTCAGTTCATCGTTGCATGTACATTTTAAACCCAACTTGATTGAAGATATGGCCAAAAATGTTATTTATTGTTATTCAGAGGTAAAACATTTAAAATAATTATCAGAATAACATGGTTTTTCACCATCAGAATGCACATGTATATGCTTAGTAAAAAGCAAAACACTGAAATATGACAACGTATTTTAGCTGACATTGTAAACAAAGTAAAATACAAGCCAAAAGTTGTGACATAATAATTATATTTACCAGAAAATAAACATTGTACCTGTAATTATTATTTACTTTTTACTTTATTTGAATTTTGAATGACTTCTACAGAATAAAATTATGCCGTTTTAGACAGACAGAAAGACAGAAAGAAAGAAAGAAAGAAAGAAAGAAAGAAAGAAAGAAAGATATACGACTACTGAAGCTAATCTGAAGAGACGTCATTTGATTTTTGAGCAGCAGCCAAGAAAAACACCCTTTGTCCCCAACTTCTGCCACAGGGATCGATTCCGTCTTTTACTGGGAAGCAGGGCAAGTTTGTTATGATTGCTTTGAAGATTCCAATGGTTTCCACTTACTTCATGAGTTTGTCCCAGAGTGTGTGTTTTCAGAAGACAGAGAAAAGAACCAAAAGAGCAATGTCATGTTTTTTTAAAGCTCTGGTGAGTTTTTGTGAGAAGACAAATCAGGGCTGGGACTTTTCTCAAACACTTTTTTACAAAAAAGCACATTATGTATATGGCCTTGTACTGTACAAGTACTTCTACGACTGCCAAGATGTGTACATTTCTTACCCACTGCACCTCCTCTGTGTCTTCCACTTTGGGCAACATGATGGCAGGAGGCAACACCTCACCCTGTAGGATGACCTGCAGGTCAGCTTCAGCGAAGCCACTGGATACAGAGTTCACTCTGACACACTTCTCTGTTCGGCCCAGGTCCAATTCCACTAACATCTTGGGAATGGTCTCCCTGGCCTCAGCCTACAGAAACAAAAGAAAGAAAAAAATAAACAGACAATGAATCAGTATTTATTGTAACACATCAGGGTGTGATTTTTATTAACTAATAAACATCCTATTTTCATTCTTGTAGTAGCTGGATGAATTGTTGAGGAATACATTAAAATTAAATTTCCCTTGAAAAATTACCCTTATAATGATACAACTAGAAACACTTCATTAATACCTCAGATGGAAAATGTAATTGCTGCAGCAGGCAATTGATATTTGTCAATATTTGATTTTAAATATTGGCATTTATAATAATCACAAAAATAGACACTGCATTACAAATAAATATATGATCAAAGAGCATAACTGAAATTATACATCAATTTCAGAGAAATATGATTCTTGCCATATTCATTCATTATAAACGGTACAAAGTAAAATATAGCATCAGTGTGTGTGTGTGTGTGTGTGTATGCTACAATATATAATAGTATAGAATATTATGATGTGTTACAAGTCAGAAACACGCCTAACTTTGTTCTGTCGAAACAAGCATTGTGCTGAACGGGAAAAGAGATGAGGAGGGAAAAAAAATAAAAAAATCAAAGCAAAGTCTATAGTCCCAAAGTCTATCAGTAACACAGTAGCACACAGCGCTATATTCAAACCAGATGCTGGGCAAGAGCAGTAGAGAGAAACAGAGAAGGAATGAGGAGAGAGGTCCAGCTAGTGAGAGCAGAGAGGCTCTCTGGGAGAAATGTGGTCTGAGTTAAGCAGCATGAGGAAACAGTAGCTTACGAGTTGTCAGGTCAGATCATAGACTGGAGCCATAGAGCGTTTGTGTAGGTGCAATAGAGATGCTCAGGCAGAGATTTTTAATTTCACATCCATAATTAAAAATCTGTCAGTTACTATGTGTATTGGAGTTGATGGACCTCCTTCCATACGTTGACGCTGCTTGACAATGATTTTATTTGTCCTCAGATTGAAATGTGAGGAGAAAATGATGCTTCTGTAACCTATGATCATTTATTATTGAATGAGCTGCTACTTCTGTGCCTTTCCTTAACAGACAAGAGAAGACTGTGATGGTGCAGATGAATACGTTTTTAGGTATAAACACTAAAATGAATAGGAATAGAACATGCTTGGAGTTAAAGATTAATAAATACAATGAGTCTTTGTTAATAACAACTTTTGCTGACTTCACATCTTCCCCACCCAAACCCAAATGCTGCCAGTACCTAAAACCAACTATAAAAACTTTAATACTGTTGTCTCTGCCAACCATGTTTGTAATATTTGCTCTAAATGTCAAAAGCAACATGAACAGCTCGCATGGTAACTGACTTTATTCATTAATATTGATATTGAAAGTATTTTTCATACAGAAATGTTGGCATTCAACAATACATATCTGTCATTTTCAGAACTGTACAAAGGAAACCACTATTCTACTGAAAGTGTTACATCGCATCTAAAAACACTATAGAGGGCTATGTAAACAGGCTGATTGTTAGCATACTAACCCCTTAAATTATTTGAGTGGGAGCATGAAAGAGAAACTGTAGACAGATATAACTCAGAGGCCCCATTTATCACAAACTCTTGTAAAAAGCAAAGTGGAAGGAATCAACTGAGGATCAGAATGACAGCTTATGGGGACCCCTTAGGGGTCAAGGAACAGGTTCTGAGACAAAACAGCCCTCACTCTGATCTCCTGGAATGCAGAACTGTACTTGATATTATGAAAACCCCTCCAGTATCAATAAAATATGGTATCAAAGTACATATCAAAGATTTGCTCACATTTAATAGGGGTCATGAGCAGGCTGGACTGCTGTGTGTCATATGTCTCTCTTTTGCCTCATAGGATGAGACAAGAGGGATTGTCACACCATATGATGTGTGCACTGTGATCTTTGACTCTTACTCAAGTTTTGCCATAACCCCATCCTTACTCTCTCTCACTGTCGCCCTCATAAGCCAAGATAGACTTGTAACTGTATATTGGTAACTTAAAACGGATGGGGCGATTTACACAGCCATAATTCACTATTCATAAACCTGCTACTTGGTGGATAATATTCTGTCTGTCCTTGCGCAGTTCATGGTGACTGGAGAAAACTGATCTGAGAGAACCGCTGGTTGCTTCATGTGTCAGGAGTCCTGTTGACCCCTGACCAAATTAAATAAATAGTGAACCAAAAATGATCAAAAAGGGAGGTTTATAATCATGGAGTTGTCCAGGTCTCAGGCTACAGCCTCATCCAGATGCTGGCAGCCTACATGAACAATGTTAAATTTTTTTTATGTAACCCAAGACAAGTGCTTGCGAGGGCAATCTCCTGCACTTTTTCTTATTTTGCTATGGTATTAATGAAACCATGATGCCAGGATTGGCTAAGAAGATGACCAGGTCATTGTGCACTACCCTTTCTTTCTTTCTTTTTTTTTTATTATCTCTCCTCTTCTGTAAAGTGGGAGAAAGATTATTCTGCCAGACACCTTGACCCCTATGGGTGCTGCTACTCTGCGCTTGAATAAAGCCCTTTGAAAAGGAGATATTTTACATTAATAGACAGCCATCCAACAAGTTGGTTCAAAGCTCCCTCCCCAATCACCTGGTGTCCCATGGAGATCTAGCTCCAACGTCAGCTCGTCTCCTCTTTGATTCCCTCCATCATTCTCATCATTAGAGGCTGACACACAGGCAGGCAGGCGGGCGAGCAGTCAGCCAGGCAGGCAGGACATTGAACGCATAGATGCACATGAGAAGCTTTTCAAGTGCAGAGAGGCTGACCTTCCAGGAGAGTGAGGGCAGCTCCTTAACACACAGCCTGAGCCAAGGCACCCAGGATCCTACAGAGTGCTATGTATACGTGACACAGCATGGTTACTGCCTTGTAGACACCACATCAGACTAGTGCGTCCAAACTGATGTGTATACAGGCAACAGCAGGACCACCTTCCTCTCCAGGATCAGATCATGGATGTCCACCCTGGCTGCCGTGCAGTTTGAAATGAGCAACGTCAAACATTGCCTCTGGAAAGACTAAGTAGAGACTCACTATGTCCCTTCATTCAGCATAAATTAGATCTCAGTGCAGTGGCAGTCAGTGTGTCTCCCAGATAGAAATAAAACAAAGAAATCCTAGAAAAAAATTCCCTATCACATAAGGGGGTGAATCAGAAAGAACAGCATAAAGAGTGAATATATAATCAAAATGAACATGTTAAGCTATTTCCCAATTGTGGGATCAGTAAAGTACTTCTATTCTATTCTCGTCTGGTCATCTGAACCTGCTTTATCGTCACTGGAGTCACGGGGGTCACTAGCGGCCTAAACCAACTGCAACAGGCAAAGGTGGGGTACACCCTGTATGAGTCCCCAGTTCATCTCAGGGCTGAACATATATAGACAAACAATTACTCTCACATTCACACCTATGGACAAATTTAGATTAACCAATAAATCTATCAGTGCATGTGTTTGGATGGTGGGAGGAAACTGGAGTACCTGGAGAAAACCCACACAGACACGAGGAGAACATGTAAACTACAAACAGAAAGGTCTGGTGTGGGAATTGAACCAGGGTCCTTCTGTGAGGCACGAGTGCTAATCACTGCACCACCATGCCACCCCTATTCTATTCTAGTCACGTAGATTAATCCATCATCGTGATTAATCTAATTAAAAATGTTTTTAACATAATTAACTCATCTGCATTGGAGAATGACTGAATGTCTCTGGCAAATTTGGGGCAGTTTGTCCAAATAGTTACCATTCCACATGTGCAAGTGAGCAGTTGTTTCGGTAGTGACAGGCAGCAGAACTAACCCATTAAGATGGAAGATGCTAAAGAGCAGGTTGATGGTCTGGGTGGGAATGTGATGATAAGAAAAAACATGACAGAACAGTCAATTGACAAAGTTGTGCACATTCTGTAGGAAGGGGTTTCCTTTTCACCAAAGCATTCCAGATAAAAAATACCATATTAATGCAAAGCATATGTTAGCCTGGGACTCTGCTAGCACTTTGGCTTGTGACAAAACAGTCAAGGTGCTTAAATATTCCCTAATTTCTTGAGTCTGTTTGCTCATGCAAGATGAAACATGATTAACAGAGATTAAAAATTAATCATATTTCATTGTAATTAATCAAAATTAACCCACAGCAACCCTAGGATTAATGTAATTAAAATGTTTAATCACTTGACAGCACTAATTTTAAGCAATGACAAAAGTAAATAACACCAAAAGACGAATTGTCATGCAAATACCCTGGGTTGATGTCCAACATCCATAATGCATAAGATAATAATGGATCCAAATAAAGAATGAACTTTGTATTATTCACTAACAGCTGCTGGCTGTGCTGTACATTCTCAAAATAACTTCAATGTATTACACCCTTTATCTGACATAGTGACTTGAAATAGTGGAGTGCTTATCCCTTATTTTGCAAAATGTGTAAGGAGTTGGTGTGTGAAGAGGGGTAGATCATGAGTCACATCTAGTGGAGCTGTTTATCCATTTTTTTCGAGCAGGTATTTTGCATCCTGCTGTGTAACTTGCAATGCCATTTAAAATGAGCTGTCGAAGGCTACCTGCCTGAACTGTGACTCTGTACACATTTGTTCATCTTTGTCAGTGCGTGTGCGTGTGCGTACGTGTGCATTTGCGTGTGTTAGCAAGCTTCAAGTCATTGTGGATGGGTTTTGACAAGTGACACGTTGCACTCCAGAAAGCTGGAGTGAGATGACTGACTAATTCAGGCTATGTTGATAACTGAGATGTAGCAGAAAGATATTCAGGCCTTCACTCTGTCAGTTGGAGGCACACCGTGTTATCCGCAATCCTGTCAGGGCAGACAACAAGACATAACTAGCAGGGTAGAGGAGGAGAAATCTGTAAATCATAAAACCTGCTTGTCATAGTTGGTCAAAAGTGACAGCATGAGGTGGAAAACAACTAGTTTACAAACACACTATTAATACACTGTAATGAGCCTCAAAAAGATTTCATTATAGCAATTGAGTTACAGTTCATTACAAGCTCTGTGAGGATATATTTGAATTAATTTGGCAAAATAATTAATAAATGTCAGCATTTTGACAGTAAATTTGTGCCTAGCAAAATATTATTTACAGATTTTTTTTTTCTTAAGATATAGCATGTCATTTTCTTGTTTATTTTAGGTGTTAAATGTTTGTCCCCTGTTCACCACTGAAAAAACAACTGGTTGCACACCAGTGTATTAGGCAGAAATGGTAGAAGACAAACAACCAACCAAACTACCAAAAAAACCCAAAACAAAACACAGTGTGTAATATTCTGGCAGGCATAAAGGTGATGCACATATTACAATGGCTTCATGAGTCTCCTGATGCCCCCCTGTCCCTGAAGAATGTTGGACCAGGGGTGGGGAGGTGTACAATATCTCCAGTTGAAAACAAATTTGCGCTTACACTGGAGCTTTATGTTGGGTACCATCCCTGTTGAGAAATACTCCAACAGTCCAACCACTTGTATTTCAACATGGTAATACTTGTGACTGGGTAAAATAAACATACACTGCATGTCCAAAAAACAAAGTCGCACATGTAATATTTCACTGCATCACCTTTGGTTTTGATTATAGGTGTCATGAGGGGTTGAGGTGGAAGGACTCAAATGCATGCTGTTGAAGGGAGAACAGATTTAATAACAAAACAGAACAAAACAGTGACAGAACTAGAGAATAAAACAGAACCAAAACCAAACAAAACCTGGGGTTGATCACCGCAGAGTCCGTGATGATGAATAAATGTCCGGGTTATGGTAGTGACAGTTCTGAATAGTCCCGCACCGGTGACTGCAAGCTTCACAGCCTATATAGCTGCTGAAAGGAAAAGACTTGCAGCTACATGGTGTGGGCCAGGTGAAGATGATGGGAATTGGGAGAAAGGCCATGACATAACCCCCCCCCCCCACACACACACACACACATACACACACAGACAACAGCATCCCATAAGGAGAACCAGTGCACTCCACAAAACCAGCGCCCCCACAACCGACCTGCGCCATTCTGGGCTAACTGGCAACAGGGATGGTGTGCAAAACCCTCCGGGCAGAGCAGCACAGGGCAAGGAGGAATTTAACTAAACTAATCGTTCAGGTCCTTCCATGGGTAAATACTTCAGTGGTTAATGATATTTCAGCTAATATATTTAATCTAGTTGATGCAGTAAGTGTCGTCTCATGTCTGTAATGTTTAACAGACTGGACACCACCAGGACTGATCAGGATCATCAGGCTTATGAGAGAATAGTTCAGGGACCATGAAACATAATTTTCACACAAAAAAATAGCCTTTCAAAAGTCCAGACTCTAATTTGGGATGATGAAGAGTTGATACAGCGGTCTGATCATTGCCATCAATAATCAAAAATTAATGCAACTATGGATGAAAAAAATACAATAAACCTTATTGTGACACCACATAAGCATTATGTGGCAAAAAAAGGTCAAAGTAAATGTCTCCTGAAATCAAAATCAAAGGTGGTGCAGTGAAATATTGCATGTGTGACTTTTTTTGGACGGGCAGTGTATGTTGAAAATTAGCATAGCTTTGAGAAAGCCATACAGAATTATTTTAGACATACCTTTTGAAAATGAACTGTGCAAATCACAGGTGCATGGCTCACTGCGTAATACACTGCTGCAAGCTTCTCTTGTAAGCAACAATCTCAAATGGGAAAATACAATAGGTGGTTTCTTGCCACTCTGAACAGCTCGTTACCAGATGTTCGCAAGATGTGTACAAAACCTGATGTCAGGTGGAAGCGTCCAATTGGGTTGAATGCTCAAACAGCATGGAACTGGCCCCAAAACACGCCCACCCGGCATACAATTCAATCTTCCGGGTTAGACTCGGGGTCCAACATGTACGGACACACATCAAAGTTGGACATGTTTATAGCGCTGTAATGTAATGCGTGAGTGGTCCAAATTATTAACGTGCTATTAAGACTGAAAAGCGTGTGACTTGATAGTTCTGTGAACATTAGTCTGTGTTAGCCTAACGCTATCACACAGTAAACAAATATACATGTGGGGGCGGACCCGAAAACCTCTGTCTGCCTCTCGCTCTGCCCCCCTGAAAGCCTCCACTGAGGTGACCAATCAGAGAATGGTGAGATTGGCCAGAAGTCAAAACTGATCATTTCAGGCAGAGGCACAAATCGGCTTGAATCTGGACTTTTATGAACGCCAGTATGAGATAACTATGGAATGTTTTGAGCTGGAAATCATGCAAAGCTACTCAGTTAGTGCTCAAAACTCACATAATGATAGTTAATACTGAGTATAATAGGTCTCCTTTAAAGAACAACATTCAGGGAGGCCATAGACAGAATTACTATTTTGGATATGTAGTAGAGCAGAGAAAACCAAGGTACAAAACACTATGAGTGGCAATATTTCTATGTAACATCTGTGCTGTATTTGACTGGGGATCACAACTAAAGGCAGCAATGTCCGAAGCACAGTAAAATGGCTGCATGTAAATAAACTAGCCTTTTAGTCATAAAGGTTTAATGAAAGGAATTATCATTCTATACATTTCAAAGTTTTGCTTTTAGTGGAAATGTTGCATATTTTCCTATTAAAGAATGTTTATCACATTTCCTCAAATCTATTTAGGTCTTATTCTGAATTCCTTTTAAAACTGACCTTTGACCTTTAACCTCCTTCTGGTAAAACCTTAATTACTTAGAAATAAGATGTATAACTGAAACCATACTCTGACATCATGACATTGAAAATTATAAGAAATATTTTTTTGATAAGCAGTACATACATTTCATGCAACTTTTCATGATGGCAGTTTGTAAGAGTGAGCTGGGAAACCAGGTATCCAGACAACCAGGCATCTACAGAGAGAAACTCTGTGTGCTTCTTGCAAATTGAGAGACATAAAGCTTTGCTTATTTTTTACCCACATCTGCTGCATTCCTCTCCTGTTCTTCTCATTCTATCATATTTTCCTCTACTCTATCATCACTTCATCTACTGGGATTACTTTCCAAGCTTTGGTGTGTTGCTCAGCCCACGTAGCAAAGAGAGGTGCAGGCCTGTGGCCCTGCCAGTAAAAACACCAAAGTGTAACAGGATAATGAGAGAGTGAGAGAGGACCTCTCTGTTCTATGTTTCAGCATTTTCCAATCCTTTTCTCTGTGTTAACACACTAGACCTGAACCAGCTATACTGACATAAAAGATAATGAAATGATCCAAGAAAGTACGGCTGTAATACAATTAAAAATGAAGACAAATTAAAGCATTTTGCCCTTTTTAACCCTCTGTCTACATGTTTCTAGGTGGTGAATGGTAATCACATTGCTGTCATCACTCCTCTCTGCACCCTGACCTCATGTTCACCTATCATACCCTCCCAGAGGCCTCCAATCAATACCTGACACATGACACCTAATACACACACACACACACACACACACACAACGTGACAGACAGTAACGTTTGGAATGGTGGGTCTTTCTGATCTGGCTGGGACAGGGTCTATTTTATGGCTGAGCGGCTCACGTCCCTTGTGTGAGTCTTGGCAGCCTGACTGGGAGTTTCTCTCAAGTCTCCTGGGTCCTCTAAGGTGTTGAGCATACAAATAACACACACAGCATACAGACACACACAAGTACATGTATATGCAAGGATGTAAACACACATACTTTCATTCACTAAATAGAAATATTCAGTATTCATAATTCACCTGGCTAACATTATTTCCCAAGAGCTCTTTCTGTCAAGAGCTTAGTCATTTGAATCCACTTAAATGGGGAGCAGATCTTTAAATGTCCTCTGGAATAATACAGTGAGCATTGAACTGAGGTTGTGCAGCAGTTGACAGTTGGCTGCATAATTTATGTTAAGTTGAAAATCTCCAGTGTCAGGCACAGTTCATGCATAGACCATAGCTCATATATCGACAGCGTCACCACCAGAAAAGTTAAATATCGTGTGTCAGCCACAATAAAGGAGACATGCCCATTGGCATGGCAGAACGTTTACTTCATACATTCAAAACTTCAATGTATATGAAAGTAGCTTTATGACAGCACTGTAATATACCCTGTCTTTGTATGGATTTGTTATACAATTTAATTGCTCCCTGTCCTGTTATTTTTAGTATTTCATTGCCCCTTTACATCAGTGTGTAATTATTAGTACTGGATATATTACTTTGTGGTTAAACGGTTGAATATGTATCACACAAGAAGAAATTCATATGTATAACAGGCTTCAATCCAACAGCCCATTTATCAAATCAATCACCCCTTTGGCACAACCTTACATTGACTCACATAGACATAATTTACAAATCTGTATCACACTTTTTGCAAATCCCTACACACATTCACACACTCTAAAACACATTTGTCACTGTGATGCATATGTGCTGTAAAATAGTGAAAACAGGCTGCAAAAATTTGACACAAACATAGCACGTTGGTCATCAATCAGACACGACAATGCAAAACTGAACCCAATTGTTTCAAATTATAATAGAGCAAATACAGAGACTGTCAGCCTTTCTGCTATTGGCCATGTTCTCTATCGTGACACAGTATGAAGTTTGTGCATAATGTGCCCTTTGAGAGTAACTCAGAAAGCATGAAACAGTTATGAATTTGGATGAACATGCAAGTGTAAAGTCACATGCTTCCTGTGCTGACGCTTGCAGTACACATCCATACCAGGCTACTGTTACTGTACACTGAGTGTTTGAACTGGATTCCAAGGAAGGAATCCATGAATACATTTTCATAGATGAGGAAAGGTTTGATTTGGCAAAAACAAGAAAGAGAAAGGAAGGCGAAAAATATCTGACCAACATGCCAGTGAAACTCCTTTGTTCAGACACAGTAGAACGAAATTTTCATCGTTTGAAGTTCAAAGATTTTGAAGTGTTTAAAAAGTCAAGTGTTTTTCATGTAGAGGTTTGTTTTTACGATCATAAAAATAGTATGTAATAAATGTTCTGCATGCAGCGGAGGCAGTGATTACTATTTAGTGGTACATTGTGGAATGACTATGTGTGCAATCTGAAAGCATTGTTTACTGTCGAGTACAGGTAAAATGGTTTTGAAGCAATTTTGCCAGAATATTTTGTCAATATAATTTTTAGGTTTTGTGTGTACAGTTTGAGAAAAGAATAGCATCTTTAAAAACAAAAAAAGACAACCTCTGTCATAACATCTTGGCATTTGTAAAACAGTGATTGTAAAGCTTCGATAGTTTCAGTATTATTTTCAGGCATAATTCAAATCAAATGAACTGACAACCGTCAGACAGATGTGACTGCTCTGTTCCATGTTTTTACGCAAAAGCTTGGAAAAGTGGGTTCACTTTTCCACAGCAGGTAGATTTATTTACATGTAGACTTTTGGACAGAGAAGAGAGAGTTGAATTATTTTCAAATTTTTCCTTTAACTTCAGCTCCTGTAACTTTAATCCCCTCCCCACTTAGAATGTGTGAACAGGTAACACCCATGTGCAACTTCCCCAGTTGTTTCATGCCCATATTTATAAGCCCCTGTAAACTGATGTCTATGTGGAGGGCTCCACTCACATTTTCAGTGACAATCTTTTCTTGCCACCGAGTGTCTCACTACCCGCGTGTCTATTTAACGTAGCTTAAGTCATGAAAACAAAACATTTGCATTTGGAGCAAATCGTCTAGAGTGTGTTGTGTTGCAGGTTATTTTACACATGACTGTAAGAATGAAAGAAGAGTATTTTGTCAAATCTAAAATAGCTGTATTGCATTACTCAGCCTCCTCCTCAGTCATGAATATTATTAAGTATCTGAAGATGTCTCAAACAGCTGATCAGTCACATGACATAAAAGCTTATAAGGTCAACATTTATTTTATTCATGTATTTATTTTTAAAGACATTTCCATTTTCACATTACAAATGTAATCTTTTGCTTAACCGGTGAGTACCATGTAAAATGTGCATTAAACTGTAATTTGAATTTCTGTAAGCAGTCACGTGATATGACACATTTCCTCTTTGGTGCATAGAAGTCTGCCTTGCAGGGCCCTCATTCACCATAATAGACTCTCATAAATGGTGCTTGTGCAGTACACCCCCCTAAATACAACAGATAGGAGAGCCTCAAGCCGCAAAAATTCTGCCTAAGCACCACCCACTGGAGTAAACACATTCCACAAAAGAATCCAAACTTTTCTCAGAAATACAAGCTCAGGAGGGAATATTATTGGAACACATTACATTGGCTGGATAGTTCAGTGGTCAACGCCAGTGACTTCCATGCATTCGACTGGAGACTGTCAACTTCTATATTTTAATGCCATGCAATCTATCAGCACCGTCGTCACCCCTGGTTTAAATGGATTGTCCATATTATCAGCAAAGAAGACATTTTAACAAAAGGGTCACAGAAAAATTTCCTATTTTAAAGATACATGGGTGAAATTTATATAGAAATATATGGCTGAAAATACAAATTAACAAACCATTTTTATTTTTACTTTAATGTATATTCCTTGGTCTATACTAGTGATGATATGTGGTTATAGTGCATCCAAAAATGTATGTACTGCGCCCCAACAAAAAAAAAGAATAATTTCACCAGCTGCCACTGGAAAATGTTTGTAGGTTTATGGCTATTATTTTTCTATTAATATGTCTGTAAGTGTTAGATAGTGAGCAATACAAAAAATGTCATGTTTTTTGCTGAAAATCAGTGTTTGGTTTGTCCAATTTAGGCTTCTGTACAACCATGGCAGTGCGACATGATGGTCTCCGAGGAAGAGGACCAGCTCCCTCTGTAGATATAAATGGCTCATTGTAAGGAAAGAAATTCACAACGATTTTAATGAAAACATATTGTGAATATTATATTCCATATCGCACTGAAATCCCCAAAAATCATACACTCTAAACCCTGAACTTTCAAACAATTTATTTTAGACTTAAAAAACAGTCCACACCCTGTTCTAGATGACATAAAATGCAGGCCATGAAAACAACATTAGGGTAGTTATTAAATTACTATTTACATTATGATACACAGTAAGTCTTTTAAAAAAGTGTTGGTGTTCATGTATTTTTTTCTATCTGTCAAGCCTGCACATGTGTGCATGTTTTTGTTCTGCATGTCTTATGTGCCTCTGTGTATTTGCAGGCGCGTGCTGGTGTGTAAGAGGTGCTCCCCGCCGTGTCGGCCGCGCCACCATGCCATCTGGAGAGGAAATCGAGTGTGAAGTACAGTATAGTTTGGGACCAAGCTCCGTGGCAGCGGCTCAGCAGTTAGTTCATTAGTTCCAAACTTCCAGGGATTAGGAGAGAATCTCTACGGCAGGGAGACAGGGGGGAGTCAGGGAGGATGGAGGGACCCATGTGGGGAAAAGAGAGAGAGAAACACCGGGAGGAATACTGGACCATAGGGCGCTAAGAGACAGAGAGAAAACATGAGAGGCAGAGATAAACAATCTTAACCCTGAGGACCCTGTAAAGGAGAGATGAGCGAGAGAGCGAAACAACGAAAGAACAAGGCGGTGAGGGAGAGAGGAGGAGAGAGGACAGGTGTAGCCGTCAGTTCCGCTCTGGGGTTTCAACCTGCCCTCCCTTTTCCTCCACCCCACTGATCATACAGATATGATGATATGTGTAAGAGTGTTAGAGCAGTCAGCCTTGTCTTCCCTCCCCTCTCTCCTACTCCTCTCCCCTCTGGGTCTGTGGTGACAGTTAGCGAGCTCTAGGTGGCTCCTACCCTTTACTCTGTCATCTCCTTGGCTCTTCCTTGCCTGTAACTTTTTGTCATGAATATCTTTCCCTGTTATAAGGTGAAGGTGGCAGATAATGAAAAGAATACATTAACGAACACATAATAGGAGAGCGGTAGGGCAGTAGCCCCATTTAAGGTTCACCCATGCATACCCGTTAACTGAGTTCACATGTCACCTGACCCACTGCCGCCTTCACTCAAACAGGGGTTCAACGTCCCATGTAGTGAGCCCAGTCTGCACTTCACTCTCATTATCTTTCACTAAAAAGTGCCAGACATGCATTAAAAAAACATTTTTAAGGCCTGACATCTCTTGGTAAACACGCAGATCCAACTGTGCTGTTGTCATGGTGAATAAAATTGCAGCTACGACATCCACTCGAAGTTCTCAGTGCAAGAACAGAGCACAAAGCTATCCTAAAAAAACACTTAAAATTTAGCTCCACCACAGATCTTAAATGACAATAAGAGGAGAGTTACTTATGAGTGAGTATATAATAAAAAGCTCCAAAAAACAGGACTGCTTTAAAGATCATCTTTAAGACTTATAAATAGTAAAGGAAGCCAATTGGTGATACTTCTCAAACTCATCTGAGCATATTTATAATTATAAGGAGGAATATATAATGGCATAACATAACAATATTACATAAACTCACCATTAAAAACAGTATAGGCCTGGTTGAATGTGTCTAATCTGACAAGATCTACCTCATCGACACCCACATTATCACTGATAAGTTTGAATGTACAAAAGTATAAAACATGTAACCAGATCCATGGGTGAAACCAAAGCATACTGCCTGTACTCTTCTATATCACGCAGCAGATAAGAATAAGATATTCAGCTGGTGTTACTTAAATTAGCTGCTTGAATACACATACACATCAGCTAAATGAAAGAAAATGCTGTTTCTGCCAACATAATATCATAAAGTTACTTATAATTGACAATAATTGTCATTCAATATGTGTAAATCTCATGTCTTCCTCACAGCCTGAACACATATAACTAACAGCGGCACCACTTACCCAACAAGAAAAAATATCTCATCTTAAGGAAAGGAACTGTGTAATACACAACAACCCCCATGGATTTCCAATTGTGTGTGGGATGTGAAGAAAGGGTGCCAGTGGGAATAGTACATTATATTATTGAGTAAATAACTAATTTTTATATTACACAGTATGACAGTGCAAACATATAATGGGTTGCAGGTTTTTTTTTGCACTGTTCCAGACATTTAAGCCAAAACTACTAGAAATAAGTCCTGCTTTGTACATTGTGTTGTATTTGTGTATGTATTGTGTATGTATTGTATTTGCACATAACTAGTTTTACGAATGACATGCTTAAATATTTAATAGTTGTACTCTTGTTTATAGGATTTTTGATTTAATAACTCTGAACATTGAGTTGCGACCCTGTTTAAAACGCATAAGACTAATGTAATTTTAAAACTACATATCATGCTGTCTTCTCTAGGTATACCCATTAAAGTAACTGTCTTGTAAAAAAAAAAAAAAAAAAAAAAGCATCACAGCACAAATACAAAACTTCTAATTTGATGTGAATGGGCTGAAAAACAGGGTGTATGAGTTCAAATAAGATAGAGACATGGTGCTGTCATCTTGTGACAGCTCAAGAGTTGAGCGTCTGAACTCTTCACAAGCCTGAATGGGTACTTTGGTGTTACATTCTTCTTCACATTTCTAACACATAATAAAGACTGAAATGCTGACATCCACTAACACCATTGCAGGGTCACACTTTTAGCCTGTCAGTCACACAGGTCATCATCTCATTGTCTTTGTCGACTACAGGAACAGCCTCCAGCCATATCAATCATCTTTATTATCATGACTTAAAAACCTTTGTTAGTTAACTTTTTACCCGGGCCTCTTCTTTATCCTACTCTCCAATCACAATTTCATGGGCAGTTCAGCAGGGCCAATGGGGAGGTTGTGTGGGCGGGAAGAGAATGCTTTTAACCTGCTGCATCTGGTGCTTTCCCGCTGCTTTGCCCAGTGGGACATGGTCACCTTGTTTTAAAAGACTCTGATAGGGGGGAACCACTGCCTTTATACTATTATAATGGGGTAAAATGTGCTTGTTTTAAACATCTCACTTAGGTAGTTTTCCTTTCAGTGATTAAGAGCAAGCACCTGTCTGAAGGAGGAAGATGGTGTAGAAATCATTCACCATTGCACAGCTGTTGCATGTGTGCTTGTGGGTTGCTTGCTGACCTGTTCGTACCAAGCTGTGGTTCGTTTATACATGTGCATTTGTGTACCTTTTTACTGAGGGCTACTCCATCTTCACAGTCTAAGACAGCACAGTCGACATCCAGTGAGGCTAGTTTCCTCAATTTTCTCTCATCATTTCCAGGGCAGTATAGGACTGCCCTGCGAGGTATGTAGCGTAGCGAGGAGTCAGCAGAGTGATGGTGATGACGCCATCCGTCAGTGTGCAACTGCCAGACTGGAGGCAAGAGCCAACCGTTGTGCCTGTCAACACAAATATGTATGTAAGCATCAGCACACATTGGCACACAGACATATACATGTAGAAAAAAATCCCTACATTTGGTGCTTATAGTACATCACAGCATTAATAAAGGGCTAAGGGCAATGAATAATTAAACTGTAACTGCATTTGTATTCATAATATAAATGCAGACTTTACATTATACATAATAAGTAAGAAGGTCACTTCCTTCAGAACGGAGTGAAAGTTTGGGAGGGTTTCGTTTTGTGTGTTCCGTTTGCCCTTCAGCTGTCTATTGAAGTGGATTAGAGACATTAACCTGCACTTTGACATTCTTGTTGGGAACAAACTCACACAAACACTCAGCTACTCATATGCTAATGATGACACACTGCTGAATATCTAGGCAAAGTACAAAAAGAGAAAAAGGAATGCCAACTTTTAAAGTGATAAAACTTTCAGCAGCCAATAATCATTGTCAATTTATTTTGAGTTTTCAGTACATTTCTCACACATAAATACATGCACAAATCACCTGCCCCTTTGTTTAAGCACACAGCAGTGACTTTTCCATTGGACATCTGTGCAAAATGTAGATTTACCAAATGTCGAAAAAACAGAAGTGTGTAATGTTGGTTTTTCCATTCAATCGCAAATGTGATGATTTGTTTATTATTGTGAGATGACATGAGAAGTCACTCCACAAACAGAAATATCATGTTGTTTTATAGATCTATTCATGATCATTATTATACATATTCATCATCATACATACCTCTAGTCTATCCCGTGCTAAATTAAAAATGTGTCAACACATATCACACCAGTTTTTTTTTTTTCCATTCTTCTTTGCTTGTTGCAACATCCACTAACATCCTTTTTTAATTAATGTGGCTAGTTGCAAAATAGGTCTTTCTATTGCAGTTATACACAATATAACAATTTTGCTCCACCTGAAAAATCCCCTCATGCCAGCGCAAAAACTTTACAAGAAAAAATTAAAATTTTGCTGAAATTGTCATTTTTCCATTTGGCAAAGTTTTATGTTATGTTATGTTATGTTTTCGCAATTTGAGGGTAAAAAAAAAAAAGCAACTACTGAGAAAATTGATAAGCATATACATTGCGGTTTGCAAGAAAGTGACAACATACTCCAATATGAATGACAATGCTGTTCTGATGCTATTTAAATGACAAGCTTTTCAGTGAGACGCACTAGCATTTACTGATAAGCATTTAGACAGAAATAATATTTGTGTATTTTATAGGCAAACAAAAAAAAACAAAAAAACAAAATATCAATAATTTACATGTAACAACATTGGCCAGTTGTTGACATGTTTATGACCACATTTCCTACCTCCACATGCCCACAAACGTACACAGTAAAACTGGCTACTGTCACCCCCTCCCATAGGCACCCACCCACACAACTGTGCACACACCGATAATCATAATCATTGCACACACGACTTAATTATTTGTTCTGTCAATCTGGCTTTTAAAACAACTGGGCTTAATTAAGAGCTAGATGTTCAGGAGTGGATATATCTAATTACAGTGAGAAACCGTATATCTCCCACAACTGAGTCTCACTGGGTTTTAGAAACCCTTCAAGGAATCATATTTTTAGACACTGTTCTTCTTTGCCTCAGGAGGACAAAAGACAGAAAGGAAGAGGCGGGATATTCCGTCTGTTAAAAGAGGGGTATTCTCTTTTCTTGTCTTTTGGAGGTTAAGGAACTAAAGTCACTTCAATAGCCACTTAATCCTGTCAACTACGCCTCTACATGCCCTCCAGTCCCAATCAGGCCAAATCTTCACTAAGATGTTGGTTGTGGATGTGGTCGTAACAAGCAGTTGAAATCAATTCAGGTTGCTTCCCCCATTTCCAGTGCTTTCAGCTATAGAGCCTCAGCAGGATATTTTCAACACTCCAGCATTTAGACAGGTAACAGTAGTCTGAAAAGACTTTAGGAGGAAATGAATTGAAGGTTGAAAGCTTGACTGTATGAAAATTAGTATCTTAGGAGAGAAAGCTAGTACCAAAATTAATGGGCAAGAGAGGAAATAATGCAAATTGCAAAATTAAAATGGAAAATGGTGGGAGTGAATGGCAGGGGGGCAAGAGGAGGCTATTCAGTACTAAATGAAATCCGTCTATTCGGTACATGCCCATGGGGAACAATTTAAACCCCATTTAAGTGGCTACTTAAATGGCTAATATAAAAATGGAAATGGTTGCCTTATGGTTTATTAAAAACTGAATAAAGTTACAATTCTCACATAAATTTGCAAGCAGAGCTATTTAAATTGAAAAATAAATAATGTTCAAATCAATTAATATGTCCATTGTGAGGATATGCACACATTCGAACCATTGCGGTGATAATGAAAAACGAGAGCTCCGACGTGACTTTTCACTATCAAATGCTGAGTGTCAAGTAGCCAAGCTAAAGCAAAGAGCTAAAGCCTCTTGAATCTGCACGCACATAGATGATGTCATGTGTGTGTTTCAGGTTACATTATTTATTTATTTATTTTAGCTCATTCCGGGTGTTTCAAAGTTGAAATGGGACTGCAACACAATGAGCGCTACTGTATCACATTGGATATACTATTGATTTGAACAAAATAACTGATTTAGAGTCTGCAAGTCACTGCCCCGCTGAATCTCGTATGCTGTTTTGTGGATATCTTTTTGTGGAGATGTCAGAAAATCTTCTTTATTTCCAATTAGAAAATAAAAATGGTAACGGTTAACATAATAAATATGACACTTTTTCCCCCCAGTATGGACAGCAGTATCTCCAAGGACAAGGAGGTGCTGTGAACTTTGCTTCTCAGTAAATCATGGCCAAGGAAAAAAAAAATGCCAACGCAACAGTACAAGACAAAAAAACTCAGAAAAAAATCTGCCAGATATATCAGCTGACCAATATGTTGATCTACCATTATTACTGATGTATATATAGGAGTAAAAAGACAAACGTGTCTGAAAACTAAATTATTCCAACTGTATGGACAACAGTATATTCCTAATCAGTATAGTCCCCAAAATGCAGTATTCACCTATATTGCTAATTTGTTACCATTTCTTGTCTTTCTTTCTTTTAACATGAAAGGTCATGATAACATACCATTGTGTGGTTATACTAGCAGTTGTAAAGAACTTGGCCCAGGCCATAGTGACAGCATTTACTGGTATGAGATCAGAGGTAAATGTGTGTTAGGTGCTTTATATGGTACCGGATGGGACTGGTTTTCATTAGCACAGAAGCAATAGCAGATCTAGGCCTAGTTAAGGGGTGGAATGTGGGGAGAAAATGAAGAGT
The DNA here is from genome assembly GCA_020466265.1 of Siphamia tubifer. Classification (NCBI taxonomy): domain Eukaryota; kingdom Metazoa; phylum Chordata; class Actinopteri; order Kurtiformes; family Apogonidae; genus Siphamia; species Siphamia tubifer. The sequence continues at coordinate 30,599,018 of CM035803.1, read as the reverse complement.
TCTATGTTAGCCTAGACATAGAATTAATTACTCAGACATGTACATATGTTATCCAGACCCCCTGGCAAGTAATTGTCATTAGTGGCTTAACGTCATAACTTTTCATGTGCCCCCTTTATATGGCTTTTTAAAATTCTGATATGCATCCGTCTTCCTTCAACATCAGAAAGTATCTTTGACAGAACAGTTCACTGGTACAGAACTATCAACTGATGTTCAGTCCAACAGAATATCATCTGATGATCTGACACTAACTGCCAGTGTCTCTGTAGTCTCTAACTACAATGAATCCACCTTGAACTCCACATCCTTGAACTACACATCTTTATCTTCACTTCTCTGAGACAACAATGTCACTGACGCACGGTTTTTCCACAGTCTGCCTCTGTTTTACCTCAGTTTTATCTCCTCATCTCCCAAATCCCCTGTCATGTGCAGACGGGTGCATCAATGTTTCTCAAGCCAAAAAGTAAGACCATGTTAAACGAGGCCATCTCAGCTGCAGAGTATTTCATTTGACTTCACAGACACAGGGAAGACTATTACAATATTACTTATAAATATTATAAACACATGGCACTGGTTGCTGTTACATGTTTTATCTCAAGAATGGTCTAATAAATTCAATCACAATATGACATTTCCCTAGCCTAGGATCTAGACTGTCCCCAGTGGCCGCAAACTGCATTTGCTACGGGGAGAGTCTAGAAAGTCTAGGCGAATTTGTGGGCGGGATAACCGCTGTCTGTCAAGTTTTCTCTTTACACAACGCCACGCTATTGGATGGGTAACCAGTCAGAGCCAACCAATCAGAGCGATGAACATGATTCCGGACTCCCGTACACTATATGCCACTGGCCGCTTTGGATCTCCTCCGGGTCGCCTTTGCCGAGTTGTGGTGCTCGTATTCCCAGTTTTTCGGCCTCTTGCAACTGGTCATCCATTAGGGCTAAAAGGGGTGACACAACAATCACCAGCGGGTTGTGCAGACCCATGCGTCGTCCCACTAGCGGAGCCAGCTGATAAATCAAACTTTTGCCATACCCGGTGGGCAAAACTCCGACAACGTCCCTTTTTTCAAAAAACAGCTTAAGTGCTGTTTTCTGCTCCTCTCGCAGGGAAAACTGTAATTTTAAATCACCTAGCGTTGCTGCCAAAGCCAGCTCGAATGGTTGTTCCTGGTGATGAGCCATGTTGTCTAGCAGCTAGCAACTGGTGTTACGGCAATGTGTGCTAGCTGCTACGTCTCTGCGACTACAACATTACGTGTCGTATTTGTGTCGTCATGAGGCAGGGCGGGCTCCAATCCCACCCCTCGCGATTTGATTGGTCCGACCCATTTTGGATTTTCAGATCCTAGGCTGTCTAGTCTGTCTCCCCGTAGCAAATACCATTTGCGGCCACTGGGGACAGACTAGATCCTAGGCTAACATTTCTATTTATTGTGGTCGGATGGTGAATATTGTATTATGGAAGCCTCTAGTAACTACTTCATTATTGTAACATGATGATTACCATTTCTTGTAACTCTCCTGGCCTCCACCTGGCACAGTAATAGCCTAATTCAGGTGGTAATATTCATCCTACCACATGAATTACACAGAATAACGAGAAGCCCACTCCAAAACAGACCCCGACAACAGCTTTCCCTTCAATATGTAGATTTCCACAATTATCTCCAGCATGGCGATGCAGACAGAAGCTGTGTCTAAAATGCACAAAATTAAAGATCTGTGTTTCTACCTCACGATAATCAGCTACCTCTTAATATGCAAACAATATTCTGAGGTCTGTGGTGCTTAAGATTCTAGATTAAATTTGGTGAAAATAACAATGAATAAAGAGCAGGGAGGAAATCAATGGAGCTGAAGCATAAACAGTCCTGCCGTCTGGAGAGAGCTGTCTGCAGGTGGGAAATAAAATGGTCAAAAAGTCATCAATATTTACCTAGCTTCATGTCCACCTGTCTGTCTGATACTTTCTGTTTTTTAGAATGAAGAAAGGGCTAAGGCATTCCCCACACATGGTCCTTTTCCCAGCGTGATACTGTATGTTTTTTGGGTTTTTTTGCCCCCCCAAGACTGCCTCAGGTCTAAGGACACAATTGGATGGCAGAGAATTGCTGAAAAATTAACAAGAGACACCCAAGACAGGGAAAGAAAAAATAAATTCAAACACTTTTCTTCAACTTTTCCTCTTTTCTGATCCCTGCTTTCTTAACTGCCCTGCAGCAAGTTAAAGGTAGGGGTGAGCAATCCATTCCCTTTCAGATTAGATCAGTTGGTGGCTGGTTTTTACAAGGCACTGGCCTCTGTTTTACCAAGACAGTTTACAGCATACTGGATCTACTAACATTTGTGATGATGACCGTATATTATGCTAGAAAACAAACATTTAATTTGCTGAAAGCTGGTACAGATTCATGCATGCTGTTCCGGTAATTTCATAAAATGCAATATCTCCACTCGTGTAATATCATTTCCTCCTCCCTATGTCCTCTCTTTTAATTTCATCATTTAACATTCAGCTCAGAGGTTTGAGCGTATTTTTTTTTCTTTCTTTGATTTTATCACAACTGGACCTGCATCTTCCTCTTCTCACTTTAAAAAGCAAATTCCGTTGACAATGTCCCTTGCCATCCTCCTCCCATCAATGTCTTCTCCCCCTTTCCTGTCTCATTAGTTTGGGTTTTATGCCTTAATCTACACAATGAGGATGAAGTCATGGCGGTTATCTTCAACAGCCAATGTCTGTCTACCTGTAATCCTCCTCAAAGTCCCTGGCTTTCTCCAGGCTCACAAATCGGCACACAATGCTTTTATGCAAGGCCTTGGCTATAATGCCCAGAGATGACAGCAGACTTTTTTCTTCTCTTTTCTCATCCCTCCACATAGTTAAATCCCACTTCTCCTTAGAAAAAGGGAAATGTCTCTATCTAGGATTCAGGACGGGAAAAAGAGAGCATGTAAAGGACATAAGAGCTGTCATCCACAAGAGTTACATGCTGCTTTGCTTGTTTTATATGCCTTCATATTTCTCTCACTGTCTTTACCATCAGAGTCACAGTGTGTACAGATGTCTAGTTCAAGCTGTATAGTACCAGCAAGATGGATTTGATGAATTGCAAAAATGACAAAAAAAACTATGTTAGTGTATTTAGTTTACAGTTACAGGAGGGAAAAAAACTCAATGAATTTATCATTAAAAGTTAATTGAGAGGGAAGCTTAAAAAGGTCAAACAAGTCACTCCATTTGAAGAGGGCATAAGGGGGTTAGCTTTTAACTTAGCATTTTTATTGACTCTAGCAAAACAAAATGAGCGGGCTCTGTAGGATTGTGCACTCTGCAATGGCCATTCAGGCCTTCTGAGCCCCATTGTAGTACTTTGAAGAGAATGAAAGGAAACCCCACTGGTGGAAATGCAGTGGAACAGCCCCACAACAGGCCACAACTGTTCCCTTATGCATGAAAGGCAGGGACATAAAAGACAAGATGGACTTCTGAGGTAGGGCCAAAAACAAAGGCAACAAAAGTGCTGATCACGAGGGGATGACACGACTCGTCTCAGCAGAAGGAGCAGGGAGAAAAGGGGCAGGGGACAATAGCACTCCCAGCCAAATGACATGTTGAAGAATTGAAAAATCCACACAAGAAGTGTCTTCTCAATTCACTAAACCCACAAGAGCTGGGTGACTGTCTGCTGGACCCTGGTCAGGGCTGAGGGGGTGGGTTACAACAACCCACAGCTTTCCTCTATAACTTTCTTTCCCAAATCTTTTTTTCTGTTTTGGCAAACAACTTGGCAAGGACAGAGATGGACTGGGGTGATGGCTTTAGTGTGTACATACCAAACCAAAACCAAACCAAACCTAATCAAAGCATGGTGGGTTCCGCTCCCGCAGCTTCCGTTTTGATCTGTTGGCTGTCTGTGTGTCTGATCCATTTCTGTTTGTGCCCTAAACACAATTATGCTACTGCCTAACCTCCATGGAAACAGCCAGATGAACAAAAACATGCTTGCTCTCATTCAAAATGCGTCCTTGTTTTTAGTGACAGATTGTAGTGGTAGCTAATATTCAAGCCAGTATTTCAGAAGTCACACTAAGTAATGATTCATTAATAATGTTGCTTCCTGCCAATTTTCACCCCGATGGCTCGCATGTTATTTTTTCCCTTTCATTTCCCATTATATTATTCCTATTATAGCTGCACATACATATATATGTGTGTGTGTGTGTGTGCATTTGATTGATGGGTAGCTTTTATTTAAAATCAACACAAGAATGGGAAGTGACTTCTAGAAATCTGCTCTTAACTCCTAGCTTTTGTTATATACTTATACAGTCTACAAGGCCTTTAAAGTTAGGACTAGGACTTGTTGTTAAACTAAATGCTGAACATTTCGCTCCACTAGTAAAGGCCCTCCTCTGTGATAGCCTGAGGCCTATCCCACAATTCTTCACACATACCCACTGGCCCTTTCACTGGCCATCACCCTGTCTGATTAATGGATCGATGTGGTAATTGATTAGTGAAGAGGAGGTGGGAATAAGAACATAGGTCAAACGTCAATAATGTCCCCATGACAAAAGGTGGAAGACGTAAAATGTACCAGTGATAGCCTGCAGCCAAACCTCTACCCATCAAAGCCCTGGCAGGGCTAACATAAAGACCCTGGCCCATTCTCCAGTTTGCCCTGCCCTCCCTCCCCAACTCTTCTTTTCTCTTGGTAATGTTGTCTGTTAAAGTGACAGGAACCATTCTGGGAGCTGCTTGTCAGCTCACCTTCATAAAACAAGCTGTAAAGCAGCAAATAACAGGCTTATATGGCTTCATTATGCCGGCTATGCAGGATCACAGCCTTGGGCTCAGGGGTGAGGGGGGGTCACAGTGGTAGCAGAGAGATGGAAAATGTTGGCAAGTCAGCCTGGTTCTCGTGGAGGTTTTCTGTCCCAAGGGCTGTTACTATGTCCATGTTTGCTCAGGATAGAAGACCACTTGACCCTTCTTTAACCCCGTTTTCCCCACGTTCACAAGTGGGTTAGAAAATAAGTATAGACAACTTCAAAGATTGTTCTGACTGCTCATAGTCAAATTGGAGTAAACAAAAAAAATATATACAGTAAACTAATGCAAATTATAATCCAAGTCCTCTTACAGATATTATCTAGAGTCCAACACATATCAGAGTAGTGTATGAATGGTTAAAGGGTGAGTATGAGGAGAGCAGGGCCAGATGGAGAATGCATCTGTGACTGTAAACCTTTGGCCGTGGCAGGGCTGGACGCGAGAGAGATTCTCATTTATTTCATGCAAATGTTTTTGAGCTGTTTCACAACCTGACAGTGGGGGATGTGAGATGGTCAATACTTCAGGTTGTGTCTCCAAAATATTTTCCCCTATTTGTCAGAGTGACTAACTCTGTTTTTCTGAGGTGAGAAAGTGCATCCACTTAGCTGCTTACAATTCTGTGGTATAAATAAGAACCACATACAAAACAACTAATGCGATTTTCACTAGTTGGTTGCAGAGGGAAATTTAGCCCTTTTTAGCTTTACAGATTGAATATTATTTTTCAAAGAGTAACGTTTAACATAACCATATATCTTGTGCAAATACAGTATATGCATATAAAACGATAAGGTCCCTATTAAGGTTCAAAGCTTTAACATCTAAAAATAGTGCCGATATTAGCAAGTCAAATATGCAACATGTAAAGCTTACAGAACATCTGGTAGGCAAGCTTATTCTATGCTTACCAAAGTAACTGTCCCTTTATGTGCCTATCTGTCATCTGCCCAGCCTCAGTTGTGTTGAGATCAGTCACTTATCTCTTTAGTAAGGCTGTGAGGCACTGGTACAAGCACCATCACTGTGATCATTGTGTAGTAAATTGTCACCTCCATCAACATTAGCGCTCTGTAACATGCTAACCAGAGGGGGAAAAGGGGGAACCAACTGCACGCTCTATTCTGAGGCTGACACTTGTTCTCTGAGGGGCGGTTTTTGGTGTCAGGATTACAGTGCAGTAGAGAAAAGAGGCGGAGGAGAGGTGGGGTCATTTCCCCACAACTCATGTCAGTGGCTCTGTTGTAATGGCAGCAGAGGGAGAAAGACAAGAGAAACAGTGTGCCAGGGATGATTGATTAGTATTTACTTTTAAGCAGTCTTTGGAGGTATTTACTAGAAAAATCATTCTTGGACACTGCATGGGACAAGTAATGCAGCATCATACATTAGTCACAGGACACATTTACTGCACTTTGATATTAACTTCTTAATGTAAAGTTCATATAAAATAACACAGAATAACTAAAGATTAAAGGAATTAATGGTATATATGCAGCCCAGTTTAACATAACAGACACTGCAGTAAACCCGCATTACCATCTTTGAGCCCCCTACACCACCACTCCACCTAGAAAGCTGTGACGATGTTGCACTACGGAGCCTGAATGCATTAAACCTGGCAAGGTGGCTGCACTCTCCATGTGAATTAGCACAGTTACATAACCCTCTATGATATGAAAGCATTAATAGTATTAGTTCTGCATGTAAGCACACTTGGGCAAATGGTACTACTTCACATTTTCATAATAGATGGAAGGTTACTGTTCGATGTCAAACTAACTTCCATTAAGCTAATTACTGACAGTGAAACCACCACCGTCACAACCTCAACACTGACGTGACATGATTTTGCATCTCAATTTTAAGCAGATATTCACTTGTGTATTAATCAGATAAAGTAGAGTTTGGAGATGATACCTTTAACTCTACAGGTGTCAAAGCCCATCTGTTGTGGAAGTAAAAACAGAGGGGGAGACTGAAGGGGGCTGATAAAGGATAAAGCAGATGCATTCGTTTTTACAAGTAGAGAAAAACAGAGAGCAAGCAACAAATGAATGGCTTCATTAGCTAAGAAACAAATGTCATAATGTGCTCTAAATAGGACGGCTCTGGCTCAGGGTAGGCCTAGATGAACCCTGGATATGGATATGACTGGGACAGCAGATCAGAGCAGGCCAGGCTATTAGGATATTTGGCCTTTGATGTGATATCTACCACGTCTGGCCTCTTGCCCCCACCTATCCACCCACCACGGCACAGACACAAACACGCCCCTGTACCCCTCCTTGGACCTTGGAAAAAGTCTGACAGATGGGTGTACTGGAAAGATCCACTCAGGAGACCAAAACATGCTAAGGCGCTGTCTGTCTGACATTTGGATTTGGAGGGAAACTACAACCAGAGAAAAACAGGACAGAGAAAAAAGGGACATCTGTGGATTTTGTCTTACTTCCTCTCTTGTGGGACATGATGTGTCATGACTGAGTACAGAGTCTTTTGGATCATATTCCTTTTAATTAATGGAACACCCCCACCCCCACCAACACACACACACACACACACACACAACATCTACACTCTAGCTCATAGCTTCTCCTCTCTTGCCTGTAAGTTGTCTGTGCCACCAAGTGGATGAATAAAATCACTGCACGTGCATTTCAACTACATCCACTTTTAACTTGTCAAACCTCTGTGCTTCAGTGGGCTACAACCTTAAAGACGACACTTTTACAGTTGTGTTCGTATCTTAACAGTGTAATTTTAATGTTAATGCATCATTTAACAGGATAAAATGTTTAGAATCTGGTTGTGTAAACTGGCTGGCTGGTTGATTTCCCTCATTTTATGCAACTCTGGTAAAAACTGAAGTAAGAGCTGAATGGAGAAAGAGTAGAGTGAGAATTGTACTTTATCAAGATGAAATGCTTGTAATACCTAAACAGTACAACGTTGCTGATTTTTTCCACTTTAGACTTAACTAATAACAAAGACCTTTGTCAAGCATTTTCTTCATAACTTTTTCATTTCTCGTAGAAAATGATTTTTGGGTTATCACTGAACATTATGCCTTTTTAAAAAGGAATTTTAAGTAATAAAGCTGATGCTCCCTATAGTGCTGTAATGACAGACACTTCATTCTTTTAACCAACAGGGATGCCTTTTGCCCTCGACTTCTGCCCAGCCCCAAGCCTTTAATTAAGACTGGCTTAGGCCCGATTGATCCTGACACACCAGGAAGTTTCTTGAAAATCTGACTGCCAAAACCATGGAAGTATTATATAGGCCACAACCCCCTGTAGCAGCCTGCGGCCCCTCCCCACACCCCACATAAAAAGAATTGTAAGCTGAAAGCCCACTTGGACCTTACATGGCTTCCACATTTCGCATTAACCCTTAACTGTGTTCAAAATTATTAGTCTTTATATAAGGCGTTAAACTTTTTTGCAGTTACTGTTCACATTATTTTAACAAAATAGATCCACTGCTACAGTATATTTATACTGATCCCTTTAAAATAAACTTTTTTAAAGTAAAAAAAAAAAAAAAAAAGCAACGACAACAACAGACCTACCCACGACCACATCATTAAATCAACACATTTCCTTTAGCAAATGCTGTGATGCAAATAGGAAGCTGGGATTTTCAGACTGGCAGAGCTGTGTGTACAGCGGGTGTTGTGCACCACATGGAGAGAATTCTTGTACTGGCTTTCACCGCAACACGGCCACTGATGAGTCAGTAGCTCCTATGAAAGTGCAAGACCACCACAACCATCACGGTGTTTAATAGGTGTACATTATTAAACCCTGTATGTAAAATAAAACAATAGAGTAGACTACAGAAGTAAAGGACAAAAACTATGTGGGGCAAGACAGATTGTTTTACTTCAATAATTAACTATTGCTTTATGAAAATGCACATATTTCTCAAGCAATAAACTTAGATGCACTTCTAATTTGACCTCTGACTTTAATCAATTGGGAATATGATGAGTGAATGCTAAATCCAGAATAACCATCTTAACAGTGTGACTTCTGAGAACCTGAGGGGTTTAGACATGTTTAGGAGGAATACATTGTGGATAAGAAGGAGAGGGGTTACACGTTTTATATAAAAAAGGACCAACCAAGACAAGTTCTTACATTATATATAAATCTTAATAGAGACATGGATCATAACACGGCCTTTACCTTAGATTCAATTTCCTGAGATCATGGCCATACATGTCTAGCAGCCTGTTAAGTTAACATCTGAAATATTCAGAAACAAAAACACAGATTCCACCACAATATGGAAAGTGACAGGGCAAGAGCAGGACCCGACCTTGGCCTTTTTCTCCATTAAGGGAGGGGTGTGGGTGGGAGTGGATAATAATCAGTGCCTCTTCCTTCCCTCACTGGGAGGATCATGGAAACTTACATGGTCAAATCATTCAGAATGCATACATTTCAGAACCAAACGATTATGTATGACAAGCATATTTTGTTGGTTTTAGAGTAATGAAGAAAAGAAAAGCCTCTCGAAACGAGGCTTATGCTGTCAAAAGCGACAGCTAGTGTATATCCCTGAACGCCCCCAATCCTTAACCAGACAGCCATGATGTCATGACATGAGGTATCTCTGGGTCGTGACCTTTCCTTTGCACTTGATTTGAAGTAAATCAGACAAATAGCTCCAGACGTATGAACAAGAGTGTTTAGTGATTTTAAACTTTTGAGCAGCCCCTTGTGGGCAATCTAGCAATGGTAAATCATCTAAAGTTGAATCAGTTTTCCTCTCCATGATATTCGTTGATATAGAAAACATGACATTTCTAAACCAATCTTTCAAGTTATCGCATTAACACAAAGGATATCCAGCAGTGATGGTTAGACCAAAACATATATCCCAAAACTCCATTGAGATATATAATAATCCTGAATAGAACTCAACCTATGTTATTTAAACAAGCTCACATGGTCACTGCAGTCATATTTTTATGGAAATGGAAGAACACCAATTCTTTACAACTTGGTTGATGTAGAATATCTTTGGAGGATTGCACTTACTGACAAAATGTCTATAAGA